>CM070502.1:58727904-59218188 GCA_036346375.1 Guadua angustifolia | reverse complement strand
CATCACGTGATCATCACAGGATGCACAAGTATAACTAAAGAAATGAAAGGATTTCATGGTATACTATATTTTTCGTTGTCGAAGTAGCTGTGCCATCTTCGTCTTATATCAGTATCGCTAAGCCTTTTCTCGACAGATGCTGCTCGAATGGGAAATAGTAGCCTACACGAAAACAACAGAATCAGCCATCACCAGGCAAAAATTACAGAACATGGCATACAGTTACAGATAGAACGAAGCATAATAAAAACGTATCTATGTGGAAACTAAGAATAAGCGACTATACATAACCGATACACATATCAATATGACGGCCTGATCCAAGATTGCAACCATTCATCAAACAACAATCTCATGGCAAAGAATTACAAACAGGGTAGGATAAAATAGATAACAATAACAAAAACGAGGATAGCAAGCGAAGCACAAAATAAGCGAGGCCGAGGTAGCGGAGGAGGCCGGGCAAGCAATAAGGCCGGCAAAGACAAGGGCAAGAGGGGTGACACAAACCAGCGAGTGCGGCGAGGGATTAGAGGTGGAGCCTTGGGCGAGCTATTTTGGGCCAAGACGAGGCACACCGGCTCAACCCGACCTGCGGCCCAAAGATTTAAATCGTTTAAACGGGCGGGGTAAGACGATTGTCTAGGCCGTCTTTGGCACCCAATCGAGCCACGATAGATGGCTTTGGCCAAGACGTCACTGGGCTATGCTCGAGCCAAGCGCCCAAAACATCCGTCGTATGCTGTGTTGCATGTGTGAGTGAGCAAATTAAGAAGTAAAGGAAGAAAACTCTAGATAGACTAGAGAAAATGAAGGGAATGTATGCATGCATTGTATGTATGGATGAGTAAATCAAAGAGTAAATGCATGGCTGCATACATATGACTAGAAGAAGCAACCAAATCAAGGAAATCGAGAAGAATAAACATAATAGGATTTTGTTTTGACCGAAGAAAAAGGAAGTCCTAGACAGATAAAGAAAGAAATCAATCCAAAGTCCTTTTCTCTCGTAGCAATAGTATAAATGGGTCGAACTCGACCCAAGCCAAGACCGTAACGCAGCCTGAGCGCAAATAGGTCGTGCCTAGGCTTGCCAAAGGCGAGCCAAACCAAGACTTTGCAGCATGCGAGCACGATAAGCCGTGTGACCAAAGACAGTTTAGACCGAAGCACAATAGACCTGGCCCGGCATGATGCCCACCTCTAAGCAGGTCATACCACAGGACGACATCAAGAATGAACACCCCAAGCACCCCTACACAGAAGAAAACGACAGTAGTGTTAGGGAACCGTGCTATCGAATAGTCCAGGGTTCCCGAACAGATCTACTATTTATGGAGAATAGACAGAAAAAGGAGACACAGAGTATACGGAGGGACATAGTTTCTTTATTGCTTTCTCGTATGCATATGTACAATGGGGGGACCCCCTCTCTATTTATAGCCTCCGACTAGGGTTTCGGCAAATGGGCCAACATGGGCCTTCGCGGGCTTTAGGGTTTCTTAACACTCCCCTTTGGGCCTTTTTGCCGCGAGATGCATATGCCTCATCTAAACTCCAGAAAAACCCAATGGGAAAAATACTTGGAGAAAGAGTACATAGCATCGCTTCACGTATTCTGTGAATTGCCTCATCAAAAACCTTACGTGAGAAACTTCCGTGAAAACTCACTAAGGGAAAAAGAGTACAATTCACCCAAACTTCATTGTTTAATCTTCAAGATCGCGTTGGGTACTCAAACATCAAGTTCAAGATTTATGTAGGAGTATGTGAAATATCTCCTCCTGAAATTTGCACTTCTCTAAGTCTCATCATCCCAATTCCTTTAATGCACCTTTCAAAAGTAGATGCTGGGAGTGACTTAGTGAATAAATCTGCGAGATTTTCACATGACTTGGTATGCAGTACCTTAATCTCGTTCATCTTATGCAATTCATGAGCATAGAAAAACTTGGGGTTGATATGCTTCGTGAGATTGCTCTTCACATATCCCATCTGTACTTGAGCAACACAAGCTGCATTGTCTTCATAGATGATCGTGGGAGATTGTTCAATGTTCAAACCACATAACTTCTGGATGTGGTGAACCATTCTTCGAAGCCATGCACATTCACGGGAGGCTTCATATAAAGCAATGATTTCCGAGTGGTTTGTCGACGTCGAGACAAGAGTCTGCTTAGACGACTTCCAGGAAACTGTTGTTCCTCCACAAAGGAAAACATATCCCGTTTGGGACTTTCCAGTATGCAGGTCCGATAGGAACCCAGCATCGGCATAACCGACCAAGTTTAGTTCATTCATATTTCTATAGAATAGGCCGAGGTCCTTGCTTCCTTGAAGGTAACGGAAAATATCCTTAACCCCTTTCCAATGCCTTTTGGTGGGTTCTGCGCTGTACCTGGCTAACAAGTTCACGGCGAATGCAATGTCCGGCCTGGTGTTATTTGCAAGGTACATGAGCGCTCCAATTGCACTCAGATATGGGAATTCCGCTCCGGGACTTCCTCCCCTCTTCTCTAGGCTCAGATGGATCTTGGTGCGCTTGGAGTGACATTCCGACCATTGGGGTTTTCGCAGGATATGATTTTTCAAAACCAAATCTTTCCAACACTTTCTGCGTGTAGGATGATTGATGTACCAAGATTCCTCCTTGGACATGTTCAAGCTGCAAGCCTAAAAAGAACTTAGTTTTACCCAAGTCTTTCATTTCAAACTCAGACTTCAAGTATGAGCATGCCTCTTCAATTTCTTCATCCGTTCCAATGATATTCAAGTCATCTACATAGGCGGAGATTATCTGAATCCATTCGGGATCATTGTATAAATCGCATGGACAATCTTCATTTGTTAGTGTAGCCTTTCTTGTAGAAAGTCACTCAAGTGATTGTACCACATTCTTCTGATCGCTTTAGTCTGCGTCTGATGATTTCTCCAATTTCACATCTGTCATGGGTTCTGTTTGCTCTATCTTGATTCGGGATCGGGATACCTTCCGGTACTTTCATGTATATCTCGAATCCAAATTTCCATCTGAGATATCTTTGTGACAACATCCATTAGCTTCATTTTCAACTTCAAGTTGGATGTCATTGAGATCAAGTATCTAAAGGTAATTCCTCCCATGACCGGAGAATAGGTTTCTTCATAATCAACCCTAGAACGTTGAGTGAAACCTTACGCAACAAGCCTTGCTTTGTACCTTACAACCGTTGTTTTCATTCTTCTTAGAACAAAGACCCATTTGTGACCTCACGGGGTTTATATGGGGGCGTCGGCTGCACCGCCCAAACACCTCTCTTTTGTTCGAGAGACTAACTCTCGGTGATTGCCTTCTTCCAATCTTCCCAATCTAGCCTTTTCTTGCATTCTCGAGAGATCTTGGCTCGGGATCATGATAATGATCGAGGCGATCTTCTTTGCAAAGTATGCATCGATATTGGTACATTGCTCTATTTAGGGATTCTCCTGTTATTACAAAATTTATGGCCATTTCATCATGGGGTGCTTCATGCACTTCTACTTGCTCTTCACTGCTATTTCCCATCACAGAGCAAGTTCCTTTAGCTTTCATCGCCCATGTGTGCAAGCGCATTGTTTCGTGACTTCTGCAATGGAAGATTCAAATCTGGAATTGCCTTTTCCATAGGCTGCTTTCCAACGCCAGGTCTCAACTGGCTCCCCTTCTTTCCTTGGGACATCTTTGTGATTGGCTGTGGTAAGTCCTCTTGCCCAGTTTTCTCCAGACGTCTCCGGGTACTTTGGGTTTGAGAAGCCAGATTTCCTGTCCTTTTCCTTTGAGGCCTCTGAACAGGATGAGGGATACCTTATGCTTTCTTTGGTACTTCCACCCTCTCTGGTGCATTTCTTGCAGGTACATGCGACTTAATCACGCCTTTCAGATCACAAAAATGATCAGGCAGTTCATTCGCTAAGTTTTGCAAATCAATTATCTTCTAGACTTCTTGATTTGCTTCATTAGTCTTGCTGGTCATGTGCGGGATCGATGGAATGCCATATGATTTCCCGGTATTTTTCATCCAAAGGTTGATTTCCTCCCCCTAATGACGGGAAACGGTCATCATCAAAGATACAATCAACGAACCGGGCTATATGCAAGTCTCCAGTCATGGGTTCCAAATACCTGATTATGGATGCACTTTCATAACCAACGTATATCCCAGACTTGCGGAGAGGGCCCATTGCAGTCCGCTGTGGGGACGGTATAGGTACATATACCAAACATCCAAACTTTCTGAGATGGGAAATCTTCGGGATGACCCCTTTCACTAGTTGCATAGGTGAATGGATGTTGTAGGCCGATGATATGAAATTGATGAGAACTGCTGCGTGCAAGACTGCGTGTCCCCAACAGGTGTTGGGCAAGTTACAACTCTTCAAGAGTAGTCTGGCAATGAATTTGATCCTCTTTATTAGTGCTTCGGCTAGTCCATTTTGCGTATGGATGTGCGGTACAGACTGCTCAACTTTTATTCCTGTTGCTGTGCAATAATCATCAAATGCCTTTGAAGTAAATTCGCCCGACATTGTCCATTCGAATGGACTTCACACGATGATCGAAATGCATTTTAATTACGATGATCTGCGAGATCGACTTTGCAAATGCATGATTTCGGTTGACGACAAACATCGTCGACCATTTCGAGGAAGCATCGATAAGCACCATAAAATATCGAAGCGGCCACGACAAGGGCTGAATCGGGCATAAATATCTCCTTGGATACGTTCGAGAATGCGAGGATTTCACTTTGCACTCTCATAATGGAGGGTCGAGTTATTAATTTTCCGGTGGCACATGCAGGGCACACAAAATCTTCATGATTCGGGAAATTCTTAACATTAATGCCATGACCCTGTGAGTTGTTCACTATATTTCTCATCATTCCAAGACCAGGATGACTTAACCTACAATGCCACAAAGAAAATAATTCAGAGCGTCTAAAGACAGTCTTTAAAGAAGTATACACTTCGGGTGCATGAATTTTCGTGTAGTACAACCCAGATTCATACGAGGGACATTTTTCTAATATCATTTTTCCACATGCCGCGTGCTTCACGATGCACAAGTATTCTTTGCCATTTTCTTCATTTGTTTCTACGTGAAACCCATTGGCGCGGATGTCTTTGAAACTTAAGAGAGTGCGCGTTGATTCAGGGTACAAATGGGCTTCTTAAATGACCAAAGTAGTACCCATTGGTAATATAATTGTGGCTCTTCTAAAGCCTATTATATATGAACCGCTTCCTGCGATCGTAGTAATCTTTCCAGCGTTCTTCGTGATCGATTGGAAGTACTTAGACTCTCTTAAGATTGTATTTGTTGTGCCACTATCAACAATGCATATCTCCTCCATTTGGACGCTACACAGTTTCTATACCAAAAAGTATAATGCTAATCGAGATAGTGGCAAGATAATTCAAACATTGCTTGCAAAGATAGAATACTGGAAGAAAGAATAAATTGCAATTCAATTCATGAGAAAATTCACGCTCTTCTAGAGCTTACAAATCTTTATTCAAAATGCACTAAGCAACCATAAAAGAAATACTAAAAATGCAATTAATAAATTAAACAGAATCAGTAAAGAATGCATTGACTTCTGCTTCTATGTCATCAATAGATGTTTTCTCTTCATTTGCCAAAAGTTTGGCTGCGGCATCGATGTCTGGGGAAGACTGTGGGACAAGTGGGGTGTCCATGTCCATGGCATCATCGTTGCCTACCTTGGCGAAATGTGCTTCTGTTGATGCATTGGCTTTGGCCTTCTTCTTGGCCTGATATGCATTGATCACTTCCTTAGATTCCCGGCATATCTTCGACCAATGCCCCCAAGTGCCACACCTAAAGCACGTCTAGTCCTGCTGTCCATATGGCTTAGCGTGTGACTTCCCTTTCTCATCCTGCTTCACTTGGGCTTTGGGCTTTCCCTTGGCCTGATATCGCTCTTTCCCACCTTTGCCCTTCTTCCTGTGTATGGGCCTTTTCACCTTATAGCTGTTGGCGTTGACTTCAGTGCCAATGCCCCTGCTAGGTAGCTGCGAGACGAAGTTCTTGCGTAGAACATCATCTTGTGATTCCGCAACTTGCATAACATCAATCAGTTCGCTATACTCCTTGTATGCGTCCTGACAATAGCTGCGGGCACTCTGGAAAGCATTAGGGTGAAAAGTGGAGAGAGTCTTCTCAATCTTCTCCTCGTTAGTGATCTTCTTGCCACATAGAGAAAGATTGGTACAAATTCTGTGCAAGGCAGAATTGTACTCAGCCACTGTTTTGTAGTCCGCAAATCTCAGGCAAACCCAATCTTGCTGTGCTTGGGGCAAGATGGTATACTTGAGCTTCTCGAGCCGCTTCGAAGTGCGATCAAAGCTCAAGTGCACTCTCCTCGACCATGTATTCATTCTTTAGTGTGGTTGAGAGGTGGTGCACGAGAAGTGCGAGCTTGATCATTCGCTTTCGCGGCGAGTTGCGCATCCTTCGAGGATCCTAGGCGATGGCGGCGAGACTTCTTGCCCCAAGAAGCGATCTTCACGTCGAGATGCCCAGTGAGATAATTACGACCATGCGGGGCAGTTCTTCAAACTCATGATTCACGATGCCAGACATCTGCATATTGATAAATTCATTAGATTACTGCGTGTAATCTGAAAAAGAAATGGTTGCAAAATTCATAAGGTGCAAAAATTAAATGCTCAAAATTTCCAATAAGCTAAACAAAAGGTAATATATGCAAAAATTCATAAATGCAGAAAAGAAGGCTAAAAACAGAGCCACATAATTTTCTAGAATTTTCTGGCAATTTTTTCGTAATTTTTTGTTATTTTTAATCAATTTCCGAATTTTCTTAATGATTTCAGAAAAGAAAAAAATAAAGAAAAACAAAAAGTCGGAAAAAGGGGCAAAGGGTAATTTCCCCTTTCTCCTTCCCTTATCCGGACCCGAGTTGGCCTAAAATTCGGTGGCCATTTGGACTTCCAGTCCGATCGGTTCGGGATTTCATGTCCGCGTCCATCGTCCTCACGAGTGCGCTATGGACTTCGATCTGGACTTCGAGTCCATCGTCCTCGCAAGTGCGTTCGGCGACGACGACTTCAACCATGGTGGCGGCGCGCTACGGGGCCGAGGCGAGGCGGCGGCTTGAGCGCCGAGGTGGTGGCTACGAGGGCGCCTTCGAGGCGCAGTGCCGGGACGAAGCGGTCAGGCAGGCGGCGGCGTAGCGCCTTCGAGGCGCGCGGCGGGATCCAAGCCGGTCATGGCAGCGCGCTTCGGGTGCGAAGACGAGGCAGCAGCCTTCAATGGCGGCGCGGTGTCAGTGCTGTTTCTGGGAGGAAGAAGAACAGTAAACACTGCATTTCTTTATACCGTTTCGTTGGCTTAGTTTATGATTATCGGACGGTTGCAAACTCTCTGCGCTAAAGACTCGGATCCAACGATCTGGGGTGACAAGAGTGGTTTTCTGTAGCTAGTCTATTTTCATCTTTGGTGTTTACCTTTGTTACTCTCTGTTAAAACTTATTTACTGCTTCCGCAACAAACTGTGTACTCGTTCAGTTTAAAAGGTTGGAAAATGGGAAGGGAAGACAGCTTTTGACTCCATACAATAGTTTCTTTAGTTGTTAGCGTAGTTTACTTTACTCTTCTGTGTTCTTCCGGCTCCAGTCCAGAAAACACTCGACAACATCAATCGATTATCTGTCGGATTCATCACTGGGTCCTGACAAATTGGTATCAGAGCACTTCTTTCCTTGGTATTGAGCTGTGGTTTCAAGATCGGGGTTGGCTACGCTGTAAAATTCCCAATCTGGAGACGCAGAGGACGATTTGGTGGGCTGATCAAGCACAGTAAAGATGGATCTTCAGGAGGAAATGGAGAAAAGGCAGGTACGTCTGGCTGATTTTGAACTTCTTAAATCGGATGTCACTACTCTTAAGTCAGATGTTACGGAGATCAAAAACCTGCTTATGGGTGAGAATAGATTAGCTATTACCTCCACTGAAGGAGTTCAAATAGGGGTGTCTTGTGTCTCGGCTGGGGTGTTATGAACGGATCTGGGCTAGTAGAACCTTCACTGATTGGGGCTCACATGCCTCCAATATTTTCGCTGGCTGTCAGAACTTCAACTTATGCACAGCTTAGATCTCCAGGAAGTCTGGGAGTCCAGGGCCATGGAGGCCTTACTGGGGGTCCACTTTATCAGCAAAATAGTTCTGGCATGTTGGTGGGGGCTGGGAATACGGCGTTTGCTGGTTATTGTCATCCGGCTCTTCCTCAGTACTATCAATTTGGAGTCATGGAAACATATGAAGGGTACAATACGAAGGGAACTTCTATCCAGGTTCAGCCACAAATATTGTCAATCCAAAATAGTTCTAACTTAATGAGTGGTCCTAGCCTTTATCAACAGATTAGATCAGGAACAACAGGATATCCACCACATATACCAGCTTATCAAGCCCAATTTTATCTCAAGATTTGGGTTTTAGAGGAGTTTATCCAGGAGGTATGCCTTTCCAAACAAAACAGTACCCAGGAATCCACACTGTCGGGAATCATTTTTCACCCATTTTCACTTCCACTATCAGAACATCTTCAGAACTTTCATATAGAAGTTTGAGTGGAGGAGTTCGGTAGGGAATGCTGTCTTTGTCGAGCCTCCATTTTCACAAGCAGTGAACTCTGAGCATGTCAAGGCTTCAACCGAAAGTTCAATGATCAGGCTGAAATTACAGAGGCGAAAACTTCATGGAGTATCTGCTGCTGAAGTAGCAAATGGTTCTTCAAAAGAGACAAAACCCGTGGAGAACCAGAGTAATGGAGTTACAGAAATCAAGAATCTGCTCATGAGTAAAGTGGGAGTGTTGGTCTCTTTTCCTGAACAACCGGGTTCCTCGGTACTGGGAGAGAGTCGCTTTTCTCCTCTATCTGCTGAAGTTGCTAGAGCGGAGGTATCTTTTGCTCCAACCGGAGTGGGTATGGAAGGATCTGGAATAGCGGAACCCTCACTGGTAGGTGGTCACCAGTTTCCAATTTTTACACCTACATTTCGAACCTCCACAGGTGCTTATCTCAGATCGCCAGGAGGTATTGGAGCTCCAGGGAATGGCTTAAATCTGGGAATCCCATCCTCCCAGCATCTCAGTTCAGGACTACCTTTTGGTTCTGGGGGTCAACAGTTTTATGGGTATTATCATTCGGCCATACCTCAGCATGATTCTTCCGGAGTCTCGCGTAACATGGGTGGAACAACACAGAACTTATATTATCCAGGGAGTTCGGATGTATGATACTCGTGAGAACATGTATTGTGGAGACCAGCCGAATACTCATCAATATCTGAAGCCATTCTCAAGGGTCCACAACTGGAATTGTCAATATTCTCGGGGACAATCCAATTGGATGGCTTGACCGGTCGAAAGGCTTTATGAAATGTCTCGCACTCCAACGAATCAATGGGTAAATTTGGCGATTGGGACATTTGTTAGGTCGAGCTAGTACATGGTTTAGAGGAATTGGAATTCCATGGCAGAATTTGTCTTGGCCGCAATTTTGTGTTGTACCTTGTGATTGCTTTTGGAAGCCACAGCCCGTGAGGCAGTGGAAAGGTTGCAAGGAGTTAAACACCTCATCTTGTGAATCAGTACATAGATTATTTTGAAAAATGTGTGGAACTTGGCAAGCGAGATCATGCATATTTGCAAGAAACTTATTTACTGAGCTGTTTTATCGGCGGTCTCAAGGAGGACATCAAATATAATGTCAGTAGTCACCAACCCAAAGGGTTACTTGAAGCTTACTGGTACGCAAAGCTTGAAGAGAAGGCGGCTCTAGCCAGGAAATCCAGTCACTCCAGTGGAGGTGCGAAAGCAAAGTTTCAAGGTTATATCAAAGTAGTAACTCCTGATTCACCAACAAAAGGAAAAAAAGAAATGAACCTAGGGGAACTGCAAGGGAGGCAAGCTAGAACTTGTGGCACTGTCATGAGCCGTGGGTGCAGGGCATCAACAAAAGCATAAGTCCTGAGAATGAAGAGTTGAATGGTGACACTGAGCAGCTGTTGCAAATTTCAATATATGCGGCGCATGGGGCTGTGATTGTCTCAAAGCTGGACCTTAAATCAGGGTATCCTCAAATCCAGATGCGCATGAAGACATTTTGACAACGGCTTTGCAAGTACGGAGGGATAACCAGTTGACTGCCAAGCGGACCAAATGTGTTTTTGCTATGAGATCTATTGATTATTTGGGCCATATTATTAGTTCTTCTGGGGTCTCAATTGATCCGAAGAAGGTCACAGAATATGGGCAGGTGTGCCGACTGCTAGTTGATGTATTAAAGAAAGCTTTGCCGGATTTCTCCAAACCTTTCCAACGGGAGACAAATGCAAGCGTGAATGGTCTTGGAGCTGTACTCATACAAGCTAGCAGACCTATTGCTTATTTTAGCAAGGCCCTGGGGGTTTGTGCAGCAGCTAAATCAATCCATGACAAGGAGGTGATGGCTATTCTGGAAGTTCTTAAGAAGTGGCGGCACTACTTGTTAGGAGGTACAGTAATTATTCTAACCGATCAGCACAGCCTCAACTTCATTACCTTTCAAAAGTTAGTTGAGGGTATTCAGCCCAAGCTCATGCTCAAATTACTGGAATTCTATTTTAAAATCAAATGCAAGAAGGGCAAAGAAAATAGGGTAGCTATGCTTTATCACGTCAGAGTCATTTGGAGTATCAGGCCGAGACTTGTCATGATGTTCCAATGATTGAGCCGGAATGGGATAATGATGTTCAGGCGAGCTATGAGCAAGATGTGTTGGCTGCTAAATTAATAGTTAATCTGCAGCAAGTAATGAATCCTGATAACAGGTATAAGCTCAAGTCAGGGGTTATCAAGTATAAAGGCAGACTATATGTGGGCGATAAAAACAATCTCAGAACGGTGGTGATGGGATCCTTTCATAATTCTTCTTTTGGGGAACATTCGAAGGCAGTTTTGCTTCTTGGCTTACCACTGGTGGACACTGAAAGGCGGATTAAAACCGAACCAGTAGCCGTATTGGACAGGAGATTGGTTCCCAGGGAAGGCATAGGGGTCATTCAATGGTTGAACTTATCCGAGAGTGATGCGACATGGGAAGATGCCAGCTTCAACTGGAGGACATTTCCAGATCTTCAAGCTTGAGGGCAAGCTTTGGCTTGACGGAGGGGCAATTGTCAGTGCTGTTTCTGGGAGGAAGAAGAACAGTAAACACTGCATTTCTTTATACCGTTTCGTTGGCTTAGTTTATGATTATCGGACGGTTGCAAACTCTCTGCGCTAAAGACTCGGATCCAACGATCTGGGGTGACAAGAGTGGTTTTCTGTAGCTAGTCTATTTTCATCTTTGGTGTTTACCTTTGTTACTCTCTGTTAAAACTTATTTACTGCTTCCGCAACAAACTGTGTACTCGTTCAGTTTAAAAGGTTGGAAAATGGGAAGGAAGACAGCTTTTGACTCCATACAATAGTTTCTTTAGTTGTTAGCGTAGTTTACTTTACTCTTCTGTGTTCTTCGGCTCCAGTCCAGAAAACACTCGACAACATCAATCGATTATCTGTCGGATTCATCACTGGGTCCTGACAAATTGGTATCAGAGCACTTCTTTCCTTGGTATTGAGCTGTGGTTTCAAGATCGGGGTTAGCTCGCTGTAAAATTCCCAATCTGGAGGCGCAGAGGGCGATTTGGTGGGCTGATCAAGCACAGTAAAGATGGATCTTCAGGAGGAAATGGAGAAAAGGCAGGTACGTCTGGCTGATTTTGAACTTCTTAAATCGGATGTCACTACTCTTAAGTCAGATGTTACGGAGATCAAAAACCTGCTTATGGGTGAGAATAGATTGGCTAATACCTCCACTGAAGGAGTTCAAATAGGGGTGTCTTGTGTCTCAGCTGGGGGTGTTATGAACGGATCTGGGCTAGTAGAACCTTCACTGATTGGGGCTCACATGCCTCCAATATTTTCGCCGGCTGTCAGAACTTCAACTTATGCACAGCTTAGATCTCCAGGAAGTCTGGGAGTGCAGGGCCATGGAGGCCTTACTGGGGGTCCACTTTATCAGCAAAATAGTTCTGGCATGTTGGTGGGGGCTGGGAATACGGCGTTTGCTGGTTATTGTCATCCGGCTCTTCCTCAGTACTATCAATTTGGAGTCATGCAAACATATGGAGGGTACAGTACGAAGGGAACTTCTGTCCAGGTTCAGCCACAAATATTGTCAATCCAAAATAGTTCTAACTTAATGAGTGGTCCTAGCCTTTATCAACAGATTAGATCAGGAACAACAGGATATCCACCACATATACCAGCTTATCAACGCCCAATTTTATCTCAAGATTTGGGTTTTAGAGGAGTTTATCCAGGAGGTATGCCTTTCCAAACAAAACAGTACCCAGGAATCCACACTGTCGGGAATCATTTTTCACCCATTTTCACTTCCACTATCAGAACATCTTCAGAACTTTCATATAGAAGTTTGAGTGGAGGAGTTCCGGTAGGGAATGCTGTCTTTGTCGAGCCTCCATTTTCACAAGCAGTGAACTCTGAGCATGTCAAGGCTTCAACCGAAAGTTCCAATGATCAGGCTGAAATTACAGAGGCCGAAAACTTCCACGGAGTATCTGCTGCTGAAGTAGCAAATGGTTCTTCAAAAGAGACAAAACCCGTGGAGAACCAGAGTAATGGAGTTACAGAAATCAAGAATCTGCTCATGAGTAAAGTGGGAGTGTTGGTCTCTTTTCCTGAACAACCGGGTTCCTCAGTACTGGGAGAGAGTCGCTTTTCTCCTCTATCTGCTGAAGTTGCTAGAGCAGAGGTATCTTTTGCTCCAACCGGAGTGGGTATGGAAGGATCTGGAATAGCGGAACCCTCACTGGTAGGTGGTCACCAGTTTCCAATTTTTACACCTACATTTCGAACCTACACAGGTGCTTACCTCAGATCGCCAGGAGGTATTGGAGCTCCAGGGAATGTCTTAAATATGGGAATCCCATCCTCCCAGCATCTCAGTTCAGGACTACCTTTTGGTTCTGGGGGTCAACAGTTTTATGGGTATTATCATTCGGCCATACCTCAGCATGATTCTTCCGGAGTCTCGCGTAACATGGGTGGAACAACACAGAACTTATATTATCCAGGAGTTCAGATGTATGATACTCAGCAGAACATGTATTGTGGAGACCAGCCGAATACTCATCAATATGCTGAAGCCATTCTCAAGGGTCCACAACTGGAATTGTCAATATTCTCGGGGGACAATCCAATTGGATGGCTTGACCAGTGCGAAAGGCTTTATGAAATGTCTGGCACTCCAACGAATCAATGGGTAAATTTGGCAGTGGGACATTTGTTAGGTCGAGCTAGTACATGGTTTAGAGGAATTGGAATTCCATGGCAGAATTTGTCTTGGCCGCAATTTTGTGTTGTACCTTGTGATTGCTTTTCGGAAGCCACAGCCCGTGAGGCAGTGGAAAGGTTGCAAGGAGTTAAACACCTCAGTACTGTGAATCAGTACATAGATTATTTTGAAAAATGTGTGGAACTTGGCAAACGAGATCATGCATATTTGCAAGAAACTTATTTACTGAGCTGTTTTATCGGCGGTCTCAAGGAGGACATCAAATATAATGTCAGTAGTCACCAACCCAAAGGGTTACTTGAAGCTTACTGATGCATAAAGCTTGAAGAGAAGGCGGCTCTAGCCAGGAAATCCAGTCACTCCAGTGGAGGTGCGAAAGCAAAGTTTCAAGGTTATATCAAAGTAGTAACTCCTGATTCACCAACAAAAGGAAAAAAAGAAATGAACCTAGGGGAACTGCAAGGGAGGCAAGCTAGAACTTGTGGCACTGTCATGAGCCGTGGGTGCAGGGGCATCAACAAAAACGCAAGTCCTGAGAATGAAGAGTTGAATGGTGACACTGAGCAGCTGTTGCAAATTTCAATATATGCGGCGCATGGGGCTGTGATTGTCTCAAAGCTGGACCTTAAATCAGGGTATCCTCAAATCCAGATGCACGCAGAAGACATTTTGACAACGGCTTTGCAAGTACGGAGGGATAACCAGTTGACTGCCAAGCGGACCAAATGTGTTTTTGCTATGAGATCTATTGATTATTTGGGCCATATTATTAGTTCTTCTGGGGTCTCAATTGATCCGAAGAAGGTCACAGAATATGGGCAGGTGTGCCGACTGCTAGTTGATGTATTAAAGAAAGCTTTGCCGGATTTCTCCAAACCTTTCCAACGGGAGACAAATGCAAGCGTGAATGGTCTTGGAGCTGTACTCATACAAGCTAGCAGACCTATTGCTTATTTTAGCAAGGCCCTGGGGGTTTGTGCAGCAGCTAAATCAATCCATGACAAGGAGGTGATGGCTATTCTGGAAGTTCTTAAGAAGTGGCGGCACTACTTGTTAGGAGGTACAGTAATTATTCTAACCGATCAGCACAGCCTCAACTTCATTACCTTTCAAAAGTTAGTTGAGGGTATTCAGCCCAAGCTCATGCTCAAATTACTGGAATTCTATTTTAAAATCAAATGCAAGAAGGGCAAAGAAAATAGGGTAGCTATGCTTTATCACGTCAGAGTCATTTGGAGTATCAGGCCGAGACTTGTCATGATGTTCCAATGATTGAGCCGGAATGGGATAATGATGTTCAGGCGAGCTATGAGCAAGATGTGTTGGCTGCTAAATTAATAGTTAATCTGCAGCAAGTAATGAATCCTGATAACAGGTATAAGCTCAAGTCAGGGTTATCAAGTATAAAGGCAGACTATATGTGGGCGATAAAAACAATCTCAGAGCGGTGGTGATGGGATCCTTTCATAATTCTTCTTTTGGGGAACATTGAAGGCAGTTTTGCTTCTTGGCTTACCACTGGTGGACACTGAAAGGCGGATTAAAACCGAACCAGTAGCCGTATTGGACAGGAGATTGGTTCCCAGGAAGGCATAGGGGTCATTCAATGGTTGAACTTATCTGAGACTGATGCAACAAGGGAAGATGCCAGCTTCAACTGGAGGACATTTCCAGATCTTCAAGCTTGAGGGCAAGCTTTGGCTTGACAGAGGGGCAATTGTCAGTGCTATTTCTGGGAGGAAGAAGAACAGTAAACACTGCATTTCTTCATACCGTTTCGTTGGCTTAGTTTATGATCATCGGACGACTGCAAACTCTCTGCGCTAAAGACTCGGATCCAACGATCTGGGGTGACAGAGTGGTTTTCTGTAGCTAGTCTATTTTCATCTTTGGTGTTTACCTTTGTTACTCTCTGTTAAAACTTATTTACTGCTTCCGCAACAAACTGTGTACTCGTTCAGTTTAAAAGGTTGGAAAATGGGAAGGGAAGACAGCTTTTGACTCCATACAATAGTTTCTTTAGTTGTTAGCGTAGTTTACTTTACTCTTCTGTGTTCTTCCGGCTCCAGTCCAGAAAACACTCGACAACATCAATCGATTATCTGTCGGATTCATCACTGGGTCCTGACACGCGGGCCTGCGACGCCGGAGGCGGGCCGGGCGACTGCGCTGCGGGCGCGAAAGACGAGGTGGCGAGAACGGTTTGTGCTGCGAGCACGACAACCGAAACGCGAGGCGGTGACATCTTCGAGGTACGTCGCGAGAGTCAAGGCGGGCCGGCGGCTCGCGCTGCGAGCGTGGGAGCCGAGGAGCGACGGCGATGGCGCTGTGAGCGCGAAGGCGTCATCGTTGTGGCCAGGCACGGACGGCGACTTCGTGCCGCGGGTCCACCAGCGACGGCATCGGGCCGAGGCGCGGCGACGATCTGCTCTGCTGGCGGCGGCTTCGTGCGACCGGGTACAAGCCAACCTGATGGCGACTTCATGCCGCGTGGAGGCCGGTCGGTGCTTCGAGCACCAGGGTCTTCGTGCCCTTTTTCTCTGGATGTACAGTAGCGATGCAAAATAGTAGCTTCGTGCTACGTAGGTTAGATGCAAACGAGCGATTATTCAATCCTCCGATTCTCACCTTTCTCACCTTTCAATCTATTCTCCGGTAGAGCGTCGTGCTGATAACGTGTTAGGGAACCAAGCTATCGAATAGTCCAGGGTTCCCGAACGGATCTACTATTTGTAGAGAATAGACAGAAAAAGGAGACACAGAGTATATGGAGGGACAGAGTTTCTTTATTGCTTTCTCGTATGCATATGTACAATGGGGGACCCTCTCTCTATTTATAGCCTTTGACTAGAGTTTCGGCAAATGAGCCAACATGGGCTTGCGCGGGCTTTAGGGTTTCTTAAAAAGTAGAAATAAAACAATGATGAAATAGTATAAATGAAACCAGAACACAAAAGATGGACACTGAAACAACCGAGGCCGGCGTAGCAAGAGAGCAGGAAACGGGCGACCCAGGGCAGTGAAGCGCGGTGAGATCGACAGCCACAATGGAATAATAACAAGAACAGACACCAAGCCAGGACCAAGATGTCAGGACGGGGAATAACCGAGCCACAAAACTCACAAGGAACCGATCCCCCAATACGAATTCATGATTATTAGGATGGCAGGACGGAGAATAACCGAAGTAGAGTAGCCAGAACGAATCGATTGCGCGAGGGAGGCCTGATGATCGATACCACAACGAATCGATTCGGCGAGCACGGCGCGGCGGCCGAAACCAAATGGGGAACGAGAGGCCACGAAACAAATCGCGCGAAGGAACGCGAAGCGGAGACCTCCGCCCGCTATAAGCCGGCGAGGCACACGAGAAGCTGTCTCGGGGCAAGGGCCAGGGAAACAGCAGAAATAGGAATTAACGGCGCGTCATAAGCCGTCGTCCATGCGGCCAAAACCAAGAACCGGAGCCCAACGGCGCGAACGGACGGGGTGGACAGGGCTGGACGTAACGGACAAACGACGATCAGCTGGCGTCCTGACCGGAAGCGTACGGCCATCGCCCGGAGCGCCGGAAATCCTTCTCTATAATACTATAAGGTATACATTTGTAAGTTTGAGTCATATTATATTACATTAGATCTAATGTTTATTTTTTAATATAAATATATATTTCGTGCGATATATTATAAAAACCGTGCATTGCATGTCCACGATTTATGGTACCCTTTAGGATTAACGTGGAACCGAATTACTTAAGGGCAACATATCATGTCACTACAGGAAACAAGAATAGTGTTCTCGGCGAAACATTTTTATAAATCGGTAAAAGGCCGGCGACACAAAGTATGCCTCTATCGGCGGTTTTAACGCAACCCAACGACATATATACACCAAGCGAGTGCATCTCGGCGGTTACATCAAACCCGCCGATATAGACCACAGTGTCATCCTCGGCCTCATTAAACCCGCCCGACACAAGCACTCCACCTCAAGCGGGAGTATCGTAGCGATGAAAATTGAATTCGAGATCCGCCAACACAAGTGTGTCCTCGGCCTCATTAAACTTCGCGAAACCACGAGCACTCGCCTCAAGCAGGAGTATCGGTAGCGATGAAAATTGAATTTAAGATTCGGCAACACAAAGCGTGTCCTCGGCCTCATTAAACCCGGCCGACACGGGCACTCCGCCATGTGGGACCAACTGCGGGATGCTCGGGCCCACCGATGGCATGAAGACTTTTGTCGTCGGAGAGAAACAACCGGCGATAAAAATAAGTCTATGTCCACGGCATAAATGTTGTCGGCGACACGATTAAATTTTGTCGACGGTTCTATTTTAAGCTGCGGATAATAGTAATTTCAGATTAATTGAAAATCTATTTGAAAGTGTTTTGTTGTTTTTAAAATTAAGAGAAATTAAGCAGCTTTTAGAATAGTTGTTAGGCAACATACATCTATATGACATGTAATTTTTTATTATTTAATTAATTGGTATGTTCTGTTATTGTGTGTGTGTGTCTCGTCACGTTACCTCAAGTACTTTGAGTAGAACCTTGTGACGATCCAACGAGACCAATTGAAAGAGCGAGGAATGACTTGGAATAGAGTGTGCATGTTGTAAAACCTTTAAGTGACCATAGAAATGTCTCGTTCGACCCGTCGTAGGCTACAAAAGTATCGAAGAAGAACGTCACGGTGGTGGTGACTCTGTTAGTACTCTCCTTGAGTTTTCAGGAAGAATTTGTTGTGACGATGAAATCCGGCAAAAAGAAGAACGAGTAATCGGCTAGAATAGATTGTGCATGTTCTAGGAATCTTAAATTGGCCTTAAAATGTCTTGTTGAGCGTTTTGCGAGAGTGCGGAATGGGACCCGAGTGTCTGGGATAAAAGTCCAAATCGTGTGGCGGTATTTATATAGCCGCCGACACAAAGTGGGACCGATGTCGTCGGTTCTATATCAACCGCGGACAATATATTGTCTCTCTTGACAGTGGGCCCGTGTTTGTGTCGGCGGGCAAAGTCGGCCGGCGACACAGTTAGCCCTTATGTCCCCGTCTTGTGACGCCCTTGAAGTCATCTCTCTTCCGCTCGCCATTTCTCTTGGCTCTGTCTCTCTTGGCTCTCTGTCTCTCTTCCTTGGTCCGTGAGCCCGCCTCCACCGCCCGCCCGGCCGCCCGCCCGCCACTTCCGCCCGGCCGCCGCCTCCCGTCCGATCGTGCGCCTCCACCCGCTCCCGGCCGTGAGCCTCCCGTGACCTCGCGCCTCCAGTGCCTGCGCTCAGGCCCGTGACTTCCCGGCGTCCGTGCGCCTCGGCCTCAGCGCCCGCGCCTCGGCTCCTCGGCCACCACCTCTGCCGCGCCTTGATGCGCTTGTGCTAGCGTCCCAGCCAGCTCCTCCCGCCGGGCCGCCCGGCCTCCTCCCCTTCCTTCTTCCCCAACCAAGAAATTTGAAGGTATAATTGCTTGTATACAAGATGTTTGCTCTAATGTCTAGCTAGAGGTTGAATTAGTATTTCGGTATACCTAGATAAAGATGGATAATTTCTTGTAGATCGTGTTAATGCCTTCAAATGCTTAATTTGGATTTGAATTGAATTAATTATGAGAAGTTGAACTGAGCTATTCAGTTTTAGTAAAAGCGTTTGTGAGCTCGGTTCATTGCGGATGTGGAATTAATTGGTCTTTGCCGGGGTTGATGTTTAGATGATCTATTTACTACGCATGTAAGCCAACTTCTTTTTGGATCTAGAGAAAGTACATGTATGAATGCCTTCTGTTTTCTAGAATGATGTTGGTGTTCGCAAGTTCATGCTTTGAAGTTGAGACAGGTAGTAATGCATGCATGAATCTGCGAATGGTGCTCATTAGAAATTATATATATCTTTGTGATGTATGTTAGTCAATGCATTGAGACCCTGATTTATGTGCTTGTAAATTGTGATTGATGCTTAATGAGGTATCCATCTGTTGATGTTTTGATTAACCATGTTGAAGTAAGAATTCATTGTATATTTTGGTTGATTATCGTTAGTTGCTATATGTGGTTGTTATTATATTAAATATTGTCTTTTGTCTGCTGAGTGGATGTCCTAGTTTTAGGGGAGGTGCTGCCGAAATTTCTAGAAATGTTACTAATTGACACTTTCATAATTAGGCTTTTGGTGGTTCAACATTTAGCATCTCATAGCGTCAACCGAGCGAGTTAAACCCGTTGGGCGCTGCATATTTTCGTGAGGAGATCGAGACGGTGATTCATTGGGTTCCATTACGAAAAGTGTTGCGCTCTCGGTATCCACGTTTTGGACAGCCCACGGATGTCTGCGCTTGAAATGCGATGGTCGTGACACAAGGGTGTATGGGTTGGGATTTCGGTGTGGGCCTTGAGCACACGCCCGTGTCGGCTTTGATGCGCAACCACCGATGGCCCGGCGCCGAGAGAAGATTGTAAGTGACTTTCTCTTTTATTGCTCTCTGACTCAAGCTAATGGCGAGCTAATCCACTTCATATCTTATTTGTTTAAGTAGGATACATACGGTGCAACCATGAAGGAGAAGCACGGTCTTGTGTGACCCTTGACCATGCCGGTCGACCCTCTAGTCATCTGACCCGGTTCGATGGGAGGAGTCACAGCGAGCTTCGGCTTCATGGACTCGGTGGTGGCGCCCGACTTCGTCTGAGGGCCAAGTCGGGACACGTCGATATGAGCCGCCTCTTCGCCGGTGCCAATTTGGAAGCCCAGCGAAGATGATCGCAGAGTTGCAGCAGCGGCGGATGAGCAGCGGAGGCAAAGGAGCGAGAGGAGGATAGGAGGCGATCTGAGGCCCTCGAGTCGAACCTCTGGATGTACAACTATTTCCGGGTAATTAAGATTGTATCGTAGCTCGTTGTACTTACGTTTCATATGCTAACATATCATATCCACGATCGTTGCGGCGGGACCCTCGCCGACCCGCGAATGCCACCTCCGCGCCGTTCTTCACGCGAGGCGACACCGGGGTAATGCATTTTGTTCGATTTTCGCGACTATTCATACAAGTACACAAATGCACAAAAGTTTTGAACATTGTGGTTTCCTCTAATCTTGCGGTGTCGCCTCGGTATGTGCTGCTCTGCGGTGAATGCTCATGGTGATTCTAGTGGCACAAGATCGGCGCGAGATCAATTAAATCGACGGCGTGTTTGCCGATCCTTTTGCGGTTCGCAATCTTAGTTATTTGTTTTGTTGGTAGAATAGTATGTCATGTTCTACATAGACATGTTGATTGTGAATGTGATGTACTCTTTTGGTTTGTGAAATTTGAATTTGGGACTTATTGATGTATTTTGCTATCTGTGTCAATGGTGATCATTTGTGCATTGTATTGGTGAATGCGAATGTGGTAATGTGTGTGAAATTATATGTTGTGATTGTTCTAGGCAATTGGGGATATAAAGCTGCTTTGGGAATGGGGTTTTTGCGAGTTAAAATTGGATTTTTTAAATTCCTAGTATTTTATTTTTATTTTTACAACTTTGTGTCCTTGGCTCTAACCATGCAAACGACACAAGATAGCCCAGTTACGGCACGGAAGAAGTGCGTAATAAATCGGCTATAGCCGAGCGAGACACAGATGTCCACTCGTGTCCTCGGCTCTAACCATGCCGCGACACAAGATAGCCCAGTTACGGCACGAGAAAGTGCGTAATAAATCGGCTATAGCCGGCATCGAGAACAGATGTCCACTCGTGTCGGCAGACGATTAGTAGGCCGAGGACACAAGTGTCCCCTTTGTATCGCGAGCTTTATGTTGGCCGAGCGACACAAGTGTCCCATCTGTGTCGGCGACTGAGTTAAGCGAAGCGACAAATGTCGGGTGTCGGGCGACCCCGGATGGCATCTGTGTCGTCGGGATTTATTGTGGCCGTCGACATAGGTTGGTTGTGTCGTCGACTCTGTGTCGTGGGACTTGTGTCGTCGGGAGGCCGACGACAGAGCCCTATGTCGGCGGTTTTGGCATCTGTGTCGTCGGTAAAAGCCGAGGACACTGAGCAAGATCCCTGTAGTGTGTGCACACAAGCCTTCCCGTGTACACACCGTGCACACCAACTAACAAAAGTCACAAAAAATTCTGAAAAAAATTGTAGATGTACTTCATAGATTACTCTACCTATGTATAAAATTGTAGGTTCAAATTCATTATATATCAAAAGTTAAAAAAAAAGAAAATTATGACAAGTTTAAAGACTTTAAACTTGTCAGAATTTTCTTTTTAACTCTCAATATATAATGAATTTGATCTTAAACTTCATACATATGTAGAGTAATCTATAAATATATTAATTTTTTCAGAATTTTTGTGACTTTGTTAGTAGTACATATCAAAATAACTATAATGCCTGAGGATATGTTGCCTTACTTAAGAAGTCTCCAATTAGAAAAGAAGTCTCCAATTAGAAAAGACAGACGTCAAAACTTGAAAAGCTTGACTTAGGGATCATAAAATGATGACGTATTTTGAACAGTGTTGTGGTATATAGTTAGTGGCAAGTGGCAACATATACAGTAAAAAACTTTTTTTACCGTGAAAACTTTATTAAATCTATGCGTAGAAGTATTCAAAAATTCTCAAAAACTAACATATATAGAGAGGTAAGCTTTTATAATTCTGTAAAATTTAAAGACTAAACTCAATTGTATTTTAAAGGTATAAAAGAAAAGACAAATTTAGCATGAATAGTGATTTTCACTGTCCAACACTATTCATCTAACTGTTTGTCTTTTTAATATTTTTTAAATGCGATTGAGTTTAGTTTTCAAATTTTGCAGGATTGTAGAAGGACATCTCCTCTATATATGGTAACTTATTAAGAATTTTGTAAAACTTGTATTAGCAGGTTTAAGAGAGTTTTCACTTGATATGTTGTCATAGTACCAATAGTTTTGCCATGCCATCACACCTTCATGCATATACATGTCTGATTTTTTTTAAGGCAAGGTTTCCATCTTTTTTACGGGTATAGAGCATAGTCCACAGAGCTACTAATTGATGGGCTAATAATTTTTTTAGTGCTGCTCTGCCACTAACGCATACAGTCGTGGGCTCGTGGCTGCGTTTCTAGAGTACAAATCAACTCCAACTATCCGGTGGCGTTCCCACGAGTGTCCGTGTACTAATTCGTCCTGAATTATTTATTTGTGCTGTATAATGTCAAAGGACATACACATCCGTACATATTGCAACCATATCTTAGAAGCAAAATTATAACCCACAAAAGCTTAGATGGTCAAGATCTTTTTTTTCGATTAACTTGAGAATTTCTAGTTTTTCTTATTTTTGATTAATCTTGGAATTTTCAGTGTTTTTACCTTTTAGGATTAACGTAGAAGCTCTTAGCGACAAATATTTCTCTGACAAGAACTCCTCAAGATAATGTTTTGCGGCATTTAGACGTCCTGCGAATTGAACATCATCTTCGTCGTCATCATTGTCATCATCGTCGATGCCTTTGTTTCTTCGACAAGCTTTGGTGTATTCAAAATCTAACTTTTTTTTCAGCTTCAACAGCTCTGTAAGGCACAGGTTTGACGTTGGAGAACTGCAGGAAGAAATTGCTTCGATAGAACGATATGCCGTACCCAAAATAGTGCGATATGATTCTGTTAGCTCTGTTTCTTCAAATGTGGCTTCTGCCGCTAAGCTTGCAATTTTTGCTTCTTCCGAAGAGCATTCGTCATGGAGAATTTCCAGTGCATAATAGCATGCATACCACCTCTCGCCATATGTCCAAGGGTGGTTCAGCGACAGACGTGAAGAAATATCTCTGCGTTTCTTCTGACTTAAACTTAAATCCTGAAAGGCTTCGAGCCAATTAAATCCAATATTATCAATATCGTCAGATAAACATGTTAGCTGACGAGCAACCGAATGGAACTCCCTATTTATGTCGGTAGCACAGAATAACTTATATTGGGTTGCAGAGAGATGCACAAGATTGCCAGCGTACAACCTGTTTCTTAATGAACCAACATCGCAACAGACGGATAGAACGCTACAGACCTTAAGCGGAAGACCCCAGGAAGAAATAAATTGCTTGCATGTAAGGGGACCAAAATAGCTTGCAATTTTTGCTTCTTCCGTGCGCTGCGCTGTGCTTGAGAATCATGTGTTGGGTTGTTCTCGTCAGCCATCTATATATCTGCCTCTCGTGAAGGGGAAGAAAAACTTGTCGCTGGTCTAGTAGACGATTTGGCCCTGGATAAGAAATTAGCAAGGGATCTTGGTTTAATATGTAGAGCTTCGCCACTTGAAACCAAAATTTAGGTTCAGGGGTCACTTAGGACAAGCAAGCACATAGACATGCCAATCATGGGGAACCGCGTATAAGACTATCACCAGCGGTTTCCCTTCCCAGAATCCCTTCCCACCCCCTGACGGGAATCTCTTCCCAGATTCCCATCCTTCTGACATACATCTCCAACAGCATCCTTCCGATTCCTTCCCATCCCTTCATTCATATTTTAAGCATATACTTTAACGCCAAAGTTTGTACCGTATTTTATACGAGAGTGTATTTGACTTGTTTATGATGTATTCCGTACATGTTTCGAACGAAATAAATGTTTTTGTAATAGATGCGGTCGCGTAATATAAAAAAAAAGTTATTTCCATTTTTGTTGAAAAAATAGTATATACATAATTTCAATGTGTTGCTTACTGGAAAAAAAAAAGTAGCATGTGCAGAGGTTCCTTGTCCTGGAAGGAGCTGTCACTTGCCCACAGCTGGCTTGTCCTGGAAGGAGATGTCACTTCGCACTCTTCAGGCTTGTCCTGGAAGGAGCTGTCAATTGCACACAACTGGCTTGTCCTGCAATGAGCTGTCATAATGGGCACACAGCTGGCTTGTCCTGCAATGAGCTGTCACTTGCCCCCAGTTCCTTCCATGAGAAGCTACCTCCAACATCCTCCATAAATTGGGTGGCAGGGTGAAGAGATACCATCAACACAACATTGGCTTTGAAGGAGGTTGTGTGTAGTTCTGACTTCATCTCATTTGAGAGGTAGCAACCAGCATGAGTTGGTTTCGTGGAGGTCCGAGCATTTCTCGGCGTGCTCGTCAACTTATGCTGCTGGAGGAGGAAGAGGACGATGTGCTTGTGCGCATTTGCATTGAGGAGGAGGAGGCTGCAGCACAATAGAGCGTCCCACGGTGGGGGCTCGATCCTAACCGGCGGTGGTGAGCGAGGACACCTCGAGGCGTGGCGAGGCTATACAACGACTACTTTTTTCGACGCGCTGTATGCGGCCACGTACTCTTGAGCGTGGGTATGTGAGTTCGTGCTTTCGGCTATGACCCTGTTATTTTACTAATTTGTGCTATGGTCTTGCGAGTTCGGATGAAGCGAAAAACGTGCGTTAAGATTGCAAGTGCCGTCGAGGCCGTGATGAATGGTTCCAACAGAGAGAGATGTTGCGGAAGGCTCGACTTATCTGCTCTTCAAAAGATGACGCTGCAATCCGTCGGTTAGCGTCACGGTACCTCTGCCGATGCTCTTGGCGAGTATGTTAGTATAGGACCAAGACTTGCCGTTGAGGCCCTAAAGAGGTTTGTTAGTGCGATAGTCAATATATACAAAGATGAGTACCTCAGAGCCCCTACTCGGGCGGAACTGGATCGTCGCTTGCCGTCGAGGCGATCACGAATTCGGGAATCTTTGGGAAGCATTATTGTATCTGCTGGGTATGGAAGAATTGCAAGAAGGCCTTGCAAGGCCAATTCTGAGGCATATTCGCAAACCCTGATAGTTTTGGAGGCCGTGGCCTCATCGATCTTTGGATCGGCATGCCTTCTTCGGTATGCGGGTAGCCTCAATGACATAAATGTTACGCATAGATCTAACGTTACTGTTCAGGTTAACCGATGGCGTAGCCCGATGTCAACTACACCATCAGCGGCAACACGTACACTACGGGTATTACCTTGCCGACGGTATTTACCAGTGGGCGACATTTGTTAAACCAATACGGGTGGCGAGGAACAAGCGGCTCCATTTGACAATGTGCAAGCTTGATGCACAAGGATGTCGGCGAGCTTCGGTGTCCTTCAAGCTCAATTTGCAATTGTGAAAGGGCTGCCGAGAATGTGGGGCGATTCGACCCTACACAACATAATATTGCTTGTATCATCATGCACAACATGATTATTGAGGGCGAGAGGGGCGATCGCCCACAAGAGTTCATATATGACTTCATGGATAACCCGATCGCAATATCAAGGCCGTCTAGTCCGTCTATCCTCCATTTCATCGAGGCAAACAGGCGATCCGTGATAGGAACAAACATCGCCCGACTTATGAGCGACCTTGTGGAGTACCTTTGGTCCATTCATGGTGGGGACTAGGCCTCTATATGTCGATGCCTTCTCTAGTTTGATGTACCGTTAATCTAGGCATTTCGGGCCTTTAAGTTGTATTTACATCGCATGTTGTAATGGAATAAATCATCGCCACGCATTGTCCAAGTATCGAGTGCACAACACAATGATGAGAACAAAAAATTAGAAATGTGAGAATCCATAACAAGTAGTGCCATTGCGTAGTCCATAACAAGTAGTGCAAATAGCGTAGTCCAAAGCACATCTTGAAAGTAACACGATCCAAAACACATCTTGAAAGTTATTACAATCCATAGCACATACTGAAAGTAACACAGTCCAAAACACATAGACATGGCGAGCAGTCCAACCTAATTGTCGCATCATCACGGCCCGTACCCTCACGGCTATAATCTCCTCCTTGCGACAGCGTGAAATCTTCTGAGAAGCCTCATCCATGCCGCTGAGATCCATCGCCATTATCTTGTCCTCCTCTGCATGCTCCAAGATGGAGACCTCTCGATCCCATATATCCGCTAGTTTGGCCTTCTGTTGGCCGATGCGTTCCAGATGATCTGTATACATCCCGGTCCCCATGCCGACCGACGACGTGCTGCCTGATGCACCCCGTGCTCGAGCCTTCCTAGCGGCATCGTGCCCAATCGGCCTAGGCTGCTGAGGAGCACCACCGGACTCCGCATCGTGTGCGACAAGACTAGAATGTCCCGTACAGGGAGTAGCGGGAGTAGAGCGTGCTGGGGCCACATCCTGTGCCTTCTTTCGCTTTCCATCTAGGTAAGCGCACCACTTCGGGTGCTTACTCATAGTGGACCAAAGGTGCATATAAGCGTAGGACCTTCCCTCAATTTCCTTGAACATCTTCATCGCCATGCCAATCTTGCAATGGTGAAGTAAAGGAATGCGTAAGTGCAAATAAAGGGAAAACACAATTGCGAAATTTTAAATGCAAGTAATGTGTCTTACTTACCCTATCATCGACAGTACCACGCTGGGGTGAATATTCTCCACCTTCTGCATGTAACCTGCAAATTTGCTTGACTCGGCACTTATGGTTTGCCAGTGATTGATTATAGACTTCTGAGATCTTGTAGTCCAGTTTCCAACATGATTATCTTCACAGTACTTAACAATTTTCCCCCAATAGCTCGCTGCAGATTGATCTGTCCCCACAATAGAGTCTTGGCTAACATTAAGCCATCTTGAAGCGATGTGAGTCTTCCTCCTCTGCTTTCGAGTTTTTCCTCGCAATCTTGTTCACGGACTTCTTATTCTTACCCTTTTGTGAGGTCCTCTCCCCCGTGGAGGAATCACCCCAACCGGGTGAGAATGTCAGAATCTGGGACTCGACCAATGCATCCATACCCCTAGGATAATTGTAGTCCATGTTATGACCTCCATCATTGAGCATACTCTGCACAAACGGATCCATGATATCCCTGTTGTCACATTCCGGCACAAACATTAGATATATTAGTACACACCACACAAAACATTACACATGGAAAGTTCTCAAATTCCACCATAACATTAGATAACGATGAAGCGGGACACGAGAACATTACACATGGCAAGTTGTCACAGTCCATCATAACATTACATCATAGTACGGAGCACAGAAAACATTAAACATGGCAAGTCCTGACGTTCCACCATAATTCTACAGACACATCGTGATACCTAATATCTACCACACGTATTACCGGCGGGGATGGCCCGAGCGGTCGGACTCCCATCCATCGGAGTCGAATCCCTCGGAGCTAGCCCCATCACAGCCGGTCTCGTAAGGCACCGGTGGTTCGACATAGTCTGCAGGGAGAACGTCGTCAGGGTCGACATCCCTTGAAGGATCATCATCCTCATTATGGGCCACATTCTCTGCTGCTGCTACTACTTCTCCAGCTTTGATGCTCAATTCGTCCAAGCAAGTAGCGATGGCATCCACAGCGAGGAGGGCATGGTTCAATTCAATAGCATGGCAACAATCTGACGAGCTCATATTCTCTTCTACTACCTTCCTGAGCGCTTCGACCTCGGACTCTACATTTTCTTTCATGCTTTTCAAGTATGCTAGCAGAGTTTCTTCATCCATCTACAGAAATAATATGCTAGTTACTAAATCAAAACTAGTGAGTAAATCAATCCCAACAAAATCATGTCTACATTACTAAACGATGACGAGGTAAACTGAATCACAGAAACTCTAAACCAATGAACTACCTGGCAGCACAAAACAACAGACTTAAACTTCAAAAACGGCAGCCATCCAACATACCGCTACAACCACTCAACCGGCACAAAACAAAAGTCAGACAAAAACGTATGAAAACTTTCCCAGAACCTGCTGCCAACATCAGCCGAAGACAGACAAAAATGAAGCAGACTGGCTTGACTATGCTTCACTATGAGGACAAAAGTCAGACAAAAATGAGCTTTTCACATCACCACACTGGCTTCACTATGCTTCACTATGAAGCAGACATGTTCGACACTTTTACTAGAACCAGACATACATCCTTGCATATATACCTTACCAGAATTTGATACATACTCAAAGCATGAGATTTAGTATGACATATGCATATAATCCTTTAGCAGCATGACATTTAGTATGGCATATGCGTACATACTCCAAGCATGAGATATGTACCTTACCAGTACCAGATTCATACCTTACCAGTTTGAGAATCCTTACCATAATTTGATATATGCAGTCACTATGACATGCCTTACAGAATTTTTAGCACAAGGGCACATGGGCACATCTATAACACATTCCTTACAGAATTTTTAGCACAAGGGCACATATGCAGTCACTATGACATTCCTTACCATAATTTTTAGCACAAGGGCACATCCAGATTTTGACACATATGCTGAACAGAACTGAAGAACCAATTAACAACTTCAAATTACATGCTGAACTGAACTGAACAACCATTTACCAACTTCAAATTAACTGAACTTGAACTTATCTTTATTAGATTTCCATGGACTCTAAATTTTTCGAAGAACTGCACTATAAGATTTCGACGAACTACAATATCAGTACTTCTTCAAAGAACTGATAGTTTTCCGAAGAACCACAGCTACCACTACTAGAGCAGAAAAGTTTTCTGTCAGTAATACATTTCATATACATTCCTTACCAGATTTTCATATAGATCGAAGCATTTCATATGTGCATGCAGTATGACAATACTTATTACCAGAACGAAACATGCACAATTTCATATATACCTTCAAACCCACATTACTTAGCAGAACGGCACATCCAGACTTTGACAAATATGGAACTGAACCGAAGAACCATTTAACAACTTGAAAGTAACTGAACTTGAAGTTCTTTTATCAGATTCGGATGAACTCTACATTTTTCGAAGCAGTGCACTATAAGGTTTCCAAGAACAACACTATCAGCAGTTCTTCAAAGAATCTCAAGTTTTTGCAACAACTTCTCTACCAGATTTCGAAGAACTTCACTGTTAGATTTGGGAGAACTTCACTATCAGTATTCCGAAGAATTTCACTCTTAAATTTGCAACAACTTCAAGTTCAAATCTCTAAATAACTGAGCAAGCTTGACTATTTCGATGAACGTCACTACCAGATCGACCCTAAATCGATCTGGAGCACTACATCGGAGCACTACATCTGGAGCACTACATCAGACCCTAAATCGATCTGGAACGACCTTAAAATGGGGGGCGTCGGCAACCCTAAATCGACACTACATCGGAGCACGCCCGTCCAGCATTTCCACAAACATCTGGTGGCCATCACCCATTCATCCAAAATGTCGGCGAAATTTGGGGAAAGTTTACCTCGCGTCCACGCGGCGTAGGTCTCCGAGCACGTCGGTGAAGATGCCCAGCGCCTCCCTCTTCAGCAACCGCCGCCTTGCTGCCGCCTTCCGTCGCCCGTTGCGTCGCCGACTCCACAGCCTCGGCCGGTTCGCGCCGCTCCGTGAAGCGCTTCCGCCTCGGTAGCGCATGGCCCTCAACGGCTCGTCGAGTGGGCGGGGAGGCAGCGAGAGGTCTCGACCGATCGGGATTCTCTGTCTTCACCGGTCCGCGAGGAGCAGGACGGGATGCCGGCTGAGACCTGCTCGCCATCCCGTCGCTCTTTTTCCCATCGTGAAGGGACGGGAACCGGGACGGGAGGCCGCTGGTGATAGTCTAATGCCAAGCAAGCACATAGCTTTGAAGTAACTTTACCAAAACTAAACTCAGTGGCAATAAAATTCATTGTCACAACTCACAAGTATGGATAAGTTTGGCAAAAAAATTGAATTTATGACGCGTGAGGCATAGGGCTTAGAAAGTGTGGCAAATTACAATTGTGGCAACGAACCATACAACCCTCTAACAATCCATAGCACGTCTAAACTTAGATGTGCCATAGTTAGCTCGAAACCAAACAAACCCTAAATATTTACATGGAATTGCGTAATACTAACTACTGGTTTTTAAAAAAGTTTTTAAAACGAACGAACTACCGGCGATCCTAATGGTCGACCTACAAGGCAGGCACACGTCTCAGGATCGCAATGGAACTTCTTTTGTTTCATTCCATTTCGACCCAAGGGCGAAAACAGATCGCTTAGAAACAAAACTAGCCAATACCACTGCACACACAGAAACACACGGGGCAGATTTTGTGAAAACTTACGATGTGGTTGATGGTGGAGATCAGCAGCTGCAGGTCGCCCCAGCCGGCCGGAGAAGCACGCGAGATGACGATGAGAGGCCGCGCGCTGAGCCCCTGATTTTGTGCCTGGAGAGGAGGGGAGAGAGAGAGAGAGAGACGGCTTTGCGCCTCTGTCTGTGGATGTGTGCGGATTTAAATAATTTGGCAAGGTGCAACTCCGCTTCTCCGACTAAGAATAAAATTTTGTCAAATTGCCAACAACTCCCCATCTCAGGTTTTCGGACACGGCTTTGTGCCTCTGTTTGTGGATGTGTGCGGATACTCGGGTACTCGGGTATGACTAACCCGACTTAGGGGGTGTTTGGGACAGCTTCAGCTCCACCAAAATCTGTGGAGTTGGTGGAGCAGGATATTTCTAGCTCCAGAAATTTGTGGAGCTGGAGCTGTGAGTACATTAAGAGTGTTTAGGTAGACCATCTTATTTACATTTTAGACTAAAAATATAAACTTAATTCACTTTATTTTAGCCTATAAGTTTGATTTCATTTGGGGCTGGGATCTGGAGCTCTCCCAAACAGGGCCTTAGAGGGACGTGCGCTTTTGTGGATGTGACTAAGGGCCTGTTTGTTTCAGCTAGGGATTATAGAAAGCAGCTTTTAAAAGTTGGAAGGTTAACAAACAGACAGATTTTAATTTGGATTGTAACAATCCAGAGTCCAGATTGTTAGAATCCCACAATCCACCTTGGAGGAGCTTTCCTCAGCTTTTTTTGTACAAAAGACCATAATACCCTTCCACTTTCCAGCAAAATAAGGCAACAAAACAGGTCGAGGGTACCACAGACTTTTGCCACGCAGAAACAACAATCCAAATACACTATAATCTGGATTACCAAACAGTCATTAGCTTTTATCAATCCAGCTTTTAACAATCCAGCTTTTACAATCCAGCTTTTAAAATCTGCTTTCTATAATCCCTAACTGAAACAAACAGGCCCTAAGAATAAAATGTTGTCAAATTGCCAACAACTCCACATCTCGGGTACTCGGGCATGACTAACCCGACTTAGAGCCCGAGCCGATTGAAAAGGGTACGAAAACTTAACTAGTAGAGATGAAGTCAAGCTATCGAGCGGAGAGACTGCTGGTAGCGGTAGCCGGGAGCTGCTAGGTAGCAGGGCAGAGTCAGGATTTTGAATTAGAGGGGTCATGTAGATCAATCAAAAATTATTATAGCACATAATTACTTTTTAATTATATAAAACTTGAAAATTCAAGTATACACATAATTACTAATTACTAGCTAATAAATTCAAGTATATACACGACCAACAAAAACATGGTTAGGGCCTTAGGGGGGTCACGGAGACCACAAGGACCAACCAAAACTTAAAAATTCAAGTATACACATAATTACTAATTACTAGCTAATAAATTTTATTTTCGTTAGCGGTGGCGGGCCCTCTCTCCACCTCTGCTAGGTAGTACTTTACAAGAATGATACAAACATTTTTTTGTAAGGCCAAGCTAAATGTTTATTGAATGATCTGTCTTGTCACTGATTTATATTGTTTTGGATATTTGCAACGAATTTTTGAAACTTTAGTTACCGATAAAATTTTGAAGTGTTTATATTGGATATATAAAAATTGCATGCGTAAATTTGTGTTAAAAGGTACTTGTATGATATTATAGTTTTATTGAGTTTTTATAAATATACTACGATAGAAATTAGTGAGCAAGGTAGCATTCTAGGAACTATATTGTCGGCGTACTTTGCGCCAGTACCCTCTCCGCTCCACAAAATCGTTTTCATGTGGCGGCTTTGGCGGGTGGTGGAAACACGCTCGCCCGCCGGGTGTTGATCACGTGGCGTTGAGGCGGCGGTGGCGAGGCGTCTGCTGCGCCGGCGCCCTTCCCGTGGGGGCACGGAGGCGGCGAGGCGAGCACGCCACTGCGCCAGTGTTGGTCACGTGGCGTTGAACGAGCGGTGGGCGAGGACGCCCTGCTCGCCCAGCCGCAAAGAAGACCAAGAGAATGGTGAGGAGTTTTCACCCCGAAGACTCCTTCTCTGACAGTGTGTCAGTCAGCTTTCTTGAAGCGAGCCCATCGAAACAAGGAATTCTACTACAAGCCCATTCTCGGCGCCTCACCTACCCATCACAAAGGGTCACATCCGGCGGACGAAGGCGAAACCATCGTCGGCATTAAATGAAATTTGGAGGAACAAGACAGCTCTAAGGGGTGCAATAAATGTATCATAGATTAGCATGATGACACTCCCTTCACCTACCCGAGCTGGCCCGGCCTATATAAGGAACTCTCGTGCATGTGAAAGAGGGATCCAACCCGGAGGAAAAGAAAGAGAGATCAAGTGCCCTACAGAGCGATCCAAACCAAGAGAAGAGAGGGAAGAACTAACTAGAGAAGTGTCTTGTAACTGGCTTTGTAACTGGTTCCACATACATAAACGAAGATCTTGCAGGACGTAGGGCTGTTACTGTAGGGTCGAGGATGCGCCTAGAGGGGGGGTGAATAGGCGTTTTACAAAATTTGATCGCTCACTAAATAATTCGCTCTAGTCAACCCCTATGTCAAAACCTAATCAAATATATATGCGGAAGCGATAAATAGGTTTTGACAATTAAAGCCTAAATCAACTAGGCTCACTAGTGCACTAACTAAATTATGTCTCTACACAAGAATTGCTAAATTGATCAATTAAATAATACTAGCAATTCTAATTCAAGCAATTGATAAATATTCAATAATGTAAAGTGCTTGAATATAAATGAGACAAGAGACAACCGATATTTTTCCGTGGTGTTCGGAGACTTGCGGTCTCCCTAGGCCACGTTGAGGCAAGCCCACACTTGGACGGCTCCGCTCAAGCACCGCCTCTTTCCACTAGTCGTGGTTTTTCACGCTCGCGCGTAGGCTCAACCCGAACCTTCACAAACTTGCCGGGGCTTCTCACACCTTGAGAGCTCCCGCGCACGACACCTACGCCGTCTAGGAGTCGGCAACCTCCAAGAGTAACAAGCCGCTCCTTGCTTAAACCTCACCGGGCACAACAAATGCACTCCCGGTGATCACCAAGTGCAACACATGCACAAGGCCTCACTCAAGTGCAACACATGCACAAGAGGCTCTCAAATCACTTCCTAATTACAACACATGCAATTAGTCTCACTCTTAAGCTCAAGAAGCAAAGGGAGAAGAGCAACACATGCACACAACTCCCACACACAGCAACAACACTACCCCAACACCCCCAAGGCCTCCTTTTATAGCCTCCATGCCAAAACTAGCCGTTGGGGGGCAAATTTGGCAACTTGACATAAACCGGTACTACCGCTCTCTGGCAGTAGTACCCCTCTGTAACAACGGCTACAAAACTAGCCGTTCTGTGAGATAACTGGTACTACCGCCCTCTAGGGCGGTGAGTACCGCATTCTTGATACTACCGCTCCCACTGCAGTGTAGTGCGGCCTCGGCACCGGAAACACTTGCTGCTGGAATAAAGCTACACGCCAACCGAAGGCGGTAGTACCGCATTCTTGATACTACCGCCCATACCATCTTGATAGTCTTGGGCCTCGAGAGAAAAACCAGATTCGAACTCCAAATCCATTTCTTCAAAAACCAAACTTATTCTTTGAGCCACAGGATGATCAACACATGATCATATACACGTGCAAAACACATTTGCACCAACTTAGCCCATGCTCAAAGAATTTCAACCAAATTGCAAAAACACATTTTGCGACCAACTCAAGAACTATTTGCAAAAGCGTATTAAGCAAACCAAACTCGAGTTTATGAGATTAATTCCCTAGCCATGTGAAGGTCAACACGAGACCAGTCAACTTGCCAACACCGTTGCAAGCCCTACTCACATGCTCTCGAATTCGGACTCATGAACCTCGGTTTATTCGCACAACAAACTTGCAAACAACACAATAAACACATTTCATGCTTGAGCACTACTCTTTGCAACACATGCAAAAGTCTAGCTCCAAGCAACACTAAATCAAGGTGCATGAACTCTCTAATTGCAACACATGCAATTCTCTAGTTCCATGCAACACCAAAACCAAATCACACGTATGAGCTCTTTACTCGCAACACATGCAAGCCTCTAGCTCCATACAAACACACAAACATCAAATCATGCTTGAGCTCTCTCCTTTTACAACACATACAAAACTTAGCTCCAAGCAACCACAAGATTTTGAAAGATTGTTTTGCGAAACCAAAACATGAAGCTTCAACTAATGCAACACATGCAAAAGTGAACTTCACGCAAAAGCCAACGCATTAGCTTATCCTATTTGCAACACATACAAATCAAAGCATAATGCGAAAACCAAATGCAAAAGCTCTTCCTCTTTGCAACACATGCAAATCAGAGCATAAACCAATAACAACCAAGCACAATCTTAACCCATTCGCAACACATACCAAATGGTTAACTCTTATGCAAAAACCAAATCCAAATGATTTGAGCTTGAGTGAACGCGGATTGAGATCACCAACACATGATGAAGCTCAAGCTAGGGAACGACCCCTCTTAATAGCACGGCGATAAAAACCTTAGACTCAAAGACTACAAAGTCCTTAGCCTATCTAATTATACCTTCGCCGCCCGCAAGCAATCCCCTTTGGGGTCTTTATGATCATCACTTTGATACTCCCCTGGGATCATTACCTTTCTTTATCTTCGGGATCCATTCTTGATGCCCATCAACTCATGATGCCGTCCTTGTCCCGTTCTCATCATCTCATTCATCTTTGGACCTAACTTAATCACAACTCATACAAATGGTTAGTCCAAGATGCATGGTTGTCTCAATTATCTCTTACACTCCATTAACACATAATGGATGCCTCTAGATCAATTGAGCACAACCTAAATCGATTTGAATGATTAAAGTATGTCTTAAATACAATAATGCAACACATGCTTCATTATACTTAAGAACTATTCATTTGTCCTCAATTTATCACTGAACCCCATCAACACATGATGAAATGTTCTTTAATGATAAACAAGACAAATGAACTCAATTTAAATTATCATTTAAATTGATATGAGTATATATTAACTACACAAGTTTTCATATACTCATGTTGATGAAAAGTAATGATCCATTATGTGTAAACTATATGGAAATGATCACTACTCTAAGTCATCAACTATAGAATACACCCCACATGTATATGTGCATAACTATGATTGACTTGGATATAATATGCACATATTTACTTTGATCATATTGGAGTATATCCTATATTACCATGAGTATACTTATAACTAGGCAATTCAAATATATACTCAAGTATTTAGTTTCTTTGTCTTGATCCTTATATGTGTCAATAAGAATTAGATCAATACAAGGAGACTTTCAAGTTAAACTATAAACTCCTCCTAAGTGTGTGCATCCATGTAATATATGGATTGGGAAACATGATGCACATTTTGTGGTTAATATAATGAGGACATTCATATTTTAACTTGACTCCAAAGTATGCAACTAATACTAGAATGGATACGCAAACATACCTTGGGTTTTCCATTCTTTTAATGCGATGAGACTAATCAAAGATATTCTAAATAAACAAGTTAGTCTCTATATAAGATTTGTCATTAATAACAATATCGCATTAGGGGATAAACTTAATATTAGATTTGTCATTAACACCAAAACCATAACTAATGAAGGTTGAACTTACAGTTACCCGTATCAGGGGGCCTGAACCTGGGTATATCGCGGTGTCTTTCTTCTTTGGTCTGTTGGCCCCGGGGTCCGCTTGGAGAGTCATTAGGGTTTCCAGCTATTAAGATGGCCTCTACCGAACCATAGTCTCCTTGTTGGGAGAAACCCAGTCTGTAGACTTGGGCCTGTCAGGTGAAACACGCCGACAGGGGCGCGCCAGGTAGGGGTCGAACCTACGACCTTCTGTTTCCCCCCTGTCGGCGTGTTCTACCCGACAGGGGCGCGCTAGGTAGGATTTCCAACATCGCGCCCGAGGGCACCCTCAACCTCCGCTTTTACGAGATCCACCACCTTCACCTCACCCCAAACTCCATTCTTACCCTTTCCATCTTCGCACACCTCTACGAAATGTTCATAGGGGTGATGCCAAATCTTCTGCTTTTCCGCTACTTCTTCCTTTGTCGTGGTTCCGCCGACGGCGAGGTGGTGGGGAGCTGCTATTTCCGCTTTCGAGACGGATTGGCCTCCCGCTACATTCCCTTCCAGCCAAAGTCCAATTGGAAGGCGTGGCGCAGCGACTGGCTGTATATCGGCGATGACAGCGGAGTCAACACCCTAGAGGTGCCTTGTGGGGCAGCGGAGGCCTCCGAGAGCTGGAACTCACCCGTCGAGGAGACAGCGGAGCTCCTGGCAATGGCGGCCCGCGTCAACAAATTGCGGGATGCCGGATTGACTGAGGCACTGGTGGTCCGGGACTTCGTGTCTCGGAGGATCAGCCCCGCCGTCGCCACGCCGTCTGGCATGGCGATACAATGGCGGCAGCGACATAACTTCGCTTCATTACCTAGGCCGTAAGTCTTTGTCTTTCTTTTTCTTCTTCCACACACGTGCTTCTCTTTGTGAAGTCCTACCAACCAACAGCTTGGTATTTTCTTTATCTTTTGCCAGGCGTGGGAAATTTGGATGGACAAGTCATCATTAGATGGCTTGCCGGACTGCTGTCGCTGATCCCAAGCGGTCTAGATTTTCTCGCTGTGGCCCGGCCGCTCGCCGACTTGGAGTCCATGAGCGCTGCGGATGTCGAGCGGCTCGGCGATGGACTCCTGAGACCCGGCAGTCTTTGCCGACCACGGTCCCTTAGTGATCAGGGGAATGGCCCCTGCCGATGATTGAAGCGCAGGCAAGTGGCCGCTTGCCTCGGACACCTCGGGTGCGGACCCTAAGAAGGCCCGCACCGGGGGTCAGTCTTCTGTCGCCACTAGTTCCTGGGTGGCGGTATCTTCGCACGGGGCGAGGGCGCCGGCCGCCCCAACCGCAGCGTCGACTCCACCGACGCCACCTCCTGTGGCACTAGCTCCATCGCCATTGGCACCGCCATGTCCGGCTCCGGTTCCAGCTCCTCCGGCGCTGACTTCTGCGGCGCCAATATCGTCATCTCCATTAGTGCCTCCTCCTCCGACACCGGTCTCAACTCCTCCGGAGCCGTCTTACTCAGCCACGGGAGCCCATGCCACTGCTCAACAAAGCGAGCTTGAACTCCGAAGGCTGCCATCGGCTGAGGGTGTCGCCGAGCAGCTCCTCAAGGTGCCCAGGCGCAAGCATCTGCCCGTATTGTCGTGCCCCAATTCCCACAGTTCGGACACTCTGTGTATTCTGTACTAGTCGAGGATCACGCTAGTACACACAGGATAAGCAGGTTGAAGTACCACAATCATACAGCGGAAATAAATAATAAGTACTTCAAGCATTAATAGTAACGAGTTACATGGCCTTATAGCCACCTTACAATACCGCGGCGAGGCGATAAATATCATCGATATCAAGTTCATTCGTGAAGCAAAATACGATAAGCGGGACCCTTCTTAACCACAGACTCTTGAGTGCGGCCCAACCCCTTAGTCCTCCCGGCCTTCAATGAACTCCTCCTCCCAAGTGATGCGGCTTCATCTTACGAGGTTTTTGTCGATGCAAGGGTGAGTATACAACATACTCAACAAGTCATGCACAATGCAGACTATTACTATATGCAAGGCTTATTCAAGGAAAGGCTTAATTGGTTATTTTGCATAAAGCGACATTTCTTTTGATAGGTAGTCCTATTAGATTAAAAGCGATAAGATCAATAATATTTAATAATTAATTTCTCAATTCTTTTCCAAGAGTTTGGCACCGACCTAATTTCATTCACCAGACTTTTTGGCACCTGACCACCCATTCCACATTTTCATTTTGAAAATCTAACCCTTATTTGTAATCAGAGCAATGTCAATACATGCGGACACGGCTATTGAATAGATTCACACACACACTCTGCGAGAGGTGTACACTTTACCCACGAGGATACTGATCGTTCACCACCTGAGCGATTGATTGTAACAAAGTCTTTGAGAGACTAACACTTAGCGATGATCCTCTCGATGTGCCTTCCTAACACTTCCCTCACCTGAGCCAAAGTTTAGAAACGAGCACATACCGTTAGATGGGTACCAAGCGCAGACAGTGCGCTCCCCGTCTGAGTTACATTTTTGGTGTATGCTTGTCACCCCGAGTATCAAAGGAAAGATATTAGAAACCTACTTAACTAGGTCCGTCCCATTCCGGACAAGTGGTTGTACACGGAACTCAGCTCAAAGGCTCGCAAGGTTAAGTCCTTAATTGTCCCGGGCAAGACAACCATTTTATACATCTCGGCACAGCCTTCACAATCTTTTCATACATCCCATTGCCACAGGCCCACACACGCACAAGCCTTCTTGCCACTTGCCCGGTTCAAATCATTTCCCACCCACTTTATACTTAAGCAACACATGCCATTTTCCACATCGGTTCGTGAATAGCACCACACAGGTCACTATCGGTTCAATTCATGACATCATCGCATTCTCCAAAATCGTTCCATAATGTTTAGTCAATATTCATTTGATATTTGAAAGTCATTCCACGCATACAAGCGGGCTAAGCGACTAATCACGGTCTAGCCTCCGTGTTGGCATCATATTAGCATCCAACATATTTAAGCATCTTAGGGTGAACAAGGTTTGGGGCATATAAACATTTATAATCAAGGTGGCATAACAAGTTTGGCTTTTAACTACCATTTCCCAATTTAATCAATAGTGGTTGTACTTAACATAGCATGCAATATGGAAATCAAAATATACTTTTAAAACTAGCGCAACATGGTCAAAGCACGACTTGCCTTCGAAGAGGAGTTGGTTCTGGTCGAAGGTCTGCGACGGGTCTTCAAACTCTCCTCGGCGAAATTCGACAACTCGGGGTCTAGTCGATACAAGCAATCACTCAATAAACATACAATACAGACAGCAATATAAATTCTAAAAATAAAATAAAATCACCAATAAATAGTTCACATTTTTACAAATTTTTGGGCACTGGAATCACTCAAATCCGAGTTAAAATCACGAAAGTTATAGCGTTTTCAATTTTGCTGAAATTCATAAAAGAATAAACCGAATTATTTCTCTATTTTCCACCGATTTTTCGGCTGATTTTCCCTCGGCTTGACCGTGTCGGCACCGAGGCGAGCCACGTCGCCCACGGTCCAGCAATTGGGCGGGATGACGTCATCTTGGCGTCGGCCTGGCCGATGATCCACCAGCGGCGTGTGGGCGGTGAACGGCGCCCGGCCCACATGTCGGTGGCCGACGCTGCGTCGAGAATTATCCGACCACGCATGCATGCATTCCCGATCGTCGGATTGAATCTAACGGCGCCAAGACTAGCAAAGCGATTTACTATTTGCGGGACTACGTGGCGTTACCTTGGCGTCGGATGAAGATCGGCGGTGAGGTTACCGTTAGTCGATGAAGATCTTGGCGGTCTTTGGTCGCCGGACTTGGAGAAAACGCGATGATGCGGCGGCGATTCCGTGTGTCTCGGTCGGAAGAAGTAACCACGGGTGCTTCTCGGCTTGGGAACTTCGATGAGGGTCTTGGCGGCGGCGAGAACGGCGGACGGCGAGCCGCAGGAAAAAAGCGGAGGAGAGAGCTAACTTCTGGCGAGCTCTAGCGAAGCCTACGGTGGCGAGAGTGCGAGAGGTGGCAGGGAGGCGGGATGGAGTGCTGAGTGCAACGGGCTTTATCTCCCGCTCGGGCGAGCCTCGACACGCGCGCAAATCTCTGACAAATCCTCGGCGGCCAACGAACAGCGGCGGTGCAGTCGCTCAGATCAGAGCATGTCTTGAGTCACATCGGCCGATTCGATCGCGATCAAGCGGTCCAGAATCGCGGCGATTTAGGGTTTTCGGGTGAGCCACGGTGTTGGGCCGGCCCAACAACGTAGCTAGCTTATTTCGACTTTAAGTAATAAAAATAATTCGATAATTCAAAATAATTATTTGGGGCACTAAAAATACGAAAAATTCTAGAAAAATTCTAGAAAATATTTCAGAGCATTTTGAGCCTAAATAAAATATTTTCACTTATTTTTCATAAATACTTTTTCTGGTATTAATTAATCAAGAGAAGAATGGTTTAAATAAATGTTTATTAATTTCAATAAATCCCCAAAAATTCAGATAAAGGCAATTAAATGAAATTAAATGCAAATAAAGGTTGGTTAATTCATAGAAATTCAAATAACTCCAAAAATTAAAATCTAGCCAAAATTCGGGACGTTACAGCATGGCAAGGCGGCGGACACTTCCGCATAGCGTCTGCAAATGCCGCCATAGGGCGAGGTGGCGCCCCAACACCTGGCGCCAACCGTCCACCTTGCCCGCGGACGCCGTCGAACCGTCGCCCGCTCATGCCATTGCGCACCAAGCTTGGCGAGATGCATAGCTTCATCTGAGGCTCAAGCGCCCAGCGGTTGGCGTCATTGACAATGCTAACTTATAAGTCTTGAGAGAGAGGCGGCCTTGTTGGCGGAAGAAAGGGCCAATGGGGCTGCCCTACTTCTCCGAGGGCATGAAGCAGAGGCGTGCCGAGAGCCTGTGATCTGAGTCCTTCCGTTTGCAGCGCAACCTCGCTACCATGTGTCGACGTTTGTTACCGACAATAATGAAAAGGGGGCTAGGCGCTGGATCCAAACTCGATGGTAGCATAAGACACGGGAATTAAACAGGTTCGGGCTCTCACGGTGGAGATAATACCCTAGTCCTGTGCTCTGGAATTATGTATGACTAGCTATCTTGCCGATGTTGTTCTCCTCCTCCTCCTGGATCCTCCGCCACCCCCTTTATATAGTAGAGGGGTGCGGTTATAAGGTAAAGTCCTATTCGGTTACAAAAGGGAGATTGTATCTCTATCCTTACCGAATAAGGGAACGGGTCGGATTACAATTGTACCCTGCCTAATCAGAGTTGGTTTCTATCTTTGGGGTTTCCTCGTTGCGCATGGCAGCTTGCCTCCTGGGCTATACCCATCTTCATGCAGTCGGCTTGGCCCATCCCCTCTTGGGTGGTCCTCACGGCCTGCCATGTAGATACCCGGGGTCCATATACTCCACAGTAGCCCCCAAGTGCTTTGCGATCGAGTTGCCGCCTTCTTGGTCGTAGCCCAACTGAGTCATGCTTCACGCTGAGTGCTTCCAGTTCTTGATGCTGCCTCCCGACTAGTTTTTCTTTCTAGCCGAGTGCCCTGTTGTAGGCAAAGAGATCGTGAAGGACTCAATAGAGCTTCACGCATTGAACTATATCCGACTGTCGCGGCGTACAGCTGGTAGCCCATCATGGGGCATATCCAATCCCAAATGATACGCAGAAGTCAAAACGCTTTTCCCGCTCAAGGCGAAATTCAGCGCCAAAGTTGCTGATGTCATCGTTGAAGCGTTGGCCCACATACATCGCATTCAAATTTAGTGGCCCTGAAATCATGTATATGCAGAACTTAGGCAATGTAAAAACAATTCACTCGGATATGGTGTCATTGGTTTATATATAATTTTAGAGTTTTTATTCCTTTTCTTATTGATTTTGAATTCATCCAAGTGGTTTGAATTCTTTTGTTTAACACTCTGCCCGACTAAGTAATCGGCGTTTATTCACAAACAATAATGAAAAAGGGGCTCTGTATTGGACCCAAACTTCGATGGTAGCACAAGAACACCCGATGTATCTGAGTTCGGGCTCTCACGGTGGAGATAATACCCTAGTCTGTGCTCTGGAATTATATGTGGCTAGCGATTGCCGATAAGATGTTCCGTTACGTGTTTGAGATGCCCGTCCCTCCTTTATATAATAGAAGAAGCGGTTACAATATTGAGTCCTACTCGGATCTGAAGTAGGGGTTTCTATCTGAGCTCGTGTCGGTTTGGATTACAATCATCCCAATCTGACTCGGTTTCTTTAACTAAGGCCTATCGATTCTTCACGCTTTGCTTGGCCCAAGTAACCTTTAGTTTTATCGATCGACATGATCCAAGATTACTTTGGTGAGCCTTGGAGGCTGCTTGGTGGGCCGGGACATACATATACCACAGTAGCCCAAGAGTGCTTCATGATCGAATGCCTTCAATTATTAAGCCTTCAGTGCTTTAGCGAGTGCTTGTCGTTGGGCAAAGGAGTCACGAAGAACTTCGCCGAATTCTCTTTTGTTTTGGTGTATGTTGTCCGGATTACGGTAGTGATTTCTTGTATGTTTCAAAAATCATCTTTCACGGCTTTTGATTTAGATTCGTATGCGCTTCTCGGCTTTTGGCACGACATGAGGCATACCATAAGAGGATGTTGTTTACGGGGTGGTACCCATCTATTAGTGCATTACGGTTTCGGCTTTGGGCCCATCTTGGGGCATACCACTTGTTAACTTGATTCTTTTGGGCCATCGGCGATTCGTCGTCGTGTGTACTTGCCCTACTGAAATGCTCCCTAGGCGGTTTCGGGGTTTTGGGAAAAGTGATCGATTTCGCTCGGGCGAGAATCGGCGCCGCTTCCTTATCAATCTGAACAAATAAGTGGCTTTATACCGTTGCTACTTGCCCTTTGTCCTCAACTTCTTCTCCTTAGCGACCTCATTGCTAGGGCTAACTTTTCTCGTTACCCTAGTTTTGGCGCGATCGTGAGGATTCTTTATTCAAGAATGTCGCCTTCTTCTCCATAGCAGCTCCCCTTCGCCTCGACCAAAGATTGGGCTACCGGTGGCAGCGGAGGGGCGATTGGAGGATTTGGTCGGCATTGGTGTTTTCGGCTTTGGTGATGCTTGCCGCTTCGCCCGCCCTTGGTGAATTCGCCCTACTCCTCGTCTTTGAAGAGGTGGTCGTCTTTGAATCATTTTTAAGCGCGGGCTTGGCCTTAAGCATCCCCCTTTCTTCCGGCGTTACGAAGTTTTATGGAATCGAGTTCACTCATCTTAACCCTAACTCCATTCTTCAAATTCTTTGCTTTTGTTAATCTCTGTGAGACTTATCTTGGCGTTCGACCTCATTTTGATCTTTTCGCCATCTTTTCCTCCTCAAGCCCTTCCCGACAGAATTCTCCCAAAGCGGTTGGCGGTGCGGGTTTGGTGAGGAGGGCATGAAAAATCTTATCTTCACATTCCTTTAAAACCTCGAATAAGGGTTGGCACCAAGAGTGGTTTTATTGCGTAATCTGACCCCCATTGCTGCCTTCTTGGGACTCCACCCAAGCCTTCTCCGGTGGATATCGCTTCCCAAAGACAACGAAATGAACGGTGGCTGATCTCCTGGGGTGATTGCGACTTGAAGGAGCAGGCTTCTTGGCATGGCCGTTGTTGCCAACCACGCACTGCGAATCCGGCCCCTCAAGGACCGAGTTCATCACAGGCATGAGTATGAAGGCATAATGACCCGGCAGGAGGTTTCGATGACATTTCTTCATGGCGTTCTTGATCGCGTCGCCGATTCTTCGCCCCAAATGAGAAGATCGTCGCTCCTCGAAACCGAGGCCTTTTACAAAACTACATCCTGCTCCTTCGGTAGAGGTTTCCATGGTATCTCTATCTTTGAATCTTTTGCTCTCACCGGGACTTTGATCTGAATATGTGTTCTTCGTTTTTGGACTTGCGGGATCGAAAGCCTTCTTCTCCGACGCGCGCTCCCAATTCCTGTCCATAAGAGTGACAAGCGGACCTTTCTGTTGTCGTCCTCTGCGGCATCGGTATAAGCGAACAAAATAGGTGGTCTAGTGATGATCCCGTCGGAAAGGGAAAAAACCAATTGTCAAGTGAAGCTAAGAGGAAGCGATCGGCGAGCAATGTCGCCCGTGGTGGCCCAAAGATTAGGGACACATGACTATCGACCTCCTCCCAAACTTCTTCCTCTTCAAGCCAATCTTGATACATGAAATTTCCGAGCCTCGGGCCCGTCTTGCCCAAGAAGCATGCCTTCGCTCATATGCCCGTGATGTTCTGGTTAGGGATGGCAAAAATACTGAGTGGGTCGGGTACCTTGGTGCAGGCCGATGGGTCGGGTTAGTCAAATTGAACCCACGGGTATAATATTTGGTCGGGTTGGTGCAGGTTGGTCCGGGTCTCATTTAGACCCGTGGGTACCGGACCGAACCGTTACTAGAGTTTTTTCTAGCGGACAAAGCGAGGAAGCGCCAGCGGCGGCGAGCGCCGTGCATGCATGAAGACACGAGGCGAGGCGAGATTTCATGCGGTGTGTGCGTTCGTCTTGGCGAAAAAGCAGAAGCAACAAAGAAAAGTCTTAGTGAGGCATCAAGCTTCTCTGTGTAAGCCCAAAGAAAAGTACTAGCGATTGATAAGCCCAAAAGAAAAGTACTAGCTTCTCTGTGCGTGCATGCATGATTTGAAAATTTGAAATTGGGTTGAATGCAGGTATCCGTTGGTCCAGTACCCATCGGTCGGTCAGGGTCGAGTTAGACCGTGGTGACTTGGTCGGGTCGGGTCCAAACTTGGTCTCGGGTCCGGGTCACGGAGGCTGGACCGGAGGACCAGACCGTTGCCATCCTATTCTGGTGATAGTCCTCCCACGGGCGTTTGAAGTCTTGAGGATAACAAGGTCCAACAGGTTGGATTCCCTTGTCTCCCCTTCCTTACTCCCCTCTGGATCGTGTCGTCGCTATTTCTTGCGGAGGATCTGTTGAAGAAATTCTTCATGAGAACAGGTCTTGAGGCCTTCTATAGTTCTTGGTGGGAAGCCCGGTGGCGTGGCGGTGAGCCGCCGTGATGTTATGCCTCCGTGACCCGAGGCGGAGTGCCTCCACGGGCCAGTGATACCTTCGCCTTTTCCTCTCGGCCGACTACCCATCTGACGCCTTCTATTGATGCCTTGCTTTTTCTTGCTTGGAAGCTCTTTCCACCTCTCCTTGCCGGTCACCACCATGCATCGAAATTCCTTCACCTCCCTTGAGATCTCGGTGCGGTTTGTATTCTTGATGTGAAGGTGACTTAGTCTTTTGGATGGTGAGATCGAAAGAGGACGACAGGCGTCGTTCTTGATCTTTGCTCGTGAGTGCAGCGCCTCGGCAAGGTGAATTGTTTCTTGCCGTACTTTTCTTCAAAGATCTTCTTTTCTTGCGAAGCTTGATGTTGTTCGCCATTTCGGCGTTTGTCGTCTTTTGCCAGGACCGGAACTATCTTCTTCAAAGGTTGTTCGAGGATGAAAATCTTGAAAAGATTACCTTCTTGAGGTTGAGCAGCTCCATAGCAAGCTGGAGGAAGCCCTTGTGCGTGCCGCATAGAAAATCGCGAAAGAAGCTGGAAGGGCCGATGTCATATCAATCTCACGGAGGCGAAGCGCATCGACCAATTCTTCTAATGGTATTTTCTGGTCAAAGTGCCTTGAGTCTGATTCTATTCTTTGTCTTCTTAAGCCCGCTCATTGTTTCTTGATTTTCGGGAAAGAGTCGAGGCTTCTCTTTCCCAAAATGAAGAGTGAAGAGTGAAGAAGAAGAGCCAAGAAAAGGTAGCCAGGACCGACAAGGGAGGCGGGCGGTCGCTTTTGATTCTTGCCTTATGTCTTTATCGTCATCATTTTGTTAGACCGAACTCACCCGGCCCGGTATAATCACGATGCATCGAGTCAACTCGCTGAGCCAGTGCGGGTACTTAATGAAAAAAATCAATGTCTTAGAAACACAGACCGTCGCCTCCAAGCGGCCTTGGAGAAAGGTGTTCTTGGTCTTAAATCTGATGAAGCGGCACCGCAATGTCCCTCATGGCGTTAGCATCACAATTCAAAGGTTAGAGGAGCCTCCACAAAGATTGCCGCACACTTGGAGGGCGTTGCAATTCTGAGTGCCGGCCGGTGTTGGCGATCACCAAATCTCTGTATCCACGAGTGGAACTAAAAATTGTCCAAGAGGTTTTGCCCATACTTTGTTGATGATGATCGGCGCTTGCCCTTATGGGCGAAGTCAAGAATACATTTCTTGTTTTGGTGAAAAACTTAGATCACAGGTCTGTGTAATCCTCCGCCATATCTTGAACTTGCCCGTATTTGGATTACGAGACTTTTGTTCGAGTATTAAAGAAATATCCCGGACTGAATTTTCTTTATGAAATGTTTGATCCTTATCTTAGTCGTCCATTGAGCTTGGGCCTATTGTAGCATGCTGCCATCTTGGGCGTCCATATGCCTCTGCTGCGGTTTGACACGACCCTCCTCGAGATACGTGTAGCAGCACGTCGGAAGGTGGACCGTCTTCCGCTTTAGTAATGAGCGTCGGTTTGGCGAGTTGAGTTTCTTTCGAGGGCGGCGTTGCCTGTATAAACGAGTTTGGCCTTGGTTTTGCGTTCGGCGTGCTACCATCTTCATCCGATCTGTTCCTCTTCCTTCCTTGAGGGTTTCTTTGAAGTGCTTTCGCTGTTCGTCTTCTTGTGCTCGCTTAAATTGTATCGGCGTTGGATCATTCTTCTTTCGCGAGTTCTTCTCTTCTTCTTCATGGACTCTTCTTCTTCCTCAGGGATCTCTCTCCTTGCCTCTCTCTCCGAGTCGCCCGAGGCTACTTGATCGCGCCATGGATTGCGAACCTCATCTTTAATTTTGGGGCGATGCCCGCGGAACTGAGCGATAATGCCGAGCTCAGGCGGAGTTTGATCTCACCATGGCGGAGGCGGCGGAGGCGAGAGGCCGTCGCCGGGACACTACGCCGTCGATGCTTTGATCGAGGTCGTCCTAGGCTTATTAAGGCCGAGGCGCCCATATTGAAGCCATCGGGCGGGTGCGCCCGGCGTAAGAGGCGTAGAAAGCTTAGAAGGCGGCCTCATTTTGCGATGAGTACTTTTTGCTTTGTGTGTATATTTGGTGAAAGATCTTTGAAGTTGTGAACAATGATGGTCTTCTTGTAATATTATTTTAGCTGCTGACTCACCATACCTTTTCCTTATTTAGATCTCGATTCGACCTTGCGAGTGATTTTCCTTTGTGCACTGATCTCCTTGTCGATTAAGCGTAGCCCCGAACACGCGAGTTTTTTCCTCAAGCGTGCTTTTAGGCGACTAGACTTTTTAGATCACAGGAGCATCGTGTCGGCGATTTAGAGCACTCGGATCTTAGTCGTGATCATTTGAAAAATAGGAAGCGGTTTGCATCTTGGGGTTGCACATGTGCAACACTATTAGGTGTAGCCCCGACTTCTTTGTAATTGAGAAACAATTGAGTAGCAAGTCAATTGAATAAAAATTACGATACATGATCTTGCTTTGAACAAACATCTTCTTGATTAGAGTTAGCATCGCTAACACTATTAAGTGTAGCCCGACTTACTACTTAATTGAGGAACAATTGAGTAGCAAGTCAATTTTGAACGATCTATTGAACTTTTCAAGAATAAAAGCAATGTAGGCTGCTCTATATTCCATGAATTCTTGATGATGGCACCGTCTTCTCGCTTAAGCTTTGTAGGCCTGGTCGTGTCACCTCGTCAGCGATGTAGGGGCCTTCCCAAATGGAATAACTTGTGCTCGTGTTTACGACTCTTTATAGAACCAAATCGCCCTTGGAGAATGCTTTCGGTTTGGACGTTTGGTCATGATATCGGTATGAGAACTGAAGGTATCTGGCCGGCCCGGACCTGGCGATCTCTCTTGCCTCTTCAATCTGTCAATATCTTCCATCTGCTTTCTTGACTCGTCCTCCTTGAAATTCGAACGGGGATCAGAAGGTCAATCTGTAGGTAGGACCGCCTCAGAACCGTAGACGGAAAAGAAGGGTGGCTTGCCGATGGATCTGCTTGGGGTGGTTCTCGGCCCCAGTCTTGTGCAGCAGTTCTTTCACTGTCGGGTGGCGTATAACGAGGCGGTCAAAGATTAGTGCCTTTAGGCCTTGCGGCACCATCATGCGTTTGCTCTTTCTACGACCATTGCTCTTTGGGTGAGCCACGGAATGAGCGATTTTGATGCCGAGCCTATCACACCACTCTTGAAACTCTTCTCCTCGAAATTGGGTTCCATTGTCGTGATAATCTGTTTGATGCTGTTGAATCTTACCACAATTTCTTGGAAGAATTCCTTGGCTTTGGGCTTAGTAATGGTAGCCAGCGGCTTCTTCTATCCATTTAGTGAATTTATCGGCAATGACGAAGAGGTGGGTGAAGCCTCCTTGAGCCTTCTTCAATGGGCCGACCATGTCAAGCCCCATATGAAACGACCAAGTGATCGGTATTGTTTGCGACTTACGGCGATGCGTGTATTTGGCGAGCAAAATGGCGACCTTCACAAGTTGAGCGATGTCTTCTGCGTCGGATCTGACAATCGGCGAAGAAGCCTTGTCGATATGCCTTGCCTACCGATTGTGCTTGATGCAGCGTGATGCCCACAAATTCGAGAGGATTTCCACGAGTAATTGCTTTCCTTCTTACTGGCGATATGCATCGCCTTAGAACTCGAGGCACTTTTTGAAATAACTCTTCTCCTACCACGTAACTCTTGCTGCGCTTGCGAGATGCGCTCTGCTTGATTCGGTCTTACGGAAGTTAAGTCTTTCAATAGGTAATTGAGAAAAGAGCCGTCGATGCTGTCTTGATGACTAGGACCTCCTCTTCGTTAGATCTCTCTTCGACTTGTTACGCTCTGCTTTTGGCTTCTGGGGTTTGTAGATTTCCTCAACAAAAACCCGGCCGGTCGATGGCTTGAAGTGGAGCCCAATTTTGCCAATTCATCGCTTCTCGTTAAATGCGTGGCCAATGCCGCGTTAATAGTTATCTCTGCGCTGCGGCCTCTTCATCTTCACGATCATATTTTACGGCGTTCAAATCTGCGGAGGTCGAGGCGTCTTTGTGTCGGCGTCCTCTCCTCGTTGAAGCTCCGCTTTGTGGCGACTTCACGGGCGTATTCGCTTTCGACTGCGAGCAAATAAAGCGAAATGCGGGATGGCGCCTTTTCTCTTGGTGCCTCTTGGTCTTTGCTGAATTGCCGCCGCGCAACCATAGCTGAACAGGCTACGATCGGGCGGCGGGCTATCCGGTCGGCGATGGTGCCAAGTGTCGAGGCGTCTTGGAAGCGGCGATGTTACTGTTGGGGGTATGGAAAGCGGTGGTTCCCCACCTTTATGCGCAAGATTTCTTCATTCACGCTTCTGACCTCTGTGTTGGAGGAGTCTCACGGGGTTTTCTTGGTGGTGATGGTTCTCCTCCGTAGCATTTCGCGTCCTTTTGCGGAGGTCGTTCGATCACAAAAATCTTTGTGGCTAGGAATTTCCTACCTCGCCCTCTGGATTGAAGGTGCGAGGAAGATGAAGCGCCGGCGGTGGGTCAGAGTGGTTTGCTTGTGTATTCGACCACTCGGGGCTCGTCATGCTTGATCTGACTCGAGGCGAGATCGGGCCCTTGGCTTCTTGCCCTAGGGCGGATGGCCATGCACAGTTACGATCCGAGTGGTTGGTAGCTAAGAGAACCTCGAGTTGGTTCGGATCGGGCGATTCAAATCCAAAGCGGAGAGCGACCAAAGTTGTCGGCGATGAAATCGAGCTTCAAAGCGAAATACGGCCGCGAAGATAGTCGTGCTCACGAAGATTGCCATCGAGCTTCTTTGCGATTGATCCTAGCGCAGCCCCTACGGCGCCAGCGTATCGGCGTTTATTACCGACAATAATGAAAAGGGGACTCTGCGCTGGACCCAAACTTCGATGGTAGCACAAGAACACCCGATGTATCTGAGTTCGGGCTCTCACGGTGGAGATAATACCTAGTCACGTGCTGCGGAATTATATGTGGCTGGTGATTGCCGATAAGATGTTCCGTTACGTGTTTGAGATGCCCCGTCCCTCCTTTATATAATAGAGAAGGCGGTTACAATATTGAGTCCTACTCGGATCACAGTAGGGTTTCTATCTGAGCTTCGTATCGGTTTGGATTACAATCATCCCCTACCCAATACGACTCGGTTTCTTTAACTAAGGCCTATCTGATTCTTCACGCTTTGCTTGGCCCAAGTAACCTTTAGTTTTATCCGATCGACATGATCCAAGTTACTTTGGTGAGCCTTGGAGGGCTGCTTGGTGGGCCGGGACATACATATCCCACAACTAGTCTAGCCCGGCGTCGAGTAGATCTCATGGCCCTTTCCCGAACACGCATTTTTGGGTGACTAAAGTTACGCCATTCATAGAATTCGAGCTTCACAACTCGGAATTATAGCACTTTCAGATTCATTTGCAATCGTTAAGTAAAAGGAGAAAAACACAACTCGAGAAAAGGATGTGCGCATGTGCACACTATTGGAATGTAGCCCCAGGCTTCTTGCTTAGTTGTGGATCAACTAAGTAACAAATCAAGAAAGCCAAAAAATTTTATTCATAATGACATAATTGAGTAAAAGCGACTTATTTGCTCTATGCTCCATGTGTTCTTGCGATTGTCTTTGTCCTTGCTTGTAAGCGCGAGCGTGGCTCGTGGCGCGCGCCGAAAGGTGGTGCTCGAAGCGCTGCGTGGCTCGTGGCCCGTCGAAGGTGGCGCTTCGAGGCGCTGGCGTAGGCTCGTGGTGTGCTGAAGAGTGGCCTTCGAAGCGCGAGTGTGGCTGTGGCGTTCAAAGGTGGCGCTTCGGCGCGGCGTAAACTCATAAGCGTGCGAAAAGTGGCGCTAAATGGCGTAAGCGTGGCTTCGTGGCGTTCGAAGAGTGGCGCTTCGAAGTGCGGCGTAAGCTCATGGCCGTGCCGAAGTGGCGCTAAATGGCGCGGCGTAAACTTCGTGGCCGTCGAAGAGTGGCGCTAAATGGCGCGGCGTGGCTTCGTGGTGTCATGCCGAAAATTGGCGCTAAATGGTGTGGCGTAGGCTCGTGGCGCGTCTGCGAAAAGTGGCGCTAAATGGCGCGGCGTGGCTCGTGGCGCGGCGTGGCTCGTGGCCGTGCGAAAAGTGGCGCTTCGAGAACAGCGTAGGCTCATAGTCGCGTGCGAAGGTGGCGCTTCGAAGCGGCGTAGTGGTCGCTAATCGAACATCTCTTTTACCGTGGTCGGCCTCGGGACATCTTCTTGATCAAGTCGGCGTCGTGACTCCTTTTGAAAAACCGCTATGGCGACCGCATCCGAGATGCCCCAGTTGAATCCTTACGTATTGAATCGGAAATCGACCCGACTTACTACTCATGGTGATGGCGGCGCTCCCGAGCCCAAGCGAAGTCCGGATGAAGTATCAATGAAGTCTCTTCGGATCGGATCGATCCGAGTCAGAGAGCAAGCTTGTCGAGGTTGTCGGCGATGAAGTCGAGGCTCGGCGAAAGGGTGGGGAAGAGAAAGTGATGATGATTAGTTGATGGAGGCCATCGAGCTTCTTGAGATTGATCTTGGCCTTCCCCTACGGCGTGCCAACTATCGATGTTTATTCACAGAGCAATAATGAAAAGGGGCTAGGCGCTAGATCCAAACTTCGATGGTAGCACAAGACACGGTAATTATCTGAGTTCGGGCTCTCACGGTGGAGATAATACCTAGTCACATGCTCTAGAATTATGTATGACTAGCTATCTTCGCGATGTTGTTCTCCTCCTCCTGGATCCTCATACCCTTTATATAGTAGTAGAGAGTGCGGTTATAAAATAAGTCCTATTCGATTACAAAGGGATATTGTATCTCTATCCTTACGAATAAAGGGGCAGGTCGGATTACAATTGTATCCTACCTAATCAGAGTTGGTTTCTATCTTCGGGGTTTCCTTGTTGCGCATGGCAGCTTGCCTCCTGGGCTATACCCATCTTCATGCAGTCGGCTTGACCCATCCCCTCTTGGGTGGTCCTCACGGCTCGCCATGTAGATACCTGGGGTCCATATACTCCACACCATGCTCCAGAGATCCTTCTGGCGCATGAAGAGTTACCTGGAACCCTTGGGGTGGCTTACCGCGAGCCTGGAGGACTCCATGCCGTGCGATGCGCCCATCACGACCAACGGTCGCGAGGCTCTTCGAGGCTACCCGCCGCCCTAGCCGTTTGCTCCGCCCGAGAGGGGTGGGAAGTCGTGATTATGACCGCGACGTTCGTCTTTTTCTTGGCCTTGACGCAGCGCCTCCTTCGTCCCAATAGCGCGGTGGCGTCATTGAGGAGATCTGGCGGAGAACGCAGCGTGCGATATGTGGCCGCCGAGCACGTGGCCGGGCTGCTGCGAGTGAAACACTGGTCATGGGCGTCTCAGCAGCTATGAGCGAGAAGAAGAGGGTGAAGGCGCCGGCGACATCGACGCTGGTGACGAGTGAAGGGCCGAGCTGCCGCTTCGCTTCTTTTGCTTTTTCTTCTTTTGTTAATCTGTCTACCTGTGTATACGAACACTTTGGCAAGTCTTAGTGAAATGGATGCTTCTTTTTTGCTTTACCTGTGTGCTTGTTCATCTTGCTTGATTGAGTTTGCTTGATTGAGCCACTAGGTGGCCAACTTTTAACTTGGCCAAAACGCCAAATAAACACTTAGGGGTGGGCAATGCTTCGGCGTCCCATTGGCGTTCGCTCGCAGTTACTACAAATGCAAGCACAGATTATACAGGACACATAAGGCGCAGATAAACATGATCTTTAAGTCCAGCGAGTCATGCGAAACGCAGATCAGTCTCAGCCTTAAGATTTTATGCGAGATTGTCACTAGCTCAAATCCCTTCGAAACTTAGATCTTGATGATCTCCTGGAATCGTACTGCAGCGTAGCACGGCGAGGCGACAGGTTCCCAGGAGCGGTTTCAGGCCAGCGGTGCTCGACGGTGACAACCAACAGTGCTTTAAGGAGCCAACCCGAGGCGTACGAGCCGCGTTTGAGCACCGTGCCAAACCCGCGCTCCGGTTACCCGCCCTTGACGGACGCCAACACTGAGCACTTTCCTTTTATCATCAAGGAGCCGTCGGGTTGCTGACGCCCGTGACAATCGCGCATAATTTTGATCCATCTTAGCGCATACACATAAGGAAGGGACCAAAAATACGGCGCAAAACACTCATCTTGCTTATGTACCGCTAGGCGACCAGCCCATGTAACCAGACGACCAGCCCCCAGGCATCTGGGCGACCAACTCGGAGCGTCGGGCGACCAACCCCCAGGCGTCTGGGCGACCAGCTTGGAGCGTCGGGCGACCAGCCTTTAGGCCGCCGCGTGGTAATGTTGAGCTCTTGTGAAGCATACTAGTGTTTCAACGTTTTGCCTGTGAGCGCGCACGATTACTGTAAAGACAAGTAGACATTACGCGAGGCATACATAAAGTGGACCTAAACAATATATAAGTCCCCCGTGGGATCGTCATGGTTCGCCCCTTTTGGGCCCTAAGTCCTTATGATCTTTCGGGGGACCGATCCACGATGCTACGTGTTAAAGTAGCGGGTCCCGGGAGTAGTAATGGGCAGCGGTGCTTTCGCGGTGATGACCGGCGGTGCCGAGAACCAACCCGAGCGTCACGAGCCGCGTTTGAGCACCGTGCCAAACTTGCCCCTGATGTGGCCGTCCTTGCCAGCCGGTCTTAGGCGCCCCTGGCGTCGACAAGGAACCACCAAACAGTCGGGACCAATGACGCCCACGCGAAAGATTACCTCTCAGGGCATGAAAGAAACAGAGATAATAAAGTAAAAGCCTTCAAGACAACAACTTTCTTGCGCCGCCGTAACCCATGCCGTCGGCCGGGAAAGCCCACTGAGGCGATCAAAGGCGAGCTCTGGTACTTACTGATTCTTTATGGATAGAATTTTCACAACAACTCCACGTTGTAGGAATTTTCCAACTCTTGGCCGTCCTCAGTGGCCAACCGGACCGCCGGTCGAGATCTGAGACCACCTTAAAGGGCCCTCCGCAGGGTAGGCGGCTTATACAACCCGGCATAATGCGGATTCTCATAAGACCGAGTGCCCTTGCCGGTGTTCTCTCGCGGACTGGGTGGCGTGGTACCACTGAGACTTCTTGATACGAATGGCGCGCAAAATTTGCCCGATCATGCACCTCCTCCAGAAGGTTAACTTCCTCTCGCCGATCTTCTTGGCCCTCCTCGTTGAACGCCGAGACGTGTGGAGAGTCGAGCAACTGCTCAAAAGGAGAAACGACTTCGCCACATATACGGGAAGAAAGGCGTCGCCGGATGGCGGCAGGTGTGGTTTGAAGTGACCACAACACAGCTGGGAGCTCTTCCGTCCATCACGCCCCCCGCTTGTGGAGCCGGTCAAATGCTCTTGTTTTGAGGTCCCTCAACACCAGCGCGTTGGCGCGTTCTGCTTGACCATTACTCTTGGGATGGGCTACCGAAGCAAAGCATACTTTGGTGCCCATGTCGTCGCAGAACTCCAGAAAAGCCGCACTAGTGAATTGAGTCCAGTTGTCGGTGATGATGCGGTTGGCGACTCCAAAGCGGGTGAAGATCCCGTGCATGAACTTGACAGCAGCGGAAGCCGTGATGGCGCGCCCGCTTGCCGGCTTCAATACACTTGGTGAACTTGTCGGCGGTGGCGAAGAAGATGGGTGAAGCCCCCATGGCTCGCGGAATGGGCCGAGATATCCGGCCCCAGACATGAGCGGCCAGAAGGCGGGATGGTTTGCGAGCTTGGGCGGTTGGTGGATTTGCTGGTGAAGAAGCCCGATAAACCGCATTTCCTCAACGGCTCGCAAGCATCACGGAGGCGATAGGCCAATAAAATCCTTGGCGGGCAGCTTTGAAATAGCGTCGGTAGGAGATATGGCTCCTGCACATGCCTCCATGGATATCAGAGAGCAGGCTGCTCCCCTCTTCCCGAGTGATGCACTTCAGTAGAATTCCGTTTCTACTCTGGCGATATAGGTCCCCATCAACCAGAGTATAGCACTTGGCCTTACGTGCAATCTTCTCAGCTGAGGCATCATCGTCGGGGATCACTCGGTCTCGCAGGAAGGCTAGGATAGGATCCATCCACTGACCTTCCAGGCCAAGTGTGGCGAGCACGTGGTGATCGCCTGGGTACTCCGCTTGGCCGAGCCTTTCCCCTGGTGCCGCACTAGCGACACCGCCGCCTTCCCTCCCAGACCTAGGGGCTGAGGCGGGCGCGCTGCCTTCCCTCCCTTTGCTGGAGGCCGCGACAACAGCACCGCCCTCCCCGCCTAATTCGGAGGCCGTGACGGCAACACCATCGTCCCCACCTGAATCGGGGGATAGTCTTTCTTCAAAGACCCCAACCGGAACAGAGGCTTTTGAGAACGCGAGCTGTGAAAGCCCATCCGCAAAGTGATTGTCGCGTCGAGGGATATGGATATACCCCAGTCCTTTAAAGCGGCGCTCCATTTTTCTGACCTCCGCAGTCGCGCGCCATGGTGGGGTCGAGCATTAAATTCTTCCGTGCACGATTGATGACCCGATGAGGAGTCGCCTTTGACTTGAAGACACCGGATGCGGTAGCAGAAGAGATCTGCTGACCACCCGTGAGCCCTCATATTGTGATGTTATTTGTAGCCTTGAAATCGAGGGCGACTACATACTGGATGATGTCACCGGTCATGGAGACCAGGACAACCCCAGCCCCTGTGCCTTCCAATCTAAAGGAGCCGTCGAAGAACAAGATCCAAGGAGAAGGCGCGGGTGCTTCTTCAGCTTCAAGACCGGCGGGAGTCCACTCGACGATGAACTCCGCCAACTTCTAGCTCTTGATGGTGGTGCGGGGTACGAACTTGATGCTGAATTCCCCCAGTTTCACCGACCACTTGGCAATGCGGCCTTCTACACTTCACGATTGTGGAGGATCTCTCGTAGAGGGTAAGCCGTGACCACTGTAATTTCTCGCCCCTGGAAATAATGTCACAGCTTCCTGGACGCCACCAGGACAGCGTCTGACATCTTGAGCTTCTTGGTCGGAGTCTCGACATCGTGCGACACTTCTGGCGATGTAGTAGACCGGCCACGGGCGCCCTCCCTCTCGCCACGATCTGCGCTCATCACGCATGCGGGTGGCGGCGATGTACAAACAATGGTTCGCTGGCCAGGCGACCCGATCTTGGCGAGGAGAGGTACCGCTTCAAGTTTTCAAATGCTTTCTGAGCCTCTTCAGTCCATTCGAAATGGTTAGTCTTCTTTAATAGCTTGAACAGAGGCAAACTTCTTTCTCCCAACTGGGCGATGAAACGCCCAAGGGACGCCAGGCGACCAGCTAGGCATTGGACTTGCTTGAGTCGAACTAGCGGCTTCATGTGTTCAATGGTTGCTATCTTGTCAGGATTGGCTTCAATGCCCCGACTAGATACAAGGAACCCCAGCAGCTTTCCAGAGGGCATGCCGAACACACACTTTTCAGGGTTGAGCTTCAAACAATTCTTCCGGAGGTTAGCAAAAGTTTCCTCTAGGTCTTCGATTAACTCCTCACTCTTTTTAACTTTAACAACGAAGTCATCGACGTACACCTCAAGATTTCACCCTATCTGTGGACGGAAAGAGATATGCATGGCGCGTTGGTAAGTAGAACCAGTATTTTTTAACCCAAAAGCTATTCTAACATAGCAGTAAACACCCATAGGGGTTACAAAAGCAGTTTTCTCTTCATCTTCGCCGCCATGCTAATCTGGTGGTACCGGTCTGGCGTCCGAGAAAGCCTGACTTTCGCTTTTATTGTGGAGTCGATAATGAGATCGACTTCATGCAAGGTAAGGATCCTTCGGGCAGGCCTTGTTGAGGTCAGTGAAGTCGACACACATTCGCCACTTCCCGTTGGACTTCTTGACCAGCACACTTATGTGCGAGGGAGAAAAGCTCGGAGGTGGTGTTGATGGTACGGGTGGCCATCTTCTCTCTCATCTTGCGGTCTCGAATGCCTCTCCGAAAGGCGATGACGACCGATTGCTCCGAGATGTGGGAGATCGTGTTGCGGCAGTGGCTAAACCGTCGAATGAAATCACGCAACGACCCCCCCTTTTCCTACTCCAGAGCGTGGAGATCGTCCTCCACACTCAGCTGTGTGAATGAGCCACGAAAGTTGGCATTTAAGAGGCGCGCTAACTCCTCCAGAGTGCAGACCCTCGTGGGAGGTTTAACTGGCCGAGGCGAGGCGAGCCCGTCAAGGCCGTTGGGAAGTAATTGGCCATGGCCTTTTCAGACCCGCGGGCCGCTCGCACCACCGTGGTATAGATCTGCAAGAACTCCTCTAGGCTGGTGGTGCCATCGTACTTTTCAATGGATCTTGGGGCCGAAACCTTCCAGACCCGCCACCTTGCGGATCGTCGAGAACGCACGGCATCCGATGCCATATGGGGAGTCCGGCCGTCACTTGAACCCAGTCAGGAGACCGTCTTTGGGGAAGCGCGAGCCAGCTCCCCACAGAGTCGGAGGAGTGAACCTCCTCATTGCTCTGAAGATGAGAGTCACGAGAGGGACTCTCTCGCCGAGAACTACCTCGCTGGCTTGCGGCCTGCTCTGGGCTCGGCCTTGGCCGCAAGTGACCCATGGATCGTCACAGCGCCCGGCCAGGACTCCTCCAAATGAGTCCTTAGGTCCCCATGGTCCCTTGCGGAATCGGGACCTATGCCTTGCACGTCCTTTACTTTGCTCCGGCCCCCCTGGCCAGAGCTCTTTCCGCTAGGACGGCTAGACGATTGAGTGCGGTCAGCAATTGCCCTAGGTTGCGGAGTACCGACAGTACTTGGCCGGTCGGGAAGCCCCACGCCGAGTTGGGCTGCGTCCACGAGGCCGGCAATATCCCACAGCCACGGGGTGGCCGGGGTGTCCCCTTCAAGTTCCACCGGAGGTGTGGTCCAAGAGGAGGCGAACTGTATACAACGCATCCAAATTTTCACAGATGGGAAATACTTGGTTCTTTCCCACGCACTAGCTGGAAGGGAGAAATTTCATGGTATGCAGTTGGTCTGAGTTGAATTAATGATGCAACGTGCAGCACTGCATGGGCCCAACAACTGGTGGGTAATCTACAATTCTGCAAGAGTGGCCTAGCAAGAAGCTTTATTCTCTTAATTAATGACTCTGCAAGGCCATTTTGGGTGTGGACATGGGGTACAGAATGCTCTACATTAATGCCTAAAGCCATACAATAATCATTGAATGCTTTTGAAGTAAACTCGCCAGTATTGTCCATTCGAATGGACTTGATTCTTTCTTCTGAAAAAGAGGCTCTTAATTTAATGATTTGGGCGATTAATTTAGCAAAGGCATGGTTCCTAGTAGATAAGAGACATACGTGGGATCATCTAGTAGAAGCATCTATTAGCACTATAAAATATCTGAATGGGCCAACAAAATTGAATTGATCCAATTATCACCTTAAATTCTCTCTAGGGAATTCAGTGATTCTTACCTAATTTTAAGATGGGAGGGACGTACTATCAGCTTTCCTTTAGCACATGCAAGGCACATAAAAGCTTCAGGTCTAGGAAAGGTTGTAGTTTTTATATTATGGCCGCAGAAATTATTTATTATTCTTCTCATCATATTCAACCGGGATGACCTAGATGATCATGCGGATCTTAAATATTTATGGGGTTTTAACTATAGTTTTCATCGCAACATAAACTTCTGGTTTTATATATGTATAATATAACCCGAAGGAGAAGGAAGAAAGTTTTTCGACCACATGTTTATTACACCCGTTAAACTTGGTCATGAGTAGGTATTCAGTACCATCCTCATTTTCAGTTTCTATATGAAAACCATTTATACGGATGTCTTTGAAACTCAGAAGAGTGCGACTAGACTCAGGGTATAATAGGGCATTCTCTATAATTATATGAGTGCCCATAGGGAGAACTATGATGGCTCTTTCGGTGCCAACAATAAGAGCATCGCTTCCGGCGATGGTCATAATATTTTCAGTTTTCTTAATCAATGTCTGAAAATATTTAGTTTCCTTAAGAATCGTATTTGTGGTGCAACTGTCTACAAGACATATTTCCTCCTCCGCCATTGGATTATTCATGGAGTTCTATATTAAACAAGTAAAATTAATCAAATATTTGTTGCATCGGGAACAAATAATATAGAATAAGCATATCATGATTAAATAAATATCCTGAAAAATCACACTTTATTAAAATTTAACTGATAATCGCTCAACAGGAACGTAGACCATTGTTCATTTAGGAACACAAAAACTAAGCTGATAAATGAGGCTCTTAAGGAGTCTCTAAAAGATAATATGACATCGACTCTAAAGGAAAACTAGGAGACTACTCCATGTCTCCATATAAATCATTTATATCGTCCTCCTGGGACATATCTTTATTCTTCTGAAATTCTTTTAGCTCATCCCCAATGAGATCATCCTCCTCCATCAAATATTCGGTCTTTAGGTCCGCATGGAGATGGTGTCTCAGGAAGTGCAAAGCTGCACACTTAGTAGCTTCAGAGAGAGCCAGAGCACCAGCTTCAGGCTGGGAAATTGCGGCTCCAAGAGATCGGGTTGTCAAGTTGATCTTAGCATCTATTGCCCAAGTGAGGTAGTTGGTGCCATTCAGGGCAAGTACAGCAAACTCTTTCTTCGTGATGTGAGATATATCCTATATGCAACAAAATAGAGATTTTACTTCAGGTAAAATATTGTCTTGCATGCTTGTTATTGAATCAGTAAAGTATGGTCTATATCTATTCAGTAGATAATTATCACAATTTTTTTTTTGTATTTTCCTAGCATTTTTCATAATTTTTCTATTAATTATCAAGTAATTTTCAGAATTACTGAATAACAGGGAATAATATGTCCAGCGCATATAAACATGAAAAACATACCAAGAAAATTAATCTAGAAACGCGACACAGAGCAATGAGAACATGGGTAATGACATGTGTAAGCAAGACCTTTGCTAATTATATCTTATGTAACTCTTGTTGGTTGGGTATGAAAACATGTAATGAATACCTACGTCAACATGACTCTTGGTCAGGTCAATCCGCCATGAGGGCTCACATGAGGGAGGGAGCACTTCTTAATTCTAGGTGCCAATTAAGAAACCTAGCATCATGTGTGTTTTCCTTGATACCAATTGTCATGTATCCATCCCTTCAAAACTGAAATAAAAAACCCAACCACTTATACTTTCAAGCCCAAAACCATTTTGATAGCTTGATTATTTCCATAATTTTCTAGCATTTCTGTTAATTACTAAGCAATTTTTGGAATTACTTAATAACAGAAAATAAATTTCAGCACATAATAAATATGGAATAAAGCTGGAAAATAAACTCAGAGCATGGAACTTCCAATATGTTAAATACTAATTTATTAAAATTTTATGGAAGTCCATAAACCTAGAAAACTAATTTCTAGAATTTAATACCAATTTTCAGATTTTGATAGTTATTTTTTGAATAGGCCGTACGGCTACTGGGCCATATGATCCAAGGTCCACTGGGTATTTTTTCTTTTTTTTTCTCCGCATGGGCCGGCAGCCCATTCATACAACAGTCCATTTGACCTTGGGCCCAAAAGTAAAACGCTACCCATTGAAGTTGCGGGCGGCTTGGGTAGAAACCCTAGCCGCCGCTTAGCATTCTCGAGCGAGGCGAGTAGGAGCACCGCTGTCTTCTCTCCGCACGGGCGAAGACAAGGAGCTGCAGATCCCATCGTCTCCCACCATGCGAGCGCCGTCGGTGGCGCTTTGTTGCGGGTGCTCCGCTTCGGGCGTGGTACTGCAACCGTCACCGATTGAGCCAAACCAAGTGCGAGCACATTCGGGCATCGGAGCTTTGATTTCCGAAGGGCAGCGCGCATGGCCGATTCGGCTTCTAGCGGGCGTTGGCACAGCCGAGGAAACGCATGAAGTGGCAGATGCGGATGCGGGCTCGGCGCGGAGCCGAATCGTCACTAGCCACCGCGGCACGTTCATCGGGAATAGGCGCAAGCGGCGCCGATAGGGTGTGGCGGCGAGCGCAAGGCCGAAGCTGTTGCAGTGCAATGGCCGCCGATACGCGACACGGGTGAGGTCGCCACAGTGCGATGCGAGCTCGACGGCGGCGATGGTGCGACCTCGGGCGCAACCAAACGGCCGGCTGCGCAGTGAACATTGTGGCGCCACGCCGGGCTGAAGCACGAGGCGACACCGGGAAAATTTGCTGGCGAACAGGAGCTAAGGCATCGCCGGGAACCGCAGCGGGCGGATGGGAACTGCGTGTGACGAACGGCAGAGATGTGCGATCAGAAAGGACTTGATCATCCAGCGGCTGAGGAAGGCTTTGTTAAATTTTGGCGCTAATTACTGTAGGCGTAATATGTTGTCGCTGTAAGCGTTGTGTTTCAGTTGTTTTGGCGGTAAAAGTAATTCCAGTTTTGCGTGAGCAAAAAGTTGTTGGCAGAGGGTAAATGTTAGGCTGTTAAGCCATTGTGGTGTGGGGAAAAAGACAGACAAGAATTGAATAGAAAAATTCCTCTCCTGGCTTTCCGCTGTTCTTCCCCAATCTTCTTCTTCTTCTTCCTGCCATCCCCTGTTGTCTGCTATCTTCTTCGTTATATGTTTGCTTGATTCTCACGTCCCGAACTTGATCGGTGGCAAGGGGAATAACATATGGTATCAGATTCGCGTCAATCCTGCACGGTACTGTGTTTTTGATCGAGAGATTTGTTTGGTTGCTCGGTAAATTTTTTTTTCCAGCAGAGGGTTCGGGAATTCGAATTGGGATTTCTCCTCTTCGATCGTTCCTGGTAAAATCCCCAAACCTGGTTAGGCGACTTGACAATCGATCAAACACGGCGCCTCCCAAGCCGCTCCGCATGAGACTCGGTACATTAGAAGCGATGGAAGAAAGGATGAGTCGTTCGACGAGCGATTTCTTTGCTATCAAAGAGAGCTGGATCTTCGTTTTCTCGCGTGGCGTCATCGATCTGACTTCGGTAGCGGTGTTGTCGCGCCGCGAATTGGCGGTGAAAGATCGGCGAGATGTTGGCCCGTCAACTCGAAGCTTAGCGCCAAGTGTCGCCGCCAGATTACTATGGATCGCGGGTTGGACGCTCCACCGAAGAACGAGGGTCAGCCATCGATCTTGGGTAAAGCACTTTTAACTCCTGCGCCAATAGCACCATGGGTTCGTCCCGAACATGATCTGCCTCCTGTTTCGGCGCCTGGTCAGTCTTCTCGCTCGTCCTCCTTGCCGCGTGATGTTATGGGTGTTCCGTGTCGCCCGATGCGTGATTTGAGGTGGTTTGGCTCAAAGATGCAATCGCCTAAAATTTCTTTCCCCGAATTTGATGGTGCGAGTCCCCGAGTTTGGCGACAAAAGTGCATTGACTATTTTCAGATTTTTAATATCCCTGAAGAGTTGTGGGTTCGTGCGGCAACCTTGCATATGGAGGGTAATGCTTCTCGTTGGCTGCAAGTCTATCAAGCACAGCATGACTTAGGTGATTGGAGCCAATTCATTCAAGCTGTTGAGGAGAAATTTGGAGCATTCGATCATCGTCAGTTACTTGAGGAGTTGGTGGCTCTTAAGCAAGAAGGTACAGTGGTAGAGTATAAAACTCGTTTTGATGAGTTAATGTTTGAAATTCTCATTCATAATCCATATTATGGGGAGGAAATGTTTGTGTCTCATTTCATTAGAGGTTTGAAAATGGACTTACGGGGAGCGGTTCAAAGTCAAATTCCTCAAACGGTTGAGCGGGCTGCACTGTTAGCCCGTGTTCAACAGGATATCATTGATCGGGGCAAACGTTGGAAACACCATCCTGGTGGTGGTGGTCAGGCTGTTAAAACAGAAGGGACTCCAAATCTGCCGAAAATGGGGCAAGGTGAGTTGTGCTTGCGTCGTGAAGCGATTATGTGAATCTGAATGGGCTAATGGCTTGTGTTACCAGTGTGGTGAAAGGTTTGATCCTAACCACCATCTGACTTGTAAACGAATGGGGCAAGCTCAGTTACACATGGTTACTCCAGACCATCAGGGGGCCGTTTTATCTGACACTGTTTTGGATTTCTTGGAAACAGTTGACTCTGATCCGGAGATTGACTGCACTTTGTCTCTTCACGCCTTATCTGGTATGGATACCACGGACTCTATTCGTATATTAGCATTGGTTCAAGACCAAACTATGCTATTTCTTCTGGATTCAGGTAGTACCCACAGCTTTATTAGTACCAATTTTGTGCACAGAATTGGTGTCATCCCATCTAAAACGGATCCCATACATGTCAGAGTAGCTAACGGTGAGGTGCTCACTTGTGACAGTTGGTTGCCACGTTTTCAATGGTGGTCACAGGGCCATACTTTTGAAACTGATTTGAGGGTCCTGCCATTAGGTGCTTATGATGCCATTTTAGGTATGGACTGGTTGCGCATGCATAGTCCTATGCATTGTGATTGGAAAGAACAATTCCTTGAATTCGCACATAAAGGAGTGAAGGTAACTTTAAGAGGTGTTCGGCCTGACCTCACGCAGTTATGCAACTTGCCACCTTCACCATTGTGCTAAATGGTGCAAGAGTAACAATGTTTGGGCCATAGCATTATTAGAACTCGATACACCAAAGGAGAGGACCCTATACCGGCGGATTCGCATGCATTTTACAACGGATATCTTTGCTGTTTTCTTGAGCCAAAAGGATTGCCACCTCATCGTGAGTATGACCATGCTATTTCCTTAATTCCTGGAGCTACTCCTCCTAATTCTCGACCTTATCGTTATTCTCCCTTGCACAAGGATGAGATTGAGTGTCAGGTCAATGAAATGTTATCATCAGGGATAATCACAGCTAGTGTTAGCCCCTTTGCTTCACCTGTGTTATTGGTTAAAAAGAAGGATGGCACTTGGAGATTTTGCGTGGATTATCGGCGTTTGAATGATATTACTATCAAAAACCGATTTCCCATGCCAGTGGTGGAAGAATTGTTAGATGAACTTGCGGGAACTAAGTACTTTTCTAAATTGGACTTAAGGTCGGGGTATCATCAGATCCGAATGCATGAAGAGGATGAAGGCAAAACGGCGTTTAAAACACATCAAGGCCATTATCAGTTTAAAGTCATGCCATTTGGTTTAACAAATGCCCCTGCCACTTTTCAGTGTGTTATGAATTCTCTTTTGAAACCTTATTTACGCAAGTTCGTGCTGGTCTTTATTGATGACATTTTGATCTTCAGTCCGGACCTAGAGTCCCATGCCGATCATCTTGCTATTGTCTTGCATGTGTTGCTGACCAACCAACTGTTTGCCAAACATTCGAAATGTACATTTTCTCAGCGTCAATTGGAGTATCTTGGGCACATCATTTCTGATTTGGGGGTTCAAACCGATCCCAGGAAGACGCAGGCTATGTTGAAGTGGCCACGTCCCACAAATGTCACTGAATTACGCGGGTTTCTTGGCCTTACAGGTTATTACCGCAAGTTTGTCAGAAGATGTGGGATTATTGCCAAACCCTTGACTCAATTTTTGAAGAAACGAGCATTTCAATGGGATGACAATGCCGAAGCAGCCTTCATTCAACTGAAACAGGCCATGTCCACTACTCCCGTGTTGAAGGTGCCCGATTTTGCTCAACAGTTTGAAGTAGAAACAGATGCTTGTGATTCCGGTGTAGGTGCTGTGTTAATGCAATAACATCAACCAGTGGCATTCTTTAGTAAAGCATTGGGTCCGGTCCACCAGCATCTCTCCATTTATGAAAAGGAATTTCTTGCCTTGATGCTAGTTGTTGAGAGGTGGAGGCCATATTTACAAAGGCAAGAGTTCATCATTCGAACTGACCACAAAAGCTTATGTTACTTGGATGAACAAAATTTGCATTCGGATATGCAACGGAAGGCAATGACTCGTCTCATGGGGCTTCAATTTAAGATCATCTACAAGAAAGGGCGTGACAACACTGCCGTTGATGCATTGTCCCGCATAGGGCATGTCATGTCTCTGTATGCATTGTCAGAGGCGAAACCTGTTTGGCTTCAAGAAGTTGTCAATTCTTACATGACAGATCGTGCTGCTCAGGACAAACTGACACAATTGGCTTTGGCTAGCCCAGATGCAGAGGGTTACTCTTTACAGCAGGGAGTGATTAGGCATCAGGGTCGCATTTGGATAGGTGACAATTCGGCTCTTCAGACCAAACTCATTGCTGCACTTCATAACAGCGCCTTGGGAGGTCATTCTGGCAATCAAGCCACCTATCAACGTTTAAAGAAACTCTCTGTTTGGAAGGGTATGAAGCAGCATGTTGATGAGTTTGTTAAACATTGTCATGTCTGTCAGTTGGCAAAAGGAGAACATGCCCGAACTCCAGGACTTCTGCAACCCCTGCCGATTCCTCAAGAAGCTTGGCGTGATGTCACGATGGACTTTATTGAAGGCTTGCCAAAATCTGAAGGTTTCAATGCAATTTTGGTTGTGGTGGATCGCTTCACCAAGTATGCCCATTTCATTCCATTAAAGCATCCTTTCACTGCCCATCAAGTAGCTAAAGTGTTTTTGGATAACATTGTGAAGCTGCATGGTATTCCCCATACCATTACTTCCGACAGAGATCGTATTTTCACTAGTTCTTTTTGGCGTGAGTTATTCCATGCTCTTGACACTCGTTTACAGTTCAGCACTTCATACCATCCTCAGACCGACGGGCAGACGGAGAGGGTAAACCAGTGTTTAGAAATGTACTTGCGTTGTGCAATTCATGCTTATCCGGTGAAATGGAGGAGTTGGCTTGCCCTTGTGGAATTCTGGTATAACACCAATTTTCACACCTCCCTTGGTTGTTCTCCGTTTAAGGTCTTATATGGGATTGATCCACATTATGGGTTGTTGCTCCGCCTGGACCTCATTGAGTCCTCTGATGTGAAAGAGCTACTTGCCAATCGGAAATTGCACCTGGATTGGATCAAGCAACAATTGGCTAGAGCACAAAACCGCATGAAATTGCAGGCTGATAAGCATCGGCAAGAGCGTCAATTCCAAGTTGGTGACCGTGTTCTGTTGAAGTTACAGCCCTATGCTCAGTCTTCAGTTGTCAACAGACCTTTTCCCAAGCTAGCATATAAGTTTTTTGGCCCTTATCTTGTGTTGGAGCGAGTGGGTTCAGTGGCCTATAAACTCGAGTTACCGTCAGACTGTGCTGTTCATCCAGTTTTTCACGTATCGCAGTTGAAACCGTATACTCCCAATTACTCACCAGTATTTTCTTCATTGCCGCGAGTGTCAGAGTTGGATACCACAAACACAGAACCTGAACAAATTTTGGAACGCCGACTTGTCAAAAAAGGAAATGCTGCTGTGGTTCAAGTGCTGGTGAAATGGTCTCGTTTGCCAATTGAATCTGCCACTTGGGAGGACTTTCATGTGCTTCGCAATCAGTTTCCTAATGCGAATTGCTGGGGACAAGCAATTGCTTCAGGGGGGGATGATGTGACGAACGGCAGAGATGTGCGATCAGAAAGGACTTGATCATCCAGCGGCTGAGGAAGGCTTTGTTAAATTTTGGCGCTAATTACTGTAGGCGTAATATGTTGTCGCTGTAAGCGTTGTGTTTCAGTTGTTTTGGCGGTAAAAGTAATTCCAGTTTTGCGTGAGTGAAAAGTTGTTGGCAAAGGGTAAATGTTAGGCTGTTAAGCCATTGTGGTGTGGGGAAAAAGACAGACAAGAATTGAATAGAAAAATTCCTCTCCTGGCTTTCCGCTGTTCTTCCCCAATCTTCTTCTTCTTCTTCCTGCCATCCCCTGTTGTCTGCTATCTTCTTCGTTATATGTTTGCTTGATTCTCACGTCCCGAACTTGATCGGTGGCAAGGGGAATAACACTGCGGCGTCCATGCGTGCCCGGCGGCGCTTCGAGCGCTATGGTCTTTGAGACCGATCTCCGGTCGCTTCCTAGGCCTACACCGGCGGTGGACTGGCCACCTCGGCTTCCGGCGAGGGTGGCGTTGGATCGGGCGCAGGCACAGCCGACACCACCACCTGCTAGATGCGCGGTTCAGCCTCTTCGATTTTGTTTATATGGCGAACAATAACTCAAAGATTGTTACGTTAGATTAGACTAACAATAAACTCTAATCAACAGAAAATAATCTGCATGATTAATTTACTACTAGATCAATGCTCGTACGTTGCTACGAAAAAAAATTGGTAACGAAACAAAAAGGTCAAGCAATAAAAGAAAATTATACTACAAGATCAGACATCTATTTCTCCCGATTACAAAAGTTTTTATGGTTTCTTCTCCGGTATGAATTAAAACCAAATATATTGTACGTAGCAATATATAGGCTCTGTTTAGCATGGCTCCAGCTCCTAGATTCTCATTTGGAGCAGGTGTAGCTATGCCAAACGGTATAGCTCCTAAAAAAATTGAATCTGGAGTTACATGAATCTGGAGTAGGCTGTAGTTCATTTTTATGGAGCAGGAAAAGGCGCTTCCATCTAAGTCGCAACCTTATTACGAAATTACCCTCGGAGTTGGGGTGAAATCTAGGGCTGGAAAAAAAACTCGGTGGTGGGGCTCGTTGGCTCGGTTCAAAATTACTCCAATTACACTCATTCATGGTTAAATATTGAAATAAGTCAATTTTGAATAAAATTAAATTTTGCTCTAGCTCATTTTCGGCTCGGCTCGTTGGCTCGATTATAAAAATACATCTAAATTATAGATAAAATAATATTAAATCAAATTATGTTAATTTCAGAAAAAACTTAAAGAAATGAGGATTAGCTCGATTTCCACTCCTAGTGAAATCACCCGCAAAATACCCCTAAACAAAATCCCGGTCCTCACGCAGCTACCCCATCGTTTCGCATCCCGCATGCGCCTGGGGCAGCGTCGGCCTCTCTCCCAAGCCCTAGCATCACCTTGGCGTTCAGTGCCGGTGACCTCGACCCGACGCTCGACCTCGGCCAGGCGACCTCCTTCCCTCGGTGCGTTCCTTCCCCTTGGCCTGGCGTCCTCCTTCACCGGTGTCCTCCTTCCCCGTGAGCTCCTTTCAGGTAATATCCCTCCAATCAGCTACTAGTTATCCATCCAAGGCTGCCATGGTTGGGGGATTAAAATCTCCAATCACCTACCAGTTACAATCTGTCTTGGGTTTGCTTACAGGATCGAAGACCTCGGCCCGGCGTCATCCTTCCCCTCGTGCTCTTCTTACCCTCAGCTCGGCGTCATTCTTCCCCTGGAGGTCAGATTCCTATGGAGATTTGCCTCTGCCCCTTTCTTTTTTTTACAGATCTGGATGATATCAAAAACTGTACTCAAACTAGTAGATCTGGAAATTCTTGTGCCTGGTTATGTTGTGTTCATTGTGCTAGGATTTCCCGAATCGGTCTGTGCTGGAGAAGGATTTCATCTTTTCTAGTTTTTTTAGTGATTCTATACGCAACTATGTTGGTTGGAGAGATAAACATGGGATTTTTTTGGGGTCATCGTGTTACTAGCTGCAAAGTTCGTGGTCTGCTTTAGATCAGGCCGCTTGGAATCAGTCTTGTTCGTTGGTGGTAGCCTTTTACTACTGCTGCTAATCATCCCCAGGTCCACAAGGGGGATGCAGATTTCATTTAGGGCTCTCTATCTAGTTCTAAGTAATATTGGGGGCTGCCAGTACGACTAGATCACAAATCCAACCAGAAGTTTGTGCTTGCGGCATGCATAGAAAACCTTGGGAAATAGTACATTATTGTTTGCTTTATGCACTCAACGCAATATTTTCCTTGTTAATGCAGGAATTGTCAGTTTCCTAGAATGGTTGGTCGTACATAACTAGATATCTGAATTGTTTTGGACGGTACTACTGCCTCCAACATGGATGATTTCTTTGAAGCAAGCTTGCGCATATGGCCGTTTCCTTACTGCATTTTCCATCGTTCAGTTCTGTATGGAGCGCGAATTTTTTTTTCGATTTCTGCGGAAGTAAACTTGAAAATACTAACACCTGTTACTATTCTTTGGATAGCTAATCATTGTTAGTAGTCCCAGGCTTCATGAATGATATGATACTCTGCATCTTCTTGGTAGCTAGCATTGTTTTGGTCTCTGGAGTTTCACATATGATTTTTCTAGTCTTTCTAACTGTCATGCTCATCAGTAGGATATAAGCTGGCTTCTTTGAGAGGAATTTAGCTGTTTCCATGGTCTGTTTATGTAGAGCGTGCAATACCTACTCTGTTGGCCAGATCATTGCATATTTTTAATCTTTCTTTTATAAAGGCAAGTCACTCAATTGCAGTTGAGATTCAGTTCTGAGCTTGTTTATAACCCTTAGACCTGCAGTTGCCATCTTCACAAGGCTACTCTTGTTGTATGTATCTTGTTCTCGTTTCTCACTTGGCTGACTGGCTTCAAGCCTTTAATTCTGATTACCCTAGATGTATATAGTTACCCAACATGCATAAACTATGTATACTAATTACCCTGGACGTATATAGTTACCCAACATGCATAAACCATGTATACTAATTAATTGTGATCACCCTGGATTGTAACTTTTGTTTGCTGATTTTAGTTCCCCCAAAGTGTGCAGATGGCAAGTGCTGCCGAGTGGAACGATGACAATACTAGAGTAGTTTGTGAATTATTTGCCGAACAAGTTAGTATTGGGAATCGGCCAAACATCCTCCACAAGGTAACTCACTTTTACACATACAAGATAATTTCTCTCTTTAAGTAATATATTGTCATTAACTAAATCTATTTTTTGATTTAAGGCAAGTATTATCTTGTGGATGCTGGTTATCCTAATCGGTTGGGGTACCTAGCTCCATATAAGGGCGAAAGGTACCATGTTTTTGAGTTTCATAGAGGTATAGAACCAACTACTGTCAAGGAGAAGTTCAACAGAGTACATTCAAGTGTGCGTAATGTGGTTGAGCGATCGTTTGGAGTATGGAAGATGAAATGGCAAATTTTGCTCAAGATGTCGAGTTATCCAATGATCAAGCAAAAGATGATTGTTGCGGCTACTATAGCGCTTCACAACTTTATACGTGAGCATGCTAGCGGAGATTGGCATTTCTGTAGGTGTGATCGTGATCCAGATTATGTGCCTACCATTCCATCAAGATATCAAAGTAGTGCAATTTCTCAAAATGCATCCGATGGCTCAACGTCACAACCGAATGTCGGTCGATGGATAGTTTTCGTGATGAGCTTGCAACCGCTATTGCTCTTTCTTGGTGACATTTTCAAAGTGGTAAATGTGAGATAATATGATGGATATTTGTGTTGCGAACGTCGTTAAGTTAAACAGATTTATTATGACTGTTGATGTGGAATAGTTTATCTAAATGATCTTGTGAGCTTTTGAAATTGTGATTTGCTTTTATATTTTCTCACAATAGCTGAACATCTATTTATAGAAACACATTCAAATGATGTCACAGGATATTTGTCGGTGCTTTAACCAACTCCATCTCAAAATGTGAGTACACAGTGCTGTTGCTTGTGCCATTTGCTATACTGTAGACTTGTAGCACATGATTTATTTCTTTTTGTCTGATAGTTTTAAAGTTGATTTACTATAAAAAGTGAAAAAAAATGCTTGGCTTGTTAGGTCCCTTGGTGAGTAGCATACACGAGCAATCGAGAAAATGGTTGGATACGGGAGCAAGAGCAATCGAGATGATGGCCAGTGGCCAAATTCCGCAATTCTAAATTCCAATGCAAAACCGGAAAATAGTTGGACAAACGTCAAAATCTTGTGCAAAAAATAGAAGTAAAGAGCTACTGCTGAAATGGAGAAGAACTCTTGTGCGAATGGAAACCAAAAAAATGAGTGAGGGTAGTCTAGTCTTTTTGCATACAATTATCTCATTCTTACATCCAGAGCCAACTTTCTAGCCAAACACTTTCTCTGACAGCTCCAGATTCTCAGTGGAGTGGATCCAAGTAAGAAACTGAATCTGGAGTTGTAAAATTCAGAGTTGGAGCCATGCCAAACAGGGCCATATTACCAATCTTAAAAATCAATCAATCATTTTTATCACTTTTTGCAATTTATATTACCAGCTCGTGTTCCTCTTCCTCTCGCCATGCCCGCCGACGACGTCTCACCGGTGTCGCCGAGCAACCGCGCCGAAGCGTCGTACGCTTTGTTCAAGTCCAACTGGCTAGCGCTGAGGTCACGACACCCAGTGGGCATCGCGCTCTGGCTGTCCTTCTGATCGCAGTTACTACTGACCGCGGCGCTCGGCCCCCTGCGCCTCTTGGCCATGTATGCCGGTCCGTCACTTATTGATCAGTTCGTCGAGTTCATTTGTCGCGGCGGCATGACATGGGAGATCTTGAATGAATTCCCTTGATTGATTATATAAAAAATGTACAACATATATAGAGTACAAAAGGAACGATTGGCTAGCTATTAATTATCAGCAATAATCAAGGATTTTGCTATAATAATCAGCCATATTTAGAGAGATATGGTTGGCTGTAAATCAGGAAAGAATAATTAGCTATAATGATCGGTCATTATTGGAGATATGGCCAAGAGAGGAGGGCTAGGAAGAACAGACCGCTGCCATCAACTGCAAATTTATATTAGTTGAGGTATTTGTACGTACGGAAAAGGAGTATATATATTCCATACTTAATCCTTTTGAGCCGTATACTCCATACTCCATTTAATAAAGACATGAAATATATCATTCAGAAAGGAAACAAAGAGAAATGTAAGATGCATAGCATGCAGCACTCACGGCCAGGGAAGGCCGAGTATCCAACCGATCGTTGCTTCATGCACCCGCTCCCTCAAATACAGGAAGAAGTTTGGTATAGATAGTCCGTGCTAATCCATCTCCGAACACGTCAAAATGTGCATACTCCCTGCATACATGTTAATTAACATGATATACACCCTCATGTATACATACTCCCCAAGTACAATCAAGTATACATACTCCCTTAGGCATGCATATATACTCCCCAAATAGATTTGCTAGCTACTATAGAGTAAGTTTGTACACTCGCCAACACATATAATTAGTTAGTTCCTGGCCATTACATATTTTTAAAATGACACATACAGATCGGGACGAACGAAATCTGGAGCTATCCAGAGAGGAAGGGGCCGGTTTGGTTTTATTCGGGAGGAACGAGATCGAGAACTATTGCGAGGAACGAAAGCAAAAAAAGAATAGATCGGTTTTTTCGTCCGGTTCGGTTTCGTGGGTTAGTGGTGGAGAACGGATGTGACACCACCAACTCCTAATTAGAAGTAGTAGAGATTTGTATGCGATCAACCGTCGTAGATTGAACTTACGTAGGGCTTGATGGCGGATGATCGCGTGATGCAGGATGAAATTCGATGCCGTGTAGATTGTCGCAGGTAGATGATCACAATCGATGGTCTTGGTAGAACTCGTGCTGATAACGTGTTGTAAAACGTAGTCGTCCACCCGCTCGAGTCACCGGTAAACAAGCAAGAATATGCGAATCAAGAGACGAGGACACACAGAATATAGGGTGGAAATCTCTCTCATTTCTTTTATTGATTCATCGTTTATAATGGGAAACACCCGATATATATAGCAGTCCGAGAGAAGAGTTCAGATTCGCCTACACCATAAAGAGATAGAGTTTTAAACGGATACGATTTAGAGTCCTTATCTCATAACAGTTAGGACCTGTCGGCGAATCTTTGGGCTGCTATAAACCTTCGACGAACCTGCGTTTTTTTAGAGAACCGCGGTTAGGACCCATCAGTGTTTTTTTAAGAAAGCCGCCGCTATTTTTTTACGTAATTTGGGAATTTTGGTCATATTTTTGATTTTGTATTTTTTGTAAAAAAATGGGTCGTTAGGACCCGTTGGCGAATCTATGGGCTGCTATAAATTTTTGACGAATTTGTGTTTTTTTTTAAACTGCGGTTGTTTTTTTATGTATTTTTGGTTTTCTTTTTTTTAAGAAAAAGGTCGCTAGGACCCAATGAATCCAGTAATTTGCTATAAACTTTCGACGAATCTGTGTTCTTTTTTGTCGGGACGTATTTTTTAAAATCCACTTCTCTAAAAACTGCTGAGATGAGCCAAATGTAAACCATAGAGGGACCTAAAGTAATATATTTTTTCCAGGGTCCGTTCCGCTAAAAAACACCAGGCCTAAAAGGACCTAAATACAATTTTTCGGAGGACCTCTCCGCGAGGGCTGACACGTGGCCTCCCTCACAAGTCGTCAATCCTCACCACTTTAATATGTAGTACTAGATAATGACTAGCGCTACGCCGCGGCGCATGTAATTTGTTTGCTGTGTCACGTGAAATTTTGATCGTTTAATATTTATGGGGAAAACTGTGTAATCCCGGCTTTTCTGTTTTTTTAGAAAAAAATGTGTCAAAAATAGGCTAGAGGAAAAAGGGCGAAAAATTATTAGAGATGATAACCTTCTTTTGTCGAGCCTGACACTCTACGCGTTCACCGAGTAATAATACATGTTCGCAAAACCACCCACCGGTGAAAAATAGTCTAGAGGAAAAAGGACGAAAAATCATTAGAGACGACAACCTTCTTTTGTCGAGCCTAATACTCAACGCGTTCACCGAGTAATAATACATGTCTAAAAAATATCAGAGATCGAGATGGAAAAGCGAGTTGGTGAAAAAGTCTAGAGATAGAGCTGCATAGATATCTCTGGTGATGAAAAAAAAATTTCTGGGAAAAACGGAGAACACAACCGTGAATAAAAAAACTACGGATTTTTTTTGGAAACGAAAAAATAAAGGCAAATAACCCGTACGCGAATATGAGGAAAAAGAGCGAAAAACTATTAGAGATGACAACCTTCTTTTATCAAGCCTAATACTTTACGCGTTCACCAAGTAATAATACACGTTCTCAAAACCACCCACCGGTGAAAAATAGTCTAGAGGAAAAAGGGTGAAAAAATATTAGAGATGACAACCTTCTTTTGTCGAGCCTAATACCGTATGCATTCACCAAATAATAATACATGTTTAAAAAAATATCAGAGATCGAAATGGAAAATCGAGTCGGGGAAAAAGTCTAGAGATAGAGCTGCACATATATCTCTGGTGACGAAAACTTTTTTTTCGAGAAAAACGGAGAACACAACCGTGAATAAAAAACTACGGATTTTTTTTAGAAACGGAAAAATAAAGGCGAATGACCCGTACATGAATATACGAAAGTTAGGAACCTTTTTACAAAATCACCGATCGAAGGGATTGGATGTATTTTTTATTTTCGCAAAACCACCCACGGTTAAAAATAGTCTAGATGAAAAAGGCGAAAAATTATTAGAGACAAAAACTTCTTTTGTCGAGCTTAACACTCTCTGTGAGTCTGCGAATATGAGGAAAAAGGGCAAAAATTATTATAGATGACAACATTCTTTTGTCGAGCCTAATACTCTCTGGCGTTCACCGAGTAATAATACATATTTAAAAAATATCGAGATCGAGATGGAAAATCGAGTCGGGAAAAAGTCTCTGAATTTTTTGGAAGCGGAAAATAAAGGTGAATGACCCGTCGTGAATATGAGGAAAAAGGCGAAAAACTATTAGAGATGACAATCTTCTTTTTGCCGAGCCTAATACTCTCCGCGTTCACCGAGTAATAATACATGTTCGCAAAACCACCCACCGGTGAAAAATAGTCTAGAGGAAAAAAGGCAAAAAATTATTAGAGATGACAACCTTCTTTTGTCGAGCCTAATACTCTACACGTTCACTGAGTAATAATACATGTTAAAAAAATATTGGAGATCGAGATGGAAAATCGAGTCGGGGAAAAAGTCTAGAGATAGAGCTGTATACATATCTTTGGTGACGAAAACTTTTTTTCTGGGAAAAACGGAGAACACAACCGCGAATAAAAAAACTACGGATTTTTTTTGGAAACGAAAAAATAAAGGCGAATGACCCGTACGCGATATACGAAACGGTAGGGCTCTTTTTGCAAAACCACCGATCGAAGGGACTGGATGTATTTTTTTATCTTCGCAAAACCACCCACCGATTAAAAATAGTCTAGAGGAGAAAGGGCGAAAAATTATCAGAGACGACAAGCTTCTTTTGTCGAACCTAACACTCTACGTGAGTAATAATATATGTTTAAAAAAATATCAGTGAACAAGATGAGAAATCGAGCTAAGGAAAAAGTCTAGAGATAGAGCTGCACACATTTTTCTGGTACTGAAAACATTTTTTCTGGGAAAAATGGACATTTTTCTGGTGCCGAAAACATTTTTCCGGGAAAAACGGAGAAAGGACCTAGACGGATGTATTTTTTATCTTCGCAAAACCACCCACCGGTTAAAAATAGTCTAGAGGAAAAAGGGCGAAAAATTATCAGAGACGACAAGTTTCTTTTGTCGAGCCAACACTCTACGCGAGTAATAATACATGTTTAAAAAAATATCGCTGATCGAGATGGGAAATCGAGCTAAGGAAAAATTCTAGAGATAGAGTTGCACACATTTTTCTCGGTGCCAAAAATATTTTTTCGGAAAAGCGGACATTTCTCGGTGCGAAAACAATTTTTCCGGAAAAACGGAGAAAGGACCTAGCAGTAAATAGCAAAGGCATGTTTGTTACTTTTTGGACACTGTTAGCTATCTGAAAAATTAGAAAAGGGCTTGTCGCGATTTGAATCTAACAGTGGTTTTTTCAGAAAAGCGGCGCCGAGGACCCAAAGCGATGAATGGAAAAAATCTTCCCCTCACAAAAATTGCGAAGGACCTATTCAGTAATCTCTCTTCTTATTTGGTTGAATTCGATAGCATCGCTCGGGAAAAAAATAATTTTTATTTTCGTAAAACCACCCACCGGTCAAAAATAGTCTAGAGGAAAAAGGGCAAAAAATTATTAGAGATGACAACCTTCTTTTGTCGAGCCTAATACTCTACGCGTTCACTGAGTAATAATACATGTTCGCAAAACCACCAACCGGTGAAAAATAGCCTAGAGGAAAAAGAGCGAAAAATCTTCGATGAATCTGTGCTTTTTTTTTGTGACAAAAACATTTTTTTCCGGGTTTTTTGGGTGACGAAAACTTTTCTTCCGGGTTTTTTTTTGCGTTTGTTAAAAAAAATGGGTCGTTAGGACGCGCCGGCGAATCTATGGGTCGCTATAAATTTTCGGACGAATCTACATTTTTTTAAAAAAAAACCTGCGGTTATGACCCATTGGCAAATCCATAAGTTGCTATAAACATTCGATGAATCTGCGTTTTTTTGGTGACGAAAATATTTTTCCGGGTTTTTTGGGTGACGAAAACATTTTTTCCTTTTTTTTTGTTGCGACATTTTTTTCGTGTTTTATTGTTGCGTTTGTTAAAAAAAATGGGTCGTTAGGACGCGCCAACGAATCTACGGGTCGCTATAAATCTTCGGACGAATCTACATTTTTTTTAAAAAAACCCGCGGTTATGACCCGTTGACAAATCCATAAGTTGCTATAAACCTTCGATGAATCTGTGTTTTTTTGGTGGCGAAAACATTTTTTACCGGTTTTTGTTGCGTTTGTTAAAAAATGGGTCGTTAGGACCCGCGAATCCGTGTCGCGATAAATCTTGAGACGAATCTATATTTTTTAAAAAAACCGCGGTTATGACGTTGGCAAATCTATAAGTTGCTATAAACCTTGATGAATCTGCGTTTTTGGTGAAGAAAACATTTTTCCGTTTTTTTGGTGTCGAAAACATTTTCCGGTTTTTGTGACAAAAATATTTTTCGGGAAAAGCGGAGAAAGGACTGAATGTAAGAAGCGAGGACTTGTTTGTTATTTTTGGACTGTTAGCTATCTGAAAAAATTAGAAAAGGGCTTGTTCGCGATTTGAACTTAACGGGAGACTTTTTAGTAAAATACCGTGCGGGGCGAGGACCCAAACGCGAAGAAAAAAAATATTTTAGTCTCACAAAAAAATCGCGAAGGACCTATCCGTAATTTTGAAGAAGTGGAGGGACTTTTTCGCAAAATCTCCAATTGACAGTGGCTTGGCTGGTTGGGTCGAAAATCTTCCGCCTGTAATAGAGTTGATATACATTTGTAAATTTGAGTCATATTATATTATAGTAGATCTAATTTTTATTTCTTAATATAAATATATATTTCGGATCCGGATTACTAAGGAAGTCTCCAAGTAGTAAAGACAAAGACGTCAAAACTAGAAAAGCTTGACTTAGGGATCATAAAACGATGACCTATCTTGAACAAAGTTGCGGTATATAGCTGGTGGCCACATATACAGTGAAAACCTTTTTTACCATTAAAACTATATGAAATTCGTTCATACAACTTTTGAATTTTTTTTTAAAAATTACCATACATAGAGGAGGTAAGCTTTTACAATCCTACAAAATTTGAAGAGCAAACTCAATCGCATTTTAAAGTATAAAAAAAGACAAATTCAATATAAATAGTGATTTTCACTGTTCAGCACTATTCTTCTTACTGTTTGTTTTTTTCATACTTTTCAAATGCTATTTTTAGTGCTGCTCTGCCACTAACGCATAAATAGTCCACAGAGCTACTAATTGATGGGCTAATAATATTTTTAGTGCTGCTCTGCCACTAACGCATACAGTCGTGGGCTCGTGGCTGCGTTTCCAGATTTCAAATCAACTCCGACTGTCCGGTGGCGTTCCCACGAGTGTCCGTGTACTAATTCGTCCTGAATTATTTATTTGTGCTGTATAATGTCAAAGAACATACACATCCGTACTTATAGCAACCATATCTTACAATCAAAATTATAACCCACAAAAGCTTAGATGGTCAAGATCTTTTCTTTTCGATTAACTTGAGAATTTCTAATTTTTCTTATTTTTGATTAATGTAGGAATTTCCAATCTTTTACCTTTAGGATTAACGTAGAAGCTCTTAGAAAAGTGTCTAATTAGTAAAGATAAAAAAGATAGATGAGGTTCAATTCACAGCATCACGCACATAAGAATGTGATGCGAACGGCACTTCAAAGACTGGTACATTTAAGATCTAAAAAACGATGCAATACAGAAAAGAGAAGGCATAAAAACCTCGTACACTCTAATTATGAAATGACACAACAGACAATAGACCACGGGACATGAAGAGCTGGTGATCAAGATAGGCGCATTCCATGATGCTCATCATGTAGTTGGCATCACGCGTAGCGGCGAAGATGGTTTGTAATCTCGGTGATCTGCTGAGAAGATGGCCTAGTAGATGCTGGAATGGCCAGAAAATCCCTTGCCATGCGAGCTACCGTCGGATATCTGTGACAGTTGCCCTTCCACCACTTGAGAATATCGAAATCCTGTTGCTCTATGGGGACGGTCTCATCTTGCAGGTAAGCGTCGAGTTCTGTCCTGCACTCTTGTGAACTGAGATGCGCTTGCTCCTGCACCTGCCCTGATGGATTGATAACTTGCCAAGTACTGTCAGGCACTTGTAGTGATGGATGGGCTTGAAGTGATGAATCCACGTCCATTTCATTGCCCTGATTGCTGTACTCCACGAAGAGCTGATGAATAGTTACTCGTACCTCAGAACTGCAGTCTGAAGCTAGGTTAGCCTCCTTCAAAAAGCGCTCAACGTACTTGAGTTTGAATCTCGGGTCTAGAACAAGTGGTATGCCTAGCCACAAATATTTCTCTGACAAGAACTTCTCAAGTTCTTTTTTTGCGGCATCTAGACCTGTTGTGAATGCATAATGGTTGTCGTCACCGCCGATGCCTTCGTTTCTTCGAGAAGCTTTGGTGTATTCAAAATCAAACTTTTTTTTCATCTTCAACAGCTCTGTAAGGCACAGGTTTGACGTTGGAGAACTGCAGGAAGAAATTGCTTCGATAGAACGATATGCCGTACCATAAGTAGTGCGATATGATTCTGTTTGCTCTGTTTCTTCAAATGTGGCTTCTCCCGCTAAGCTTGCAATTTTTGCTGCTTCGAAGAGCATTCGTGATGGAGAATTTCCAGTGCATAATAGCATGCATACCACCTCTCGTGATATGTCCAAGGGTGGTTCAGCGACAGACGTGAAGAAATATCTCTGCGTTTCTTCTGACTTAAACTTAAATCCTGAAAGGCGTCTAGCCAAGACTCTAGAATTCTATCAAAAACGTCAGAGTAACATGTTAGCAGACGAGCAACCCCATGGAACTCCCGATTTATGTCGGTAGCACAGAATAACTTATCTTGGGTTGCAGAGATGCGCAAGATTGTCATCGTGCAACTTGATGCTTAAGCGACTGTCGGAATCGCTGGATAGGACGCTACAGACCTTAAGCGGATTGTCCTTGCGTAGAAGGTGACCCAAATCTTTGATCTCCGATATTTGGTTATAGGAGGCAAACCAGTCATCCGATTCCTTAAACACCCATATGACTCTCCTATGGAGATTCCATTCACCATCAATGAAGTGGGCCGCCACATACATTAGTGCCCTGGCAGTTTCAGCTTCACCTACCGATAAACTAACAAGCCCAGGAGTACTTTCCAGGGCATCCTTCAGGTCCCTCATTTCTTGGTCGAAGAGCGCATCGCACCGCTCCTCAACATCTCCTCGCGATGGCATCTGGAAATCAGGACATAGAGTCTCTGCGAATCTTCTGAACTGGGCGTCTTCAACAACCGAGGGAGGGTATCCATGCAGGGCGATCATCCTGACAAGCTGATCTTCACTAGCAGCCATTTGCCGATCTAAATGAGCAGGGTTAGGGCTGGAGGTGGACACCTGCTGTTCCCCGTGCCTCACACTCTGCGCGGGCTTACCCGGCAACACATGCTGCCTCCCCGGTTTGGGGTGGCGCACGGGGCAAGTTTCTTCGTAATGCTTCTTCATGCGCGACGTCCCGTCCCTGACAGGATCGGCGCATAGCATGGCCTTGCAGTACTTGCACTCTGCTTTCTGCTCAAAGTGATCCCAGTACTCTGACCGCCTGCTGTATCTCTTCCGTGCGCTGCGCTGTGCTTGAGAATCATGTGTTGGGTTGTTCTCGTCAGCCATCTATATATCTATCTGCCTCTCGTGAAGGGGAAGAAAAACTTGTCGCTGGTCTAGTAGACGATTTGGCCCTGGATAAGAAATTAGCAAGGGATCTTGGTTTAATATGTAGAGCTTCGCCACTTGCAACCAAAATTTAGGTTCAGGGGTCATTTAGAACAAGCAAGCACATAGACTGTATATGCCGATCATGGGGAACTGCATAATACCTCTTTTTTTTTGGACGAATCAGCTGGAGCTCTGCCTGCCTTATGAGAAGAACACTATATATTTACAAGGAATTGCATAATACTAACTATTGGTTTTAAAAAGTTATCTGAACGGTGAACCTGGAAAGCAGAGAAACATACCAGGGTGGAGATCAGTAGCTGCAGTTCGCCCCAGCCGGCCGGGGAAGCACGCGAGACGACGATGGGAGGCCGCGCGCTGAGCCCCTGATTTTGCGAACAGCTCCGCATCAACGTAAAGAGAGAATAAAAATTTGTCAAATTGCGAACAGCTCCGCATCTCGGGCTAGCCTGTACTCGGGCTGGCAAGAGTAGACTGACCTAGAGCCCGAGCAGAGAGCCCGAGTACGAGCCCGAGGGAAAGGGGTATTAAAGAAGACGTTGATGCGGAGATGTACACGCACACATCTCAGGATCGCATGGAACTTTTTTTTCATTCCATTTTGACCCAAGGACAAAACGGATAGCTTAGAAACAAAACTAGACAATACCAGTGCACACACGAACACCAAGAAACGGCTTTGTGCCTTTCTGTCTGTGGATGTGTGCGTGTACATCTCCGCATCAACGCGAAGAAAGAATATAAGGGCGCATTTGGTAGAAACCATACGATTTCGATTCTGTTAGAAGTGATTCTCAGAGAAGTGATTCTGTCATTTGAAAGTGATTCTCTAACGAATCCATTGCATAAACTCTATGGGAAACCGACTCTTTGTTGGGAGTGAATCGGAGAAGCGATTTTTTCAGCTCCCATTTCTGGATTCATTTCGAGAATCACTTCACGGAATCACGCAGGAGCAATTATCGAAAAGCTTTGTTTGGCGAGCTCATGATTTACTCCGCAGAAGCTGGGAGTAGAGCTCTGCCAAACAAGATCTAAATTTGTCAAATTGCGGACAGCTCCGCATCTCGGACCAGCCTGTACTCGGGCTGGCAAGAGTAGACTGACCTAGAGCCCGAGCAGAGAGCACGAGTACGAGAGCCCGAGGGGAAAGGGGTATGAAAAGAAGAGGTGACGTATGTTTATTTAATGCTTGCAATTCTCTTAGTCATCCGATTCCTTAAACACCCGTATGACTGTCCTATGGAGATTCCATTCACCATCAATGAAGTGGGCCGCCATATACACACCTCCGCATCTCGGACAAGAGTTGACTGACCGAGCCCGAGCAGAACCAGTACGAGAGCCCGAGGGAAAGGGTATTAGGCCATTCGCGGTGGAGAGTTTAGATTCTGCGGTTTCGATAGTCTTGCGTCATATTTAGATGTTTGGGTTGATGAATGAAACAACCATACAAACATTTACTTTTTAACGCTATGAGCCAAATATTTATTTAATGCTTCCTCTAATCATAAATATATGTTTTTTAGATACATCTGATCAAACTTTTGAACATGGGCTACCAATAGACTTTTAAGTGTTTATTTTGGATACATAAAATTTATATGTATAGATTTGTCTCAAAAATATAATTTTTTGGGTTTTATAAATATATTACATTAGAATTTAGTAGTTAAAGTGGTGTTTTAAGAACCATATCAATATTTAAAACGTTATTGATTTAAAACATACGTATTCGTGACCGGATGGACTAATAATACTTCACATTCCCTGAAGGACACGTAGCTATGGCTCCATTCGATTGGAATGTACAACTAGCTGCTATATACGCTACAACTTTTCTAAGTCATGTTACTGTACCAACGCAGCACAGGTGAGGGTGGTGAGTGTTCTTTGATGGGGCTTTGACCAAGATAAGAGGTAGGTTCTGGCCCCGGGGAACGGTGGGAGGTGGATTTTTGCCCATGGGCGGGGGAGGGGTATAGACTAGTCTATCTCTTTGACCAAACAGGGGGGAAAACTAAGTTTTGTTGAGATCACACCTAGCACACGTACATAATCAGAAATACAAATGTTGATCTACCTCTAACTCATTTGCAAAAAAGATGTAACATCCTCAAAATGAAAGAAATGAAATTCAAATCCTAAATCTAAATTTTGGATTTAAAATGGATTTTCTCTGTTTTGCTGCATTTCTCTGGATTTTTGCTATTTAAGAATTCCTTTTTATGGTCAAGAAGTGAAGTTATTAGCTTTAAATCTTAAAAACAAATGAAAATAAAATAGGATAAAATCTAATTAAATCCCAAATGTCCCTAATATCATCACCAAAATTTTCAGGAAATTTTGAATTAATTTATTGCCTTTAGAAAATAAAAAACAGTAACTTCAAATAAAAACAGCAGTGTGTCAGAATTTTTAATTTTTTCACAGGTGTGATCATTTTAAATTTTTATGGTAGCTTAGGTAAGTTCTCAGGACCCTCCAAAAAAGTTTAAAAATTTTCCAACTTGATTTGGTAAGTCAATTAAATTGTTGAGCCCGCTACCAAAAATTGAAGACCCTTTCTCTCTCCTCTGTCTCGTTGCCACCTTGGGCCCACCTGGCAGTCAAGCATTCCTATAAGATCGATATACACTATATAGCAATCAGAGGGGGTGAATGATTGCACAAAAGCTAAAACCAATTTTTAGAGATTCTCAAGACACCTCTAAACAAATTAAGAAAGATTGCTTCGGTTTCCACAAAAATAGATTGATATCGTTCTCTAAAATAATAATTCGAAGATCCTACTATTGGATTGACATGAAATTTTAACCGTAGAAACTAGATTCCATTTGAAACTAACTTAACAAGAATTAGCTCAATCGGATCTAGAGTTATGATCTTCACAAGATGACTGTACCAAATAATGACTAAAACTGATCAAACCCTAATTTTTTTGTTTTTAATAATTCTGAAAATTACTAAAATATCAAACTTAAGGAATTAACCTAGAATAATTAATCTAAGTTCATGGAAGAAAACTAGATTAAACATGCAAACTATAAAGCAATTATCGTAAACATAAATTAGTAGATTGGAATCAGAATTAAAAGACCGAATCCATGCTGATTTTCATCAAAGAACACGCGTATGGTTCCTTTACATGAAAGCACAAACCTCAAATAATCTCACTAAATTTTTCTCAAATTTTCTTCTCTTCGTAGTTTTCTGTTGTAGCAGTGCGTTGCCCAAAACACCAACTGCGCTCTTCCTCCAACCGAGTCAAGCAGCATTACTAGAATTGATCTACTCAGTGAACAACAAAGAACTAGATGTGCTTTCCTCCAACGAACACACGCTTGAAGTTGCCACGAGGCCTCCTTGGCGTTCCTTTTTTCCTTCGTGCGCGCCGCTGCAATGACTTGGTCTGTGCCGCACGTCACAGATCGCACCGCATTTCTCCCGCGCCGCACTGTAGCTCACGATTACTGTAGCGCCAGAGAGCCTGCCGCATATATATTGGATGTGAGATCGGTATGCAGATGTGTTATTTTTATTTTCGCATATTATTTCAATTTTTCATTAAATATATATTATTTAAAAATAAATTCACCAAGGAACACTGTAGCATCAAAGTTTTTCGATGCTTGCTGCAGCCGCACGGGAAAAAACTCTAGCCGCGAGGAAGTCTCCAGCCGCCAGGGACCTCCTACATTTGTAAATTTGAGTCATATTATATTACAATAGATCTAATTTTTATTTTTTAAATATAAATATATATTTCGTGTGATATATTATAAAAACCGTGCATTGCACGTCCACCATTATGGTACCATTTAGGATTAACGTGGAACCGGATTACTTAAGAAGTCTCCAATTAGAAAAGACAGATGTCAAAACTTGAAAAGCTTGACTTAGGGATCATAAAATGATGACCTATTTTGAACAATGTTGTGGTATATAGTTAGTGGCAAGTGGCAACATATATAGTAAAAAACTTTTTATACCGTGAAAACTTTATGAAATCTATGTGTAGAAGTATTCAAAATTAACAAACATAGAGGAGTAGCTTTTATAATCTGCAAAATTTAAAGACCAAACTCAATTGTATTTTAAAGGTATAAAAAAACAAATTCAGCATAAATAGTGATTTTCACCGTTTAGCACTATTCATCTTCTTGTTTATCTTTTTAATATTTTTAAAATGCGATTGAGTTTAGTTTTCAAATTTTGCGGATTGTAGAAGCTATCTCTCTATATGTGGTAACTTATTAAGAATTTTTTAAAACTTGTATTAGCAGGTTTTACAGAGTTTTCACTTGATATGTTGTCATAGTTAGTACCAATAGTTTTGCCATGCCATCACACCTTCATGCATATACATGTCTGATTTTTTTTAAGGCAAGGTTTGCATCTTCCTCTATTGGTTTTACGGGTATAGAGCATAGTCCACATAGCTACTAATTGATGGGCTAATAATATTTTTAGTGCTGCTCTGCCACTAACGCATACAGTCGTGGGCTCGTGGCTGCGTTTCCAGAGTACAAATCAACTCCGACTATCCGGTGGCGTTCCCACGAGTGTCCGTGTACTAATTCGTCCTGAATTATTTATTTGTGTTGTATAATGTCAAAGGACATACACATCCGTACATATAGCAACCATATCTTAGAATCAAAATTATAACACACAAAAGCTTAGATGGTCAAGATCTTTTTTTTCGATTAACTTGAGAATTTCTAGTTTTCTTATTTTCGATTAATGTTGGAATTTTCAGTGTTTTTACCTTTTAGGATTAACGTAGAAGCTCTTAGAAAAGTGTCTAATAAGTAAAGATGAAAAAAGATAGATGAGGTTCAATTCACAACATCACACACACGTGAGAATGTGACGCGAATGGCACTTCAAAGACTGGTACATTTAAGATCTAAAAAACGATGCAATACAGAAAAGAGAAGGCATAAAAACCTGGTACACTCTAATTATGAAACGACACAATAGACATAGACCACGGGACATGAAGAGCTGGTGATGAAGATAGGCGCATTCCCCATGATGCCCACCATGTAGTTAGCATCACACGTAGCGGCGAAAATGGTTTGTAATCTCGGTGATCTGCTGAGAAGATGGCCTAGCAGATGTTGGAATGGCCAGAAAATCCCTTGCCATCCTTGCTATTGTCGGATATCTGTGACAGTTGCCCTTCCACCACTTGAGAATATCGAAATCCTGTTGCTTTATGGGGACGGTCTCATCTTGCAGGTAAGCGTCGAGTTCTGTCCTGCACTCTTGTGAACTGAGATGCGCGTGCTCCTGCACCTGCCCTGATGGATTGATAACTTGCCAAGTACTGTCAGGCACTTGTAGTGATGGATGGGCTTGAAGTGATGAATCCACGTCCATTTCATTGCCCTGATTGCTGTACTCCACGAAGAGCTGATGAATAGTTACTCGTACCTCAGAACTGCAGTCTGGAGCTAGGTTAGCCTCCTCGAAAATGCGTTCAACAGGACAATGATATTTTCAAGAGAGATCTAGGATGTCTCCCTCTCGTCCTTATCCGCCCCCGTCGCCCCCTCCCAAATCCACCCAGATCCCGCCGAAATCGTCGGCAAATCCACCAAATCCTCCAATTCAATCCCAGATCTGGTCACACCGCGGGCGGATCTACCGCTACCGGGGCTGCATTCCACTCAGATTTTGCGTGCAGGACAACTCTCGAAAGGTCTGAAGGTCGCAGAAGAGAAGGGTATTGCTCCTCCGGCTGAAGCTTCGTCCTCTGCGCCACGGCTGCTCAACCACCGGGACATCCCGGAGGTGTTTGCTCTCTTCCCGGAGATCATTAACCACGCGCCTTCACTGGGGGGACAACATCAAGATAGAGTTAATGTGCATCGCCAGAACGGACAGGAAGATCAGTTTCCCTTTCAGCCGGAGAAGGGTATCATTCAAAGAAGGGAGAAGCAGTAGAGGCCCTACACTCTAGGATTCCAGCCTCTGAGAAAGGAAATGGATTCAAGAAGGAGAAGCAGCGATCCAGAAGCCAGCCAAACACGCATCGATTACTCCGGGCAGTTGAGACAGACTCCGAAATCTTTGAGAAGATCTTCGCCGAACACATCAAAACCCAAGAATTGAGGCTGCCAGTTGAAGTCTCTGGGAGGTCCGATGGTCCAAGGGTGGATGCTGAGGAATGGATCAGAGTAAAGCCCCGGCACTGGTGGAGGAAACGCCATTTGCAATCACTCCAGGAAGACAATGCGGAACAACCAACGTCACTTCTCAACGGCTCAGCTTTCTTCAAACGGAAGGTAGGGAGTAGATGTTTTAATTGCCTTTCACCAGAGCATATGGCCCGATTCTGCAAGGCTCCGGTTAAATGCTGGCGGTGCCTCCAGTTTGGACACAAGGCCGTGGTTTGCCCGGGATGCAAAAGCAGTAATCAAGACCAGAATAAATACTGTCCAAGGCCAAGCATCCAAGCGCTAACATCTTCAGCAGCCCCCTCCACAAATCTCCTCAACCGCACCAAAACTTTCTGCGAGGTGATTCGGGAAGGAAAACCAAGACCAAGCTCTCAAGAGCAAACAGCATCAAAACCCCTCTCCACAAACTGGGCCACCCCTCTTTTTTCTTTTCCTTCTTAATATATTTTGCGGCAACTCTCTTGCTGCTCTTTCAAAAAAAGAAAATGCGTTCAACGTACGTGAGTTTGAATCTCGGGTCTAGAACAAGTGGTATGCTTAGCGACAAGTATTGCCGTGACAAGAACCTCTCAAGAACATCTTTTGCTTTATTTAGACCTATTATCCATGGAACATAATGATCGTCGATGCCTTCACTTCTTCGAGAAGCTTTGGTGTATTCTGAATCTAACCTTATTTTCAGCTTCAATAGCTCTATAAGGCAGATGTTTGAAGTTGGAGAACTGCGGGAAGAAATTTCTTTGATAGCATGATAAGCCGTACCCAAAGTAGTGCGATATGATTCTGTTAGCTCTGTTTCTTGAAATGTGGCTTCTTGAAATATTTCATCAATTTTTGCTGCTTCCGAAGAGCATTCGTCATGGAGAATTTCCAGTGCATAATAGCATGCATACCACCAGTCGTGATATGTCCAAGGGTGGTTCAGCGACAGACGTGAAGAAATATCTCTGTTCTTCTGCCTCAAACTTAAATCCTGAAAGGCGTCGAGCCAAGATTTTGCAATATAATGTAAATCGTCAGAGCACACACAAGCAATCCTTTGGAACTCCTGATTTATGTCGGTAGCACAGAATAACTTACATTGGGTTGCAGAGAGATGCACAAGAATGTCATCGTGCAACTTGTTGCTTAATAAATCCATATCGCAAAGTTCGGATAGAACGCTACAGACCTTAAGCGGAAGACCCCAGAAAGAAATAGTTTTATTTAATCTAGCATAATTGTCCTCGCATAGAAGGTGACCGGAGGCAAACCAGTAATCCGAGTCCTCAAACACCCGTATGACTCTCCTATGGATATTCCATTCACCATCAATGAAGTGGGCCGCGATATACACAACTTGTCCCCTAGCAGTTTTAGCTTTACCTACCGATAAACTAGCACGCCCAGGAGTACGTCCCAGGGCATCCTTCAGGTCGCTCATTTCTTGGTCGAAGATCGCATCGCACCACTCCTCAACATGTCCTCGCGATGGCATCTCGAAATCAGGACATAGCGTCTCTGCGAATCTTCTGAACTGGGCGTCTTCAACAACCGAGGGAGGGTATCCATGCAGCGCGATCAACCTGACAAGCTGTTCTTCAGTAGCAGCCATTTGCCGATCCAAATGAGCAGGGCTAGGGCTGGAGGTGGAGACCTGCTGTTCCCCGTGCCTTACACTCTGCGCGGGCTTACCCGGCAACACATGCTGCCTCCCCGGTTTGGGGTGTCGCACGGGGCAAGTTTCTTCGTAATGAGTCTTCATGCTCGACGTCCCGTCCCTGACAGGATCGGCGCAGAGCATGGCCTTGCATTACTTGCACTCTGCTTTCTGCTCAAAGTGATCCCAGTATTCTGACCGCCTGCTGTATCTCTTCCGTGCGCTGCGCTGTGCTTGAGAATCATGTGTTAGGTTGTTCTCGTCAGCCATCTCTCTGCCTCTCGTCAAGGGGAAGAAAAACTTTTCGCTGGTCTAGTGGACGATTTGGCCCTGGGTAAGAAATTAGTAAGGGATCTGGGTTTAATTTGTAGAGCTTCGACAATTGCAACCAAATTTTAGATTCATGGATCACTTAGAACAAGCAAGCACATAGACATACCAATCATTGGGAAGCGCATAATGCCAAGCAAGCACATAGCTTTGAAGCAACTTTACCATAACTAAACTTAGTGGCAATAAAATTCATTGTCACAACTCACAAGTATGGAGAAGTTTGGCAAAAAAATTTGAATTTATGACGCGTGAGACATAGAGCTTGGAAAGCGTGGCAAATTCCAATTATGACAACGAACCATACAACACTCTAACAATCCATAGCACGTCTAAACTTAGGTGTGCCATAGTTAGCTCGAAACCAAACAAACCGTAAATATTTACATGGAATTGCGTAATACTAACTACTGGTTTTTAAAAAAGTTTTAAAAACGAACGAACTACCGGCGATCCTAATGGTCGACCTACAAGGCAGGCACACGTCTCAGGATCGCAATGAAACTTCTTTTGTTTCATTCCATTTCGACCCAAGGGCGAAAACAGATCGCTTAGAAACAAAACTAGCCAATACCAGTGCACACAAAGAAACACACGGGGCAGATTTTGTGAAAACTTACGATGTGGTTGATAGTGGAGATCAGCAGCTGCAGTTCGCCACAGCCGGCCGGGGAAGCACGCGAGACGACGATGGGAGGCCGCGCGCTGAGCCCCTGATCGATTTTGTGCCTGGAGAGGAGGGGAGGGAGACAGAGACGGCTTTGTGCTGGTTCAAATAATTTGGCAATGTGCAACCCCGCATCTCGGATGTGCGCCTTTGTGGATGTGACTAAGAATAAAATTTTGTCAAATTGCCAACAACTCCGCATCTCGGGTTCTCGGGTACCCGGACATGACTAACCCGACTTTTGTGGATGTGCGCTTTTGTGGATGTGACTAAAAATAAAATTTTGTCAAATTGCCAACAACTCCACATCTCGGGTACTCGGGCATGGCTAACCCGACTTAGAGCCCGAGCCGATTGAAAAGGGTACGAAAACTTAACTAGTAGAGATGAAGAAGACCTCAAGTCAAGCTATCGAGCGGAGAGACTGCTGGTAGCGGTAGCCGGGAGCTACTAGGTAGCTGGGCGGAGCCAGAATTTTGACTAGGGGGCCATGTGGACCATCCAAAATTATCATAGCACATAATTACTTTTAAATATACAAAACTTAAAAATTCAAGTATACACATAATTACTAATTACTAGTTAATAAATTCAAATATATATACGACCAACCAAAACTTGGTTAGGATTTATGTTGGATATATAAAAATTGCATGCGTAAATTTGTATCAAAAGGTACTTATATGATATTATAGTTTTATTGAGTTTTTATAAATATATTAAGATAGAAATTAGTGATCAAAGTAGCATTTTAGGAACTATATCATGTCTAATACAGCGTGTGCTTGCGACGGATGGAGTGTTGTAACTGTGCAAATATATATCGAATGTATCTACGTATGCAAATCTATATCATCCATGCATTAATACCTGTGCTAGAAACGCAGTTGGTATATATTGCATTCCTCCTCTCCAGCTGAATATAAAAAATGTGGGATAGAACATAATATCTTCATCACCCAAGAGCTTTACCCCTCTCTTTCTCCCACTATCTTTCCACCCACTCACCTCACGTAATGAAATAGTATAATTTGGCAAGGCGCAACGTAAAGAAAGAATAAAAAAGTGTCAAATTGCGACAACACCACGTCTCGCGCCACAGCCTGTCCTCGAAAAAGACCGACCTAGAGCCCGAGCTGAGGGTATGAAAACTTTACTAGTAGAGCAGCGGCTCACGTTGCACGGCTAAACATATTATTTATGATCTAACTAACTTATATTAGTATTTATTATCAACAACTAATAATTAACTATTCTAGGATGACAAATAATTACAACATACAAATGACAATATACGTATACACTACAGGAATCTATACTATTTTCATCGGTCTAAATTATTTTCGTCGGCCAAAAATAGATCGACGTAAATAACTGAGTAATTTTGTCGATCAGATATAACCGATGAAATTACAATTATTTTCGTCGGTATCCTTGTTAAAACCGACGAAAATAATTGAGTCATCGCGTCCAAGGAAATCAAAAAAAATTTAAGACTATTTTGATCGACGAAAATAGTCCACATGCTTGATGACGACCTATTAAGCTTTGTATTTTTAAATCGGCCGGCCGACGAAATAACAGCCAGCACCCCAAAAACGCCCAGCTGGCCCGCGCCTCCGCTCGTTCGATTGAGAAAACGTAGCGCGTCTGCGCCTCCACACCGCTCCGATCGTCTGTAGCCGATCAGCTACAGAAAGCGCAGACGCCTTCGACCGTCCCCCTCCGGACCGTCACCTCCCTTCCCCTTGCAGTCTCGCCTCCCCTTCCACCCTCCCCCTGCTCCCACCAGATCTCCAAGGTGAGACGCTTCCTGAAACCCTCGAGACCCCACGACCGCAGCGATCTCGGCGAACAGCACGCCGGTGGACGCCTCAGGGGAGCCTATCCCGACATTGTCCGTGCTGATGGCGTCGTCCAAGCACATCGCCGTGCGGTGCCGACCAGAGAACATGGCCTTCCTCAACTGCAAGAAGGACCCCAACCTAGAGAAGTGCCTCGAGAAGGGCCGCCAGGTCACGCGCTGTGTTCTCAGCCTGTGAGTCTCCTACCTACCTGTCGATTTGCTATCTCCTCCTGTCGGCGTGTTTGTGCCAGACAATATTGGTTCAAGTGTATAACCGAGTTTCGGTAGGGGGGTCTTCACACTGCGACACTCTCGGTTCTTTTCTCTACTCTCTTCGCGTGATGAGCAGGACAGGAAGCTCAAGAACACACAGGAGCACACAAGGAACACACAGGATTTACCCAGGTTCAGGCCCCCAATGTGGGTAATAACTCTACGTCCTGCTCAAGCTCGTGTTGCTCTAGTATTCTGCTTGCTCTTTGTTGTGAACTGATCGAATGACTGACCTCTCTACCTCATGCACACTAGCTCCCTTATATACTCCCAGGACTAGCTAGGGCAGATAGAGGGAGTGGCTTTACATTAATTACATTGATTGTGTCTATTCCTGTTGCTACTGTCCCTCGGAGCCTCTTTGTCTACGCCGTTGCTTGACGCCGCCTGTCTTCGGACCGCCCGAGAGGAGGGGTCCAGACGCTGTGTGACGAACGCTTGGTACACGTGTTACCCCGTCTTGCCCGGGGCGATGTAGATGGAACAGGAGTTGGTGAAGCTGGCTCAGTTGGAGGGACAGGTCATCATGGCATTAGGGAGCCACGCCTATTTAATGACCTCCTGGTGCACTGCAATAGCTCCCCATGCATTGAATGGCTTCCATGCGCATTGAATGGCTCCCATGCGCATTTAATGGCTATGATACGTTGTGATCCTGGCGAATGCTTCGGGCAGAAGTCTTCTCAGCTCTGTCTTCGTGGTCGGCTGGTAATGGGCTGGTTGCTCGTCGGGCAGCTACGTGTCCTGGTCTTCCGTGGTTGTGGTATGGTCGCCCGGGGCTGGGACCTGGTCGGCCACCAAGCCTTTCTTCAGCATATTGAGTCCTTTGCACAGGAGCTTCTTTTTGTATCTTGCGTCGTGATCCACTGGCGGCGGTGGAGAGAGTACCCGGTGTAGAATACACCGACAAGAGTTCCGGATCCATACAGCGCGCGCCTAGAAGATTGCAGAGATATTCTTTGACCTGGGCGTGGTCCTGGACGGGTCCTACTCCTGTACATGCAACCGTACAGATTTTCTCTGCAGCTGCCACAACTCTTCAGGTCTTGTCGCCCTGTGCCATTATGATCTTTTTGCGAACCGTCGGTTCATGGGGGCGCGACTCCTCGCATCCTGAGACCGTGCACGGCTTATAAATAGGCATGTTCACCCCTCCACGATCCGCACTCCTGTCGCTTTCCTCTTCTTTGCTTACTTTGTCTTCTTCGCAGTCACGGCACCAAAACAGTACTCTAGCCTTATGGCTCCGCCGCTTCCCCCCTCGGCTATGGATGAGTCAAAGCTGGGGAACGTTCTTCGCCTGGTCCCTGAAGGGGCCCTCCACCTCAGGGCAGGCATCGTCGCGCCAAAATGCAATCTAGGGGAGGTGATTACCTTCGTCTGGGCGCTGGCGGCGGGCCTGATGCCGCCCTACTCCGAGTCCTTCCTCACTGTTCTCCACTTCTACGAGATCCGCCATCTTCATCTCACCCCAACTCCATCCTCACCCTTTCCATCTTCGCACACCTCTGCGAAATGTTCATAGGGGTGATGCCGAATCTTCCTCTCTCTGGTATTTCTATACTCTCCACGGCCTCACCGACGATGGGGTCGTGGGGAGTTGTCATTTTCCGCCTCCGTGATGGCTCAGCCTCCCGCTACATCTCCCTCCAAATGAAGAACACCTGGAAGATGTGGCGGAACGAAGAACACCTGGAAGATGTGGCGGAACGAGTGGCTATACATTGCTGACGATAGCGGGCTTGACATCCTGGAGCTACCGTCGGCGCCGATAGCCGCCATCGACAACTGGGGTTCCCCCGTAGAGGAGAGACGGAACTCCGGTCCATGGTGGCCCGCATTGACCAGTTGCGGGCCTCCAAACTGACTGGGGCATTGGTCGTCGGGAACTTCGTGACCCGACGGATCAGCCCTCTGTGGCGACGCGTCAGGCCGGCCTGGCAGTACACTGGCGATGACAACGTGACCCACACGTATACAGGCCATAAGTCTTCACCAATTTTTTGCTTGCCATGCCTTCGTGGTCGCCAACAGCTGATTGATGTCTTTTTTCTTTTGTTAGGCGCTGGGAACTTGAGCGCCACCGGGGTCGAGGCCTGGATGACCGGGTTGCTTCCGCAAATCTTGCCGACTGGTCTTCCCAAACCAGCTCCACCCGCTTAATCGCTGCCGTCGGGGCGGCTCGCGATTATCACGAGCTTCCCTTCGATGGATTCCATCGGGAGGGCTGTGATACCACCTCGAGCCCCCTTGACGATCAGGGGGAGTCCAGTTCCTACTGATGACTGGAGCACAGGGAAACGGTCGGCCACCGCCGACGCTTCAGGCCTGGACTCAAAGAGACCCTGCACCACAGGCATCTCTTCTACTGCCAGCCCTTTCTGTGCCATCGAGCACGGCAGGGGCTGGGTCTTCTGCTGGCGTCGCCGCGCCTTCTTCTAGGAAGGACGTTGCGCCACCGCCGCTGCCTCCGGCACTGACACCAGTGCCAGCAGTGGTGCCGGTGCCAACGGTGCTAAGCGCTGGGCCCAGAAGTGGGCTAGCGCTTCGCGCTTCCACCGTCCACTTCGAGGGCGCTTCTGCCACATAAGCTTCTTCTCTTCTTTTCTTGGCGTATTCTTCCGTTTGCTGGTGCTAACTCCCCTTCTTAGTGTCTTCAGAGCAGACCCCCAAGGTGGTGCAAGTGGTCGGACGACCATGCCGTCTGCCACCACTGGGGTCACCGCCCTGCAGCTGCCATCTGCCCAATCATTGGGCCAGACCGAAGCTGCTCACACCGGGGCGGTCGCCTCCTGCTCGGCCACTCCGTCTTCTCCCTCCGTACTCGCCACCCGGCTCGCCCGGCTTTAGTCGCCGAAGTTAGCGCGGTGACCTCCTCCACGACAAGCGAGATGGCGTCGTTCTTTGGAGGAATGGCATCGGCAAGGCGAGAAGACATCTCTGGTGGCCCGAGCTGAAGCTGCTGAGGTGCGGACGAAGGGTGCCGAGGAGAAATGCGACACGTTGCACGTGTAGACAGGCCGCAATCTGCACAACCTTGTCACTATGCTCCGCCCCGCGTTTAGGTGCATGATCAGCAGCTTGCAGCCACTGGGGGTGACGGTGAACGGCCCGCTGGAGGAGTCAGCGGTGCACTATGCTCACAACATCACCCTTGTCGCTGAAGCCCTCACCGGTCTTCCTGCCGCCTTGGCAGACCGCTCCGCCCGGGAGGGGCGGGAAGTCGCGATCGCCACAGCGGCCTTCGTATTGATGTGTTGCGCCCACCACGACGACTCCTTCGACCCCCTAGCGACCGTCACCGGGGTGAAGTGTGACCCCGCCCAGGCGCCGGCGCAGGTGCGCGAGGCAGCGGAGCACATAGCCGGGCTAATGGAGATGGTGCCTCCACCCGCCGCCGAAGCAGAGGAAGAAGCCGGGGAGGACGCTGGCAATATTAAGATCGCCGACGATTAATCCGAGTGACTATCTTTGCCGTCTTCCTTCTTTTTTCTTCTTCTGTGTAAGCATGTACATAGGCCTTTCGGCCATTATGAATGAAAATACTTTGCTTTTACCTGTAGTCGGCTTTTACCTGTAGTCTTGCATGTGCTTGCTCGTGATTAGTTCGATCCAGTGCTAGGCGACCAGCCCCCAAGCATTTTGCACGGACCCTCTGGGCGACCAGGTGGATCGACATTTAGGAGTCTTTTTTGCAATCGCACAGAACCGCTCCAAATACGAGCCAAGGTTAAACCACGCTTATTTGGAAATAAACAAGCAAACAGGCACGCAAATCCTAAGTCCTGGCCGTCGAGTGGGCAGGAAGTGCATATTAGGTTGTCATTTTCCTATCACCATTCAGAGCTTAATCCCTTGTACTTTACCAGGACTAGACCAGGGAACTATGAGGCTAAGGAGCAGGTCGTGTAGAGGCGGGGCAAATGGTGAGCGGAACTCGGCCGAGAAGCACCATGGTGGGCGGAGCATGGCGCAGGCAAGACCGAACCACGCGCAGACTGCTAAGCGCCGTCCGGGCCAAGACAGAGCCTGAGAGTCCACAGACTGAGAAGCTGGGGCTAGGAGTAGGTCGTGTAGAGCGGGGCAAATGGTGGCGGAACTTGGCGCTGGCACCATGGTGGGCGGAGCATGGCGCAGCGCGCACGAGCCACACGCACTGCTAGGCGCCGTCGTGCTCGGGCCAGTAAACCGGGGTTTAAAGGGGTTGCCAAGGGCTATCAAAGTTCTTGATGCGTGCTTATGACATCCAAGTATGGCACAAACCCTATAGGCCTAAGCAAGTTGAATGGATCAAAATGATAATCAACTGCATACTGAGCATGTGGGATGCCCGGGATCAGCCAGGGAAGAGTGTAACCACCTGCTAGCTGACCCGGGGTAAGGCCACGGAAAACTTACAGCATGTCGAACATCGCTCGCTGGGTTGTCATTTCCCGTTGCCATCCAGGACTTATGCCCTTGCCATCTTTATTAGACCAAGCCAGAGAACTGCGGGGCAAGAGAGCAGGTCGCTAGAGGCGGGGCAAATGGTGTGCGAAAGTTGGCCGCGAAGCACCATGGTGGGCGGAGCATGGCCGCAGCGCACTAGGCCACACGCACCTACTAAGCGCCTGTCCGGGCTAGGCGCAGGAGCTGGGGGTCTATGCTATGGTCAAGGAGCCACCGGGATACTGTCATGCATGACACCCGTATGAGGCGAGTTCAGGGGTAGAACTTCCGCATCAGCTCTATATTCTAGGAGTTCGCCAGCTCCCGACCGTCTTCCGCGACTAATTGAACCGCCCCGGGCCATGAGACAGAGACCACCTTGAAGGGGCCTTCCAAGCGGGGAGACAGTTTGTCGCGGCCCGCCTGCGGTGAAATTTGGCGCAAGACGAGGTCACCTACCGCCAGTGTTCTCTCATGGACCCGGGTGGTGTGGTAGCGCCAGAGACTTTGCTAGTACCGGGCAGCATGAAGTGCCGCCCGGTCTCGTATTTCCTCCAGGAAGTTGACGTCATCTTAGCGTCGGTCTTCCTAGTCTTCTTCGTTGAAGGCCGATACACGCGGCGAGCCCAAGGAGAGCTCAGAGGGCAGTACTGCTTCGACGCCGTAGACCAGGAAGAACGAAGTCTCCCCGATTGCACGGCTGGGTGTGGTTCGGAGAGACCACAGCACCATCAGAAGCTCTTCCGCCTATCGTGTTTCGTGCTTGCGAAGCCTGTCGAACGCCCTAGTCTTGAGGCCCCTCAGGACTAGTGCGTTGGTGCACTCAGCTTGTCCGTTGCTCCATGGATGGGCCACAGAGGCAAAACACACCTTGGTGCCCATCTCTTCGCAGAAATCCAGGAACGCTACGCTGGTGAATTGGGTGCCATTATCAGTGATGATGCGGTTGACAACTCCAAAACGAGTGAAGATCCCGCGCATGAACCTAATAGCAGCGGAGGCCGTAATGGCGCGCATTGCTTCGGCTTCGACCCATTTGGTGAACTTGTCAATAGCGACAAACAAGTGGGTGAAGCCCCCTGTGGCCCGCGGGAACGGACCCAGGATATCCAGCCCCCAAACCACGAACAGCCATGAGAATGGGATGGTTTGCAGAGCTTGGGCCGGAAGGTGGGTCTGCTTAGCGTGGAATTGGCATGCCTCGCAACTCCTTACCAGCTCGCAAGCATCCTGGAGGGCAATAGGCCAATAGAATCCCCAGCGATAAGCTTTACCGACCAGTGTTCGACTGGACATATGGCTCCCGCGCATGCCCCCATGGATATCAGAGAGCAGCTTGCTGCCTGCTTCCCGAGTGATGCACTTCAGGAGAATTTTGTTTCTACTCTATCTATATAGGTCCCCACCTATCAGAGTATAGCACTTGGCCTTGCGTGCAATTCTCTCAGCTGAAACATCATCATCGGGGATCACTTGATCACACAGGAAGGTCAGGATGGGATGAAAGTGCATCTAGGCCCCTCAATGTGTTTTGGTGATTTATGGCAACACAATTTCGTATACTAACGGTGCAAGTGAGATTCTATGCAGCTATCAAGGAGATATCATCGGTGGAAAGGCGATTGGAGGTCCCCACCATATTTAAATTTGAAAAAGCGGCATCAAGACTTTAGTTGAATTTCTTTTATTTTATTGAGTCTAAGGATAGCCGTACTATTAAGGGGATCTGACGGAAAATCGCTTCTAGGATATGCTTGTGCTCATAGGATGAAAATTGCATCTCAAAAGAATTTTAAAACAAGTGCATTTCCTATTAAAGGGTACTCTGGCGAGGAGGTCGGTCAGAGTATCCGGACATTTAATCCGGACACTCCGGGGAAAATGTCCGGAGTATCCGGGGATTAAATCCGGATACTCCGAGCTAGGGTCCTCGGTTGCTTTTTCTCTGGTAAGTCCGGAGTCTCCGGACATTTAGTCCGGACACTCCGGGGAAATTGTCCGGAGTATCCGAAGAAAATGTCCGGACAATCCGGATGTCTTGTGAACACTTGTAACGGTTGGATTTTGGGAGAGCTATTTAAGCCCTCACTCCAAATCTAACCGTTGCCCAAGTCATTCATTGCTGCATTCAATTCCCAAGCTCACTCTCTCACTCTCTTGAGCCCTAGCCTCTTTTCCCCACTTGAATATTTGATTTGGTTTGAATCTTTGGGGAGAAAAGAGGGGATTTAAGTGCTTTGAGCTTGCTTTGTTGATTCTTGAGCACAAGTTCATCCTCCAAGTTGATTTAGCGGCGATTTGTTACTCTTGGAGTTTGAAGGGCTCCTAGATCGCAAGGAGTCATGGAGCCTCAATCCCTCGTGTGGAGAGCCTCGGTCGTTTGTGAAGGCAAGCCACGCCTCCAAAGGAAAGGGGCAAGAAGTGAAGACCCGCGAGTGCCGTGCAACACCGGAGGAAAGGGTCAAGGACCGGGCTTTGTGCCTCCTCAGCGAGACGAGGATTCCTTCAAGAATCCGAACTTCGTAACAAATCGTTGTCTTTGTGTTCTTCATTTGCTTGAGCTAGGGTTTGTAGTTCTTGGATCTTTTGGTGCCCCAATCTACTTCATCTTAGTGGTTGGCTCTAGATCTATGTTTTTCTAAGGTACCTGAGACCATTTAGAACATTTGTATTCAGCTAGATTGTTGAAAATTTGCAAGGATTTAAAGTTGTCTTTTCGAGGTCACTTGTCCGGACACTCCGGACTATCCGGACATTAACTCCAGACTATCCGGAGAATTAGCTCGGACAGTTCGGATTTGACACTCGGGTGATTTTATTTAATTGCAAATTTTAATCACGCCTATTCACCCCCCCCTCTAGGCGACATATCGGTCCTTTCATGGGATCCATCCACTGACCCCCCCGACCAAGTGTGGCGATCTCGTGGTGATCGCCTGGGTACTCCGCCTGGCCGGGCATTTCCACCGATACCGCCTTGGTGGTGTTACCGTTTCGCCTCCCGGAACCAGGGGATATAGCAACCGCGTCGTCGATCCCGCCGGAGTTGGGGGTCGAGACGGGTGCATTGACTCCCCGCGCAGAACCGGGGGATATGGCAGTCGCATCGTCGGCCCCACCGGAGTTGGGGGCCGAGACAGATGCGTCACCTCCCCTCACGGGATCGAGGGATGTGGCAGCCGTGTCGTCGGCCCCGCTGGAGCTGGGAACCGAGACATGTGCGGTGCCTCCCTGCCCGGAATTGGAGGACGAAACAGCCGCACCATTGGCCCCGCCGAAGTTGGGGGTTGCAATGGACGGTCGCGCAAACCTTCTTTCGAAGACTTGGACCGGAACCGACCCGTCATTGGCCCCACCGAAGACTTGGGTGACAATAGACTGTCGGGCACTATCGTCCATGCCGAAGATCGGGGAAGCGATAGACGGTCTCGCGAGACTCCTTTTGGAGGGGCGGATTGGAATAATAGCGCCATTGGCCCCGCCGGAGTTGGGGGCAGCGATGGACGGTTAGACAAGCCTTTCTTCGAAGACTCCAATTGGAACAAAAGCCTTTGACGAGGCGAACTGCGAAAGCTCGTCCACCAAATGATTGTTGCGCCGGGTATATGGATGTACCCCAGCCCGTCGAAATGGCGCTCCATCCTCCTGACTTTCGCCAAGTAGGCGTCCATCTTGATGTGCAGACGTCGGATGCCGAGCGCGGCGGCGGTGCATAGCCCCGCCAGCAGCCCTTCGTATTCAACGATGTTGTTTGTCGCCTTGAAATTCAAGACAATCAAATACCAGAGGATGTCCCCGATCAGGGAGACCAGGACAGACCCAGCCCCCGCGCCCTCGACCAGGAAAGAGCCGTCGAAGAACAGGGTCCACGGGGGGAGCGCGGGTGCTCCTTCAGCTTCAGGAGTGGAGGGAGTCCACTCGGCGATGAACTCGGCCAACCTTCGACTCTTGATAGCAGTGCGCGGGCGAAACTTGAGGCAAAATTCGTCTAGTTCCACCGACCACTTGGCGACGCGACCTTCGGCTTCTCGGTTGTGGAGTATCTCTCGAAGTGGGTAGGCTGTGACCACCATGATCTCCCGTACCTGGAAATAGTGTCAAAACTTCCGGGACGCCACCAGAACAACGTAGAGTATTTTCTGGGCTTGCGGTTATCTGGTCTCCGCGTCGGATAGCACTTTGCTGATGTAGTAGACTGGTCTTTGAACGCCTTCCCTCTCCACCACCAGCACTGCACTCACTACCACCGGGGTAGCCGCAATATATAGGGCGTGCTCACGGGAGCAGGAGCAACCAAAGACGGGGGTGAGGAGATGTATTTCTTCAGTCTTGAGCGCTTGTTGGGCTTCGAGCGTCCATTGAAGTGGTTAGTGTTCTTCAATAGCTTGAACAAGGGGAGACTTTTTTCTCCCAAGCGGGCGATAAATCGCCCGAAGGATGTCAAGCAGCCAGTCAGACACTCGGCGTGCTTGAGTCTGGTCGGTGGCTTCACGTGTTTGATGGCCGCGATCTTGTTAGGATTGGCCTCAATGCCTCGACTAGACATGAGGAATCCCAACAGCTTCCCGGAAGGTACGCCAAAAACGCACTTCTCGGGATTGAGCTTCAGGTGATTCCTCCTGAGGTTGGCGAAGGTTTCGCCCAGATCCTCAATTAGCCCTTCACTCTTCTCAGATTTCACCACCAGGTCGTCGACGTATACCTCCAGGTTCCGTCCGACCTGTGGTCGAAAAGTGGCATGAATGGCACGCTGATACGTAGAACCGACATTTTTTAACCCAAATGGCATTCGAATGTAGCAATAAACACCCATAGGAGTTACAAACGCGGTCTTTTCTTCATCTTCTTTTGCCATGCTAATCTGGTGGTACCCGGAGTACGCATCCAAAAAGCACAACAGCTCGCACCCCGTCGTAGAGTCCACGATCAGGTCGATGCGTGGCAAGGGGTACGAATCCTTCGAGCAGGCCTTATTGAGGTTGGTGAAGTCGACACACATTCACCACTTCCCGTTGGATTTCTTGACGAGTACGGGGTTGGCAAGCCATTTGGGGTGAATGACTTATCTGATGATACCTGCGTGCAGTAGCTTCTCCACTTCCTCGCAGATGACATCCTGATGCTCGGGGGCCTGGTGTCGGACCTTTTGCCGGACTGGGCGCGCCTCCAGGAGCGTTGCCAATTTGTGATCGATCACCTCCCTGGGGACCCCGGTCATGTCGGACGGTTGCTAGGCAAACACGTCTGCGTTAGACTGGAGGAAGGTGACGAGCGCGTCTTCCTATTTGGAGCCAAGGTTGGCGCCCAGCTTGATGGTCCTTTTGGGCTCGGCCACACTCAGGGGGACCACCTTAACCTCACAGGATGGGCCAGGCGAGGCGCGGGTCCGCACAGGAGGAGCTCCCGAGTATACAGCATCAACCTACTGCGCACAGGTGGCGCCTACCAAGTCCAAGGCTTGCTTATCGCAGCTCAGGGCCTCTGGCTTGTCCACCTGGACGCTTATGGGACCTCCAAGTCCCGGTATCTTCACCACCATATAGGCATAGTGGGTGGCCGCCATGAACCTGACCAACGCAGGTCGGCCAAGCAAGGCGTTGTAGGGGAGGTCGAAGTCGGCGACATCGAAGTCCACCAACTCCGTGCGGTAGTTTTCCACATTCCCGAAAGTGACGGGAAGGCGGACCTGGCCCAGGGGCATTGAGCCAGCCCCCGGGGTGACACCGTAGAAGGGGAGCGTCGGGCAGAGCTCTCGCTCCGGGATCTGAAGAGCCCAGAATGCCCTGGGGGACAGGAGATTGATGGAGCTCCCCCCGTCGACCAGCACGCGCCCAAGCTGCATGTTTTGAACCGTGGACGAGACCACGATCGGAAGGTGCCCTAGGCCGACGTTGCTCGCCGGGTGGTTGGCGCGGCTGAAGGTGATCGGCTCCTCCGACCACCTCAGCGGCCTAGCCACCCCCGCGCTTGGTACGGCGGCGCATACTTCCCTTATCAGGAGCTTGTACTTCGTGTTGGAGGCGTGGGTGGCCGATCCGACGTGGATGTACGCCACCCTATGCTCTGCCTGCTGGAAGGGCAGCTGGGTGGAGTCGTCGCCCTTGTCGTCGTCATGAGGAGGGCGGCGTTCCCTGAGCTGCTGCTCCACCTTCTCACGCACGACCTAGCAATTATCCAAATCGTGTGCATTAGTATTATAGATAGGACAGAAGACCTTACCCCAGTTCTTTTGTCGATGGTAGCCCTGTTGATCGCGGCGGTCGTCCTGCCGACCGTGGCGATCATCCCGCCGATCATGGTGATCGTCTCGCCGCGGCTTGACGACCTTGTGCCTGCGCTCAGCGGCCAAGACCTGACCGGACTTAGCCGCCGGGCTCTTCTTCTTGTTTGCGGAACTGGGACCTTTCGAGGTCTCGACCTCACCTCCGCCGCGAGCGCCGTCCGCTCCGACAATCCGCTCCCGCGCCTCCGTCGCCCGAGCGCATTTGTGCGCCGAGGCGAATTGCTCGAACATGGTGGTGATGTCACGGGTGGCCATCTTTTCCCGCATCTTGCGGTCTCGCACTCCCCTCCGGAAAGCGATGATGATGGACTGGCCAGAGATCTTGAGGATTGTGTTGCGGTAGTGGCTGAATTGCTGGATGAACGCACGCAACGACTCCCCTCTCTTCTGTTCGAGGGTATGGAGGTCATCCTCCACGCTCGGCTAGGCGTAGGAGCCCTGAAAGTTGGTGACGAACTGGCCACACAACTCCGCCCATGAGTGCACCGACCCCTTCGGGAGGTTCATCAGCCAAGAACGGGCGGAGCCCGCCAAGGCCATCGGGAGATAGTTCGCCATAACCTTCTCGGAGTCGCCAGCAGCCCGCACCACCGTGGTGTAGATTTGCAGGAACTCCTTCGGGTTGGTGGTGTCGTCGTACTTCTCGATGGTTGCCGGGCGAAACCTTTCTGGCCACGCGACACGGCGCAGCCGGTTGGAGAACGCCTGGCACCCCACGCCATAGGGAGAACCACGCAGCCCCCTGGAACCTCGGCCCGAGGGCCGCGCCGGGGAGCGCGGGATTTGGCTCCCACAAGACTCGGAGGAGAAGGTCTCCTCCTCTGCAAAGAAATCGGGGTCACGGGAGGAGCCGTCTTCTTCAGGAGCCATCCGCTTGCCGCGGTCCTGCTCCTGCGCTTGCGGATGGTGCAACTTGCCGTGCAAGTCACCATCGCGCATTCGGCGTCGCTCCTCCAAATGAGCCCTAAGATCTTCACGGGTGCTCCCCTCACGCCCGGGAGACGCGCGAGATAGCTCCGGAGCCGTCGCACAACCCTCGGCGAGAACGGGGCCTGCGCCTTGAATGCCTTTTCCCTTGCTTCGCCCACCATGACGTGAGCGTTGCTTGCTTGGGTGGCTCAAAGCTTGCGTGCACTCTGCGCGCAACTTCGACTACAGGATACCAGAGGTATCCGACTGTTCTGATGCATCTGCATGGGGCTGGGCCGCATCCACGAGGCGGGCGATGTCCCGTAGCCATGGTGCTGCTGGGGTGTCGCCCCCCTGCTCCACCGGCGGGTGCTCCACCTTCATAGCCGCCGCCTGATGGGAGCGTGAAGCCTCCATCTTCATAGCCGGTGCTTGATGATTTGCTGAAGAAAACAACGGGTGAAACAGCTACTACCACCCCTACCTGGCGCGCCCTGTTGGCGTGTTTGTGCTAGACAGTATTGGTTCGAGCGTATAACCGAGTTTCGGTAGGGGAGTCTTCGCAGCCGCGTCACTCTCAGCTCTCTTCTCTACTCTCTTTGCGTGATGAGCAGGACAGAAAGCTCAAGAACACACGGGAGCACACAAGGAACACACAGGATTTACCTAGGTTCGGGCCCCCAATGCAGGTAATAGCCCTACGTCCTACTCAAGCTCGTGTTGCTCTAGTATTTTGCTTGCTCTTCATTGTGAACTGATCGAATGACCGACCTCTCTACCTCATGCACAGTAGCTCCCTTATATACTCCCAGGGCTAGCTAGGGCAGGCAGAGGGAGTGGTTTACATTAATTACATTGACTGTATCTAGTCCTGTCGCTACTGTCCCTCGAAGCCTCTTTGTCTACACCGTTGCTTGACGCCGCCTGTCTTCGGACCGCCCGAGAGGAGGGGTTCGGACGCTTTGTGACGAACACTTGGTACACGCTTCACCCCATCTTGCCCGGGGCGGTGTAGATGGAACGGGAGTTGGTGAAGCTGGCTCAATTGGAGGGACAGGTCATCATGGCGTTAGGGAGCCACGCCTATTTAATGGCCTTCTAGTGCACTGCAACGGCTCCCCGCGCATTGAATGGCTCCCATGCGCATTTAATGGCTATGATACGTTCTGATCCTGGCGAATGCTTCGAGCGGAAGTCTTCTCAGCTCTGTCTTCGTGGTCGGCTAGTAATGGGCTGGCTGCTCATCGGCGATCCACGTTAACTGATCGCCTGACCGCTTGTCCGCACCACGTGTTCGGTCTTCCGTGGTCGTGAGTGCAGTACTTTGGGGTTGGGACACAGTCGGCGAGTGACCCGGGCGCCACGTGTCTGGTCGCCGGGGCTGGACACAGTCGATCGCCAAGCCTTTCTTTAGCATGTTGAGTCCTTTGCACAGACCTTCTTTTTGTATCTTCTGGCTGTCCCACTCGGCGGCGGTGAGAGAGTACCTCGGTGTAGAATACACCGACACCTCCTCCTCCTCGCTTGCGCTTTATCCGATCCTCCCGTCTACGGACTTGGATTCGTGAAATGTTGCTTCGATCGTGCTATTCGTTAGTGACTTAGTGTGTGCTTCGTTTGGATAGATGCGTTCAATGCGGTTAATGTGTGTTTAATTTTGTTAGCTTGGGCTGGAATAATCTGGGTTGTCATGTTTAATCGGTGCTATCTCGAAATATTTTATCCGATCCATTAGAGGTAAGTTGATCAGCATGTGTGGCAAAATTTGTGCCTCAATGATTAGCCTATGCCGAACTGAGGGATGGATCAGTAGTGTGGCAGCGCATGGTAATTTGGTAGTAAAGCGGTTATGAACATTTGGTAATTTACTTTGTTAATGTCTGTTCTGCACAATTGTGCGCTTGGAAGTTCTGCGACCTGATTAAATCGTGAAAGTCATCGGAGCATTTGATCAGAATGAAGAATTGACAATTCTAGGTACCAGACCACTCTTTAAATTGGACTATGAATAATCACCACTTTATTGTATCATCTTTGGAGCTTTTGGAGCTTGTGCGCTAACTATACTCCTTCGCTTGGCACTCGTGAAAGCACTTGTCTATGCTTCCACTTGAGCCTAAATTAGGCAAGACGCTTATTTGTGGGGCTATTTTTAATTGCTTGGATCCCATATTAACCATCGTTTCTGGACTTAGTGTGAGAGTTCCATTCCTGACTCCATTTGACAAGAAGGATGCAAGTAATGTCCAACTCCAATGATTGGCTGACTGCATCTTCCGTCCCGTCTAATGCATTCAAATATGCATCTTGTGTTGTATATTTAGTATTAAAGTTCTAACAGTGTTTTTTTTCTAGTTATTTCATTATACTTGTTTATATTAATTTTTTGGTATTGTAAATGATGCCACCTTTCTCCATGCAGCTTGCGGAGTCCGCTAAGTCACAGTTTTCATGCCGTGACTATAGTGACCACCTTGCGCTTGTTCATGCATATGAAGGATGGAGAGAGGCTGAAAGAGATCACACTGGCTATGACTACTGCTGGAAAATTTTTCTTTCTCTGCAAACATTAGAAGTCATAGATTCCCTTCGGAGGTAGTTTCTCTTTCTTCTAAAGGACACTGGTTTGGTTGATGAAAACATGACTTTGTGCAATAAATGGAGTCGTGATGTGTGAGATCATGTGATGAAAAATTGGTTGAATGGTGAAATTGGCATTGTAAAGTGACTTTGGTTATAGCATGTGTGGTGCTTGTGCATGTGCTATGTTGAGATGATTTTTATGCTGGTGATAGCATAATGGTTTTGCTTGATGCAATGCACTCATGTGAGTGGTTGCATGGATTAATCTTGAGTCAAGTCGTGGACTTGTGCTCGGACTGGTTGTTTGTTTATTCGTGTGCAGGTGTTGCTCGAGGGCGAACGTGGTCGATGACGGGACCGGAACTAGATTCATGGAGGAACTGAGGTTCGAGACTAGGTTCAGGAAGGAATCGAGGTCTTGGTGGTCGAGGATGTCATGCGGGACGTTCGGGCTAGAGAACGGTGCACATGAAGGCTGGTTAGTCACGTGAGTGCGGCAGGCGGGCCGTACGCGTGCATGTGTGAATTTTGGGTTATATGCATATATTGGGCTATGTGTTATTGGGCCAAGTGGATATGCATATATGTGTTAGGGTTTTGAGTTGTATAAAAATCCTGGAAAACCTAATCAATTAATTGAGACTTTTTGCGGCGGCTGTGTTGCCGTTTTTCATGCGACAAGTTTCTTTTCTTCCTGGCGGCTGGGAAGTCCGGCGGCTACGCATGTTTTGAAGTTTCTTGGCGACAAAAGGGTCTTCGGGCGGCTGGAGAGATTGTTTCTCTTCCTGTGCCGAGAGCTTCCTTTGGCGTGAAGACGTGCTGGCTTGTCCTGGTGGCCGGAAACCTTTTGGCTTGCTTGCGGTTTTTGTTTTTGTGTCTTGAGTTCCTGGCGTTATTTGCTTTGCATGCATTAGTGCTGGCATGACTAGAAGCTGGTATACTGCCGCATGCATGGATGCATGAAAAAGGAACGGTGACTAGAAAATCTGATGTGCATGCATGCATGGTTTTTATGCAAGTGCGTGAGTTGTTGTTTCGGCGGCCATTGCACTCGACGACTAGTAGCCGGCGCTGGTTGTTTTTCTGGTGACTGGCCGTAATTTTCTCTGTGCTCTCGATCGGTGGCCGGCGGCTGCGCATGCATGCACGACTAAAAGAAGACGGCGGCTGGAAAGACTAGAAGCGGGCGGCTAGATAATCCTTGCCTTCCTGGCCGGCCGGTGGAGCTGGATTGCACGCATGCATGTGAGATTTTCTTGATTGGCTTGCATCGATTATTCTTGCACTCATGCATAGTTATGTTAAGTATACCTCAAACTGAGACTTGTTAATTCTATTATTTAATCTAGTTTTCTTCTTTTGTTCTAGATCAATTGTTCTATATTGATTAGTTGTTTCATCATAATAATTTTGCAAAATCTGTCTAGGGCATCAAGTAATTGATCTGAAAATTTTCATTGGTTAATTCCTCATATATTTTGTTTAATCTCATAATTAGGGTTTGATCTATTCTCGTCATTTTTTAATACAGTCAACTTGCAAAGGTCATAACCCTAGATCCGCATATCCGATTGAGGTGATTCTTGCTGCGTTAGTTTTGAATTTGAATCTAGTTTATACAGTTAAAATTTCATGTCAATCCGACGGTTGGATCTTCAGAAATTATGGTTTTAGTGAACGTCTATTAATCTGTTTTTTGTTGAAACCGAGAGCAATATTTCATAATTAATTTAGGGGGTTTTGTGAATCAAGAAAATTTTGATTTTAGCTTCCGCGCAATCATTCACCCCCCCTCTGATTGCAGTTTAGTATATATCGATCCTACAAGTGGTATCAGAGCAAGGTTTTTCTAATTGATCTTAACCGGTGATTAGAAAACGTAGCGATGGATAGGTATTCGACAAAACCTTGTGTTTTCGATGGTGTTGATTTTCAGTTTTGGAAAGCGAAGATGGAGGCGTACATTCAAGCTCAAGGCTTTGCAATTTGGGAGAAGGTGTACAAGCCATATCAAGTTCCTGAGAATGATCAAGTTAATGAAACCAATCAAGCACAAGTTGAAGCAAACAGCAGAGCACGGAATTTGATCATCCAAGGATTGGGAAGAAGCGACTTCGACCGCGTGATCCATCTCAAGTCAGCATATGAGGTATGGAAATCTCTTTGTGATTATCATGAAGGTTCTAACACTGTCAAAGAGGTTCGTCAAGATATATATAAGAAAGAATACATGCGATTTGAGATGAAACCTGGTGAGTCGCTAGATGATTTCTTTGCACGCTTTAATAAAATTCTTAGCAATTTGCGTCTTTGTTGGAGTTAGCTTTGATGATGCTGCTAATGCTAGACAATTGCTTGGTGCATTAGATATGTCAATTTGGGAGATGAAAGTTACATCCATTAGAGAATCAACTGTTATGAGTACACTTACTTTAGATATTCTCTTCTCTAAATTAAAAACTCATGAATTGGATGTTCTTGCTAGGAAGAATGATCATAAATCAATTGCATTGACCTCCCAATCTAGCATGTCTCAGAATAATGCTTCTTCAAATTTTGCTTTATCTTTCTTGTCTTCACTAACCGATGAATAGATTGAAGAATTTCCTGAAGAAGACTTGGCACTACTCTCTTCTCGTTTTAATAAAGCTTTGCAGAATGTGAGAATGAGGAAGAGAGTTGGTGGTGGTCCTCCAAGATGCTATGAGTGTGGTGATCTCAACCACATTCGTCCAAATTGTCCTAAACTTGCAGGTAAAGCATCAAGGGAGAAAAAGAAGTTCTCTCCAAGCAATAGAAAGAAGAGTTTCATCAACAGCAAAGTTGTCCACCGGGTTCTTTCCGCTCTTGAACAAGTTAATTTGAGCGATGTGGATTCGGAGAGCAGCGAGGACGATGCAACTCCAAGCAAGCATGATTTGACAGGATTGTGTCTCATGGCTAGGAGTGATGTAAGCTTCACCGAGGGCGATCATGACAATGATCGCAATGAGGTAGAACCTTCTTACGATGAATTAACTATTGCTGTTGTTCGTCTTGGAAAATTGCTTGACAAACGCGACAAGAAAATTAAGAAACATGATGTTCTTGTGGAATATTTGAATGCTGAAATTGCTAGACTTAAATCTTTGATTCTCGATGATGATGCTTGCAAATCATGTGACTTAATTTACAATGAGCTTACTTTGCTTAGGAAAGAACATGTTAGCTTGTTAGAGCAAATTAATGCTGAAAAGGAGAAGAATGAGAAACTTGTTAAACATGCTAGTTGTTCTACTGTTGATTTGCATGATTCAACTTCATGTTCTAAATGCTCCACACTTGAATTGAAATTGAATGATGCTAATGGTAGAGTTTCTCAAATGACCAATGATTTTCTCACACATGAGGTTCTTTCATGCTCAACTTGTCGCAAGCAGAAAGGAAAAGTGGACGTTCCATGTAATAACTGTTTAACTCTTTCTCGAAAGGTTGATTACTTGGAAAAATCTTTAGAACGGTTCACTTCAGGAAAGAAAAACCTAAACATGATTTTGGATCAATCAAAAGTCAGTACTCATCACAAAGGTTTAGGTTTTGATTCTTATGCTCATCATAAATTACATGCTCCCACTGTTGTTAAGACACTTGAAAGTGAAAAATTTGAAATTGTCAATGAGCCTAAGAAAACTGTTTTTAAATCTGCTGGAGTTTTATCTTCTACTATGATGAATGCAAATGTTGCTTCTACTGTTAAAGCTAAACATCATGTTAAGTACACTTGCACTCATTGTGGTAGAGATGGACATTTAGTAGATTTTTGCTTTAGACTAGCCAAACAACAAAAGAAAGAAAGGGCTAAGGCTAGGTCTAATTTCAGGAAGGCACATTTCACTCCTCATTTTGTGCCTAGGGTGATGCAAACATCTTTTGTTGCAAGAAACACGAGAAAGGGCAAATATGATTTTGTGAACAAGAATACTCGTGTTGTGCCTACTCGTCGTGTGTCTCAGTACTGGATTCCCAAATGTTTTATTTCTAACCCCAGTACCGAGGCCTCGACATCTTCTTGTGCTATGTAGGCTTTTCAGGATTGGGTTGGAGAACAGAAGCTTAGTGGATCTTGGTCTTTTGCAAAATGGGATCAAGACTTGGATGGTTCTCACCCTTGAGATGGTTTTTTAAGAGGCATGTGTAATAATTCTTCATCTACTTTGTGAGCTATTTTATACACTCATGTTCTTTACATTCTCAGATATCTAATTGCGGCATGAGATGAAAAGATTGTTTATATGATCATTTGTATTCCCCTGGCATGTTCAATAATGTTATATCTTATATCATGCTTTTCATGCTCAGAACTTATTTGTCATGATTCGTGCTTATGCTTAACTGAACATATCATGATAACTTAAGCACATGTATATCATCATCTCCTCTCTGTTGATCTCATTGGTTATCCATTTGAGGGGGAGTTATTGGTTATTGGTGAAAATTCCTTTCGGTTGCCTTTTTGGGAGGTTTGTTCTTTCAGTCTTTTATTTTTAAAATAATTCCCTTCAGGTGACAATTTTGTAGAAGGTTTTTAAGATGGTTGTTTTGAGGGGGAGTTCTTTGAAGTTTTTTTGTTTTGTAATATTTTGTAACATTCTTTTTATTTGTGTGGTTCTTAAATAAAAAAAACAAAGAAAAGGAAAAACAATGACAGAGTATTGAGCATTATATTTCATACACATATGTCATTTGAAGCCATGTTTATGCTACAAGGTCTTTGCAACTTTCTGTTTATACATATATGGTGTAGTTTATGTCATGACTTTTTAAATGGAATGTCAACTTGAATTAAATCTTGTCATGATTGAACTTTCTTGGCTATCTTGATCCCTTTCGAAAAAGTGCTAAATATGAAAGTTAAGTGCTAAAGCTCAAAAATGATTGTTGATAAAAGCAAGATCAAGGTTATGTCTTGTCGCACTTCTTCTTTACTGAGGCGCTTATCATTGCACTTTGATATGAACTTGGAAGAGGTTGTGTATGACCGAAACCATGAAACCTTAAGTTTGTGATTGCTTGGCATGGTTGAAAAGTAAGGCTGATGGTGCATGTAATTCCTTGCAATTGTTATTGTTGCAATCAAATAATGAATCAGTTTTTCAAAGCACAAATAAAGTGCATAAAAATTCAATATTTTCAGGTTCTAGATTGTGGAGAAAGGGAGATCATGCCATGCAAAAAATCGTTAATAGTACTTGATTTCTAGTTATGCTTACTCCACATTGTTTATGTGTAGATTTGAGGGTGCAAGTACTGTTGATAGTATGACTTGGTGATCAAGTTGTTCCATTTGTGCATGATTCATAATGCTCAGTACATAAAAAAAAGGAAAACAACAACATAAAGGGGGGAGAAGTTTCTCTGTTGTTCTCTTTTTGCATTCTTGATGAATCCATTGTCAAAGGGGGAGAAATTTTGGAATCAAAGGGAGAATTTTTTTGTTACACATTGTACATTCACACACACATTTCTTCTTTCTGTTAGGGGGAGTTTCTCTTTATCATAGGGGGAGATTTCTTTTTAGATAAGGGGAGATTTTGTTTCTTCTTTGTAGGGGGAGATTTTCTCTCTTTGTCTTTTGGTCACCTTGCTTATCTTTTTGTTTTATAACAAAAATTTCTTACAACTGTTCTTGTGAGGTGAATGCCAATGTTCAAGTCCAAAGGGTGTTGCCAATGTTTTCATCAAGGGGGAGATTGTGAGATCATGTGATGAAAAATTGGTTGAATGGTGAAATTGGCATTGTAAAGTGACTTTGGTTATAGCATGTGTGGTGCTTGTGCATGTGCTATGTTGAGATGATTTTTATGCTGGTGATAGCATAATGGTTTTGCTTGATGCAATGCACTCATGTGAGTGGTTGCATGGATTAATCTTGAGTCAAGTCGTGGACTTGTGCTCGGACTGGTTGTTTGTTTATTCGTGTGCAGGTGTTGCTCGAGGGCGAACGTGGTCGATGACGGGACCGGAACTAGGTTCATGGAGGAACTGAGGTTCGAGACTAGGTTCAGGAAGGAATCGAGGTCTTGGTGGTCGAGGATGTCATGCGGGATGTTCGGGCTAGAGAACGGTGCACATGAAGGCTAGTTAGTCACGTGAGTGCGGCAGGCGGGCCGTACGCGTGCATGTGTGAATTTTGGGTTATATGCATATATTGGGCTATGTGTTATTGGGCCAAGTGGATATGCATATATGTGTTAGGTTTTGAGTTGTATAAAAACCTGGAAAACCTAATCAATTAATTGAGACTTTTTGCGCGGCTGTGTTGCCGTTTTTCATGCGACAAGTTTCTTTTCTTCCTGGCGGCTGGGAAGTCCGGCGGCTACGCATGTTTTGAAGTTTCTTGGCGACAAAAGGGTCTTCGGGCGGCTGGAGAGATTGTTTCTTTTCCTGTGCCGAGAGCTTCCTTTGGCGTGAAGACGTGCTGGCTTGTCCTGGTGGCCGGAAACCTTTTGGCTTGCTTGCGGTTTTTGTTTTTGTGTCTTGAGTTCCTGGCGTTATTTGCTTTGCATGCATTAGTGCTGGCATGACTAGAAGCTGGTATACTGCCGCATGCATGGATGCATGAAAAAGGAACGGTGACTAGAAAATCTGATGTGCATGCATGCATGGTTTTTATGCAAGTGCGTGAGTTGTTGTTTCGGCGGCCATTGCACTCGACGACTAGTAGCCGGCGCTGGTTGTTTTTCTGGTGACTGGCCGTAATTTTTCTCTGTGCTCTCGATCGGTGGCCGGCGGCTGCGCATGCATGCACGTCTAAAAGAAGACGGCGGCTGGAAAGACTAGAAGCGGGCGGCTAGATAATCCTTGCCTTCCTGGCCGGCCGGTGGAGCTGGATTGCACGCATGCATGTGAGATTTTCTTGATTGGCTTGCATCGATTATTCTTGCACTCATGCATAGTTATGTTAAGTATACCTCAAACTGAGACTTGTTAATTCTATTATTTAATCTAGTTTTCTTCTTTTGTTCTAGATCAATTGTTCTATATTGATTAGTTGTTTCATCATAATAATTTTGCAAAATCTGTCTAGGGCATCAAGTAATTGATCTGAAAATTTTCATTGGTTAATTCCTCATATATTTTGTTTAATCTCATAATTAGGGTTTGATCTATTCTCGTCATTTTTTAATACAGTCAACTTGCAAAGGTCATAACCCTAGATCTGCATATCCGATTGAGGTGATTCTTGCTGCGTTAGTTTTGAATTTGAATCTAGTTTATACAGTTAAAATTTCATGTCAATCCGACGGTTGGATCTTCAGGAATTATGGTTTTAGTGAACGTCTATTAATCTGTTTTTTGTTGAAACCGAGAGCAATATTTCATAATTAATTTAGGGGGTTTTGTGAATCAAGAAAATTTTGATTTTAGCTTCCGCGCAATCATTCACCCCCCCTCTGATTGCAGTTTAGTATATATCGATCCTACATGATGAAAATCTAGTTCGGGCAGTCATTTGAGCGGGATTATATCCAGGTGTTTCCTCTGTTGTGGTGAGTTGCTTTTATTTGAAGTACTGTTTCATGTCATGATTTTATCATTTACTGTTTATCTCTTGCATTTATCACACCTGTAATTTTATTGTTGTGTAGCATACTTTTATTTTGCCTAGGATAAGAATCATGCTGTCTAGTGTTATTCTGGTCATGATCAAAGAGTTGTAGGATATCCACTTAAAAGGAGGAGGGAAACATGTTTGAAGCATACGTTTTGTATGGAGGATGACTGTCTCTAAATTAACCTATTAAGTCCGGTGTTAGAGTATTTTGGATTCTCTGATCAGCGATTTCTTATGTACGCTTCTTGGTAATTTTATATATACGCTTCTTGGTAATTTTATGTTTTGAGACCCTAGCAAGGTTTTGCTGCTTGCATGTCATGGTTCAATGGCTAGCTCAGAGCAGGTATTACCACTATGATGATTTAATTTGCATTTTGTAGTTTTAGCACAGCCATGCTTAGTTCTTTTTTTAAGCAATGAAATATTCATGTACCTACCATTTAATTGTGCTGGTAATGTTGGAACTATTCTGTGCAAGTTTTTGTAAATTTATACTTCTTTCTACATCATACATGATTTTAATATTGCTGGTAGCATGAGAGAAAGCATTTCTGTATGCTGATGCTGTTTATTTAAATTTGACATATTTGAGCGATCAAGATGTTGTCCATTGGAAAGCAAACTAAACCCCAGCAGCATGCCGCATATCAATCTAATTATGTTAAAGCTGATGATGCGTTTAGTTCTGCACTCCAGTGTGTTCCAACTATTTCATTGGAAGTCCATGAGCACCGTACTGGGAAGATTGAATCTGAATCTAGTAATGAAGCTTATAGTCACAAAACTGAAATGACGGACAAAAAGGCTAGTACGACAAGGTCAAGGAATGGTCTCTCTAGAAGGTCTGATTATAGTGTGATATCAGAGAACACAGTTGAGAGTCCAAGCAAGGAGGGTAGCAACATGAAGAAATTTGACGAACCAAATGTGAGCGAACTGGGCATAGCTTTCAGAAATAAGGATGTCATGATGAATAGCTGTCAGGATCACGGGCCAAGCATTTCCCAGATGTATCATCAGGTAGAAAACTATTTGACTGACCTGCTTGATATTTTGTTTGATCATTATTTTTGAGCTTGTTCCCATTTTGGCCACTGTTAGAGTCGTTTGTGTATTCATGTAGGTAGCTAGATAACAGAGATATCATTTTTGATAACAGGACGCAGTGAGTAAAATGGACCAGGTTCCTGAGGCGAACGACCATTTTGTGTCAACTTATACTTGTTCCATTTTCAGAATTTACACCAAATGTCCTCTTCTCTTCTTGAGATGCTTGATGACCCAGATGAATCCACTAAAGAGCTTGCGCTTTCTCTATTGGTTGAAATTCTTGAAAAGCAAGTAAGTGTTTCTAATACTTAACAGTGAATACTTTGTGTTCCTTATGTGCCATCATTTAATGTCATATTTCAAGAAAATGACGTCTGCTATGCCCTGTGAATTGTACATGTGAATTGCTGGATTTGTTTATCAGTGCCCTGCATAGTGTAGTCTCTGATCCATTAATATCATGACTAGTTGAAAAATGTTGGTAAAATTATTGTAAATGCATTGCAGTTGTTTGTAATGCAGAAACTTTCTTTGCCCATCTGCATTATCCATTTAGTTAAATAGACTTTCAGCTGTTGTTGTAGTTTCCATTGTTATCGAGATCCAAACTTGATGCTATGCTATCGTGTCTCATTTCCTATGAAGTTCTTCTAGAGTTGGGAGCGACTCAACAACCAATGTTGTCCTTTTCCTATCTGAGATCATGGGCATGTAGTTCATATCATCTATTCTTCTCATAAGGAAAAGCCTGGCAAATGAGTATAGGTATTCCTCTATTACTTGAGATTGCACTACATACTGGCCTGGTATTAGAGTATTATTAGAGTATTATTTTCTAGGAACCAATGTTATGTGAACTTGGACCAGATCTATATATGGTTGTGTGATGTGGATTTGTGAACTTGGACACTATTGTGGTGAATTTGTAAGATGAATGTCCGTAATGAACTTGTGATGGAGACTTTATGGTTATTATAATTTTCTACAATTTTTGTGGAATTTTTCTGTGAATTATATGCATGCGGTGAATTTTTTTGGGATTTTTATAATTTTCTGTATTTTTTCTAAATATAAAAATTATTTTCGTCGGCCTTGACTGACGAAAATACCTATCAGGCGTTGTTGATGTATCTTGGCTGCTGACGTGGCAGGGTCGACGAAAATAGGCCTGCCACGTCAGCAGGCGTGGGTCAGGCTGGTTGATGGCCAATATTTTTGTTGGCTATCGCAGCCGACGAAAATATCCTTATTTTCATCAACGTACTTTCGTCGGCTTATTTTCGTCAGTTTGCCGACGAAAATATATATTTTCGTCGGTTTTCCCTTTATTTTCGTCGGTTTTAGACCGACGAAAATAATATGGATTCCTATAGTTGGGGCGACTAGCTAGATCATAAATGAATTGAAAGCCGTTCTACGGATAAAATAACATGCAGTAATTTAAAATAATATAAGTACTTATAAAACTGTGTTCAATATGATTAAAGCATAACTTGTCTTTGAAAAGCTCTTCTTCTTACTCTAGACCTTTCTCTTGAATCAAAACTTCACCATTGAACGCTCTAAGCACTTTGATGTCTATGCGAATTAAGAAAAATAGCATATAAATACAAAATTAGAGGGCAATAAAACACTAAAAATTAAATAAAATTTACCATTAAATAGATCTCAATTTTGCCTCAATTCCAGCTTGCATGAAGAAGAATGAGCCCTTGAAATATTCAAATAAAAGAAAAATAAGGAAAAAGTGAAAATCATAATTTCCCGAATTACTTTTCTACTGAAAAATAATTAATGATGTCATGCTAGCATTAAAAATGAATTTTCTCATATAAAAATAATTTCAGAAAATCACAGAGAGGCTGACATGTGGGCCCGAGGTCCATGGACCATGTCCATGGTAACACAGGCCTAGGTTTGCCCATGTCATTGATAAGGAAGACGGCCGGAGCTAGCAACGCAGATGATGTATGGAGCTAGCGGCTCCCTCTCCTCCACTGCTGGTGTCCTTCACTTGCCTTCTCCACTATCAGTGGACCCAAATCTGGGCATAGCAAGCTTGAATTAGGCTATACATACGACTAGGAAGATGGTCGGAATCGGTGAAGAAGATAATGATAGAGTCAGGGGCCCTCTCCTCCACCGCCGGTGCGCCGAAGAGAGAAAGAGAAAGAGAAAGAGAAAGAGGAAGGAGGAGAGGGGCATAGCCACAGGGGCAAGAGCAAGGGAGGATAAGGGACTCACAGAGGAAGACAGTTTGGAGGGATTAACACGTGAGCCCTCAAATTCTTCCTTTTAATTTACTAGCCCATTCATTTGTGTTGCATCAGTGCCGTATCATCTTTTTTTCTTAAGCGGATGACACATGATTCCATCTAACATTCACGTGGACACCACGTAGGTGGAACCCACCGTGGATTGGGTTGAGGGGGTAAAGTGGATGATTTTGTAAGTTCGAGGTTCTAATTCAAATGGTTTCAAAGTTCAGAATTGTAATTTTTGACTTTTTCTACAGGATGAGGATATGTTTATTTTTTTAAGGAAGAACAGTAGGATGAGGATATGTTTTTTTTAGATAATGGAATACAAAATTCCGGCTTCATCTCTCTTAGAGAGAATCAGTCCATACTTATTACAAAACGCAAAATCTATGCCAGTTCGACAAATAACCAAAACCTCAAACAGGATAACCAATTCTAAGTACAAAAGGCCAACCAAAAGACGCAAATAACTGCATAGCTACTGACTCCAATTGACGACAAACATGGAGAAGAGCCTCTTTGTTCGATTCACGCCGCTGTAATTTGGCTCATGTACGAATCCAGTGTGTTCCTCTGAATAATACCTGCAAAAAGGATTTAGGTATGCATTTGTCAAAACAAGATCATTCCTTGTGAGCCATAAGGCCCAACAAATCCCGGCAACTCGATAGTAATCTGAGAGGATGGGTGACCCCCTTGTTTTAACCACCCATTAAACAAATGATGGATATTTATAGGAGGACCGATACCAAAAGTCATGTATACCAAACGCCACAGGAATTTAGCATAACAACAATAAAAAAACAGGTGTTAGATAGTTTCAGTTGTACTACAAAAACAACAAGATGTATCCCCGCGCCAATTGTGCCGAACTAAATTGTCTTTAGTCAATAGGACACCCGTCTTTAGATACCATAAAAATATTTTAATCTTTAAAGGTAACCTAGTGTGCCAAATCTCCTGTGAAACTTTGATACCATTATTAACCAAGAAATTGTACATGGACTTAACCGAGAACATCCCATGACTATGGAGATGCCACCTGAAATAATCAGTCCCCCCTTGTAAGGTTACATTCATTGTTCTCGCAACTAGATCCTCCCAATCCCTCAGTTTAGTCCCCGTTAAAGACCTCCTAAAAGATACGTTTAGAGGAGATGAACCAAGGACCTCCGCCACAGTTGCATTTTTCTTCCTAACAATATTAAACAAAGAAGGGTATTGAGTCTTTAAGGGTAGACTACCCAACCAATTATCCTCCCAAAACTTTACTTGAGTCTCATTATTTAAAATATAGGAACCAAGACGAAAAAATTGAGATTTAACCCCCATGAGGCTACTCCAAAAATGAGAATCACCTGGTTTCTTTTCTACCTGACTTAAAGTTTTCCCTTTTAAATATTTGTTTATCAACAGTTGCTGCCAAATCCCTTGTTCATTGCTTAACTTAAACAGCCACTTGCTTAGGAGACTTTTATTTTGGAAATCAAGATTTAGAATCCCTAACCCACCTTGATCTTTTGGTTGGCATAGGGTATCCCATCTCGCGAGCCTGTACTTCTTCTTGTGTTGATCATTTTGCCAAAAGAAACGGGATAACTGCACCCTCCATAATGTTCCTTCCAGACAGAAAAGCTGTTTGAGAGGGACTAATAACCTTTTGAGCAATAAGGGCTATTCTATTGGTTGCCACTTTTGTGAATATCTTAAAATTGACATTCAATAAACAAATAGGCCTGTATTGATGAATGTGCTTTGCCTCGCTAGTTTTTGGCAATAAAGTAATAACCCCAAAATTGAGACTATGAAGATTTAGAGTACCATTTTGGAATTCCTCAAACAGAGCCATCAAATCCTTTTTGATTACATGCCAAAAGACTTGATAAAACTCTGCCGGGAATCCATCTGGTCCAGGGGCTTTATTGTGTTCCATCTGGAAAATAGCCCCCCTAACCTCCTCTTCAAACTTTGAAATTAAAGCCTCATTTTCCAGAGATGAAACTTGAGGAATATCCGCAATTCTTGTTTCATCTAACAAGAGCTGAGCATGATCAGGAGGACCAAACAGATTCTTATAATAGTCAGTAATATGGTTTTTTAACGCAACATCCCCACGAATGAATTCCCCTTCATGTTCAAGCTGAAAAATCCGAGACTTGCGGTGTTTACCATTAGCAACCATGTGAAAAAACTTGGTATTGGCATCACCTTCAAGCAAATACTGGACTTTCGAACGCTGGTACCACTTGATCTCTTCCTCTCTTAACAAATTAGAAAGCCTCTCATGACAGGTGTGTTTGATATGTAATTCGTCAGACGAAAGGGTCATGGACTCGGCCTTCTTATCCAACCCATCTAACAGGTGAATTAACTGTTTCTTTTCCTGTCTATATGTACCACTAACATTTTTAGCCTAACCCCTCAAGTGTTGACGCAAGCGTCTAATCTTGGATTGCCAACGCTCTAGAGCGGAACGGGCAGAAACATCAATTTCCCAAATATTCTTAACCATTTCTAAGAACCCTTCACGTAAGAGCCAACAAAGTTCAAACTTGAACAAAGGTTGACTACTCGATGTAGATGAGTCCCCAGTGTTAAGAAATAAAGGAGTGTGATCAGAAATCCCCCTGGTTAAAGCGAGTAAAGTAGAATAGGGAAATTTTGTTTCCCATTCCGTACTAACTAACACCCTGTCCAGTTTCTCAAAAGTTTGATTTGGTAAATTATTCGCCCAAGTGAATTGCCTACCTGACATTTCCAACTCTCTCAGATTAAAAGCATCTATAATGGCATTGAACAAAAAATGCCATTTATCATTATAATTCGCATTGTTTTTTTCATGCGGACCCCTTATAATATTAAAGTCCCCACCTATTAACATAGGTCCAGATTCTTTAGTACATAGCTGAGACAACTCAGTTAGAAAAGCCTCTTTAGAGTTCATTTTACTTGGCCCATACACAGACACCAAAATCCATTGGTAACCATCGCTTTTATTTCTGAGTTTAAATTTCACAAAAAAATCCCCTTCCTCAATTTCCCCTATATCAAAAGACACCAAATTTACCCCCACTAACATGCCACCAGATCTACCAATAGGAGCTTTGCAATGCCACAAAAAATCCTTGCCAACACAAAGATTTTTAAGAAAAGCCTGTGAGCACTCTCTCCTACCAGTTTCCGATAAGGCCATGAAGTCTAAATTTTTTTCCAACGTAAGGTCCGATAAAAACTTGAACTTTTTTGGGTCAGCTAACCCATTACTATTCCAAAAAACACCCTTCATTAAAACCTAAGGTAATGATTTTCTACTCTTTCCTGATTTCTTACGAACCTTAGCCCTGGTTTTTTTAATGCGGGTACGAGCTTGTTGATCACTGATATAATCTAGCTCACCCTCACTAAACCCCTCAGCTACCTGTCCACAAAAGTGGTTAACCGAAAGCACAGAATCATTGTCATTGTCAGAGCCCCCCCACCTCATCATAATTGTCAGCTACATCACAAGAATTCACCACTGAATGAATACTACCAGTTGTTCCAAAAGCTAAAGCCTTTAAAGATTGGACATTATGATTGATGACAGAATCTGAGCTACCAAAACAAATGCCAACCGAATTCATATTCGAAATAATAACATTATCATTAACGAAATCCACAGGGGTAGGATTAGAATTACCTTCACCTGTAGGTTCCTCCAAATTAATCTTGGCTTTTAACTTGGTAGCCCGATCCAGCACATTTTGATCAGTTGCCGCAGCCGACCTTTTACTTAAGCGATTCGGAACCACACGCAACTGAGAACCCTCCTTTGGAGAAGAAGGTAAATGAGCTAATACTTTAAAAGCAGCAACCTCAGACTTCTTGGATGAAACAGCAGCAGCAGGAACTATCCCAGATACCCGCAGCTGATCATCCGAGACCACCAATCCTTGCTGAGATGCCATACAGGAGGACTGCAATACTACTGCTGGTAGAGTAGAAATCTCACCCTGTGATACCTTAGCTGAGCCGAACCAGCATCATGAAGTGCACCTCCTGCAGAAACTGTTTTTGTAACCAGTTGATCACAGGAAGGCTGCAAGACCACTGCCGGAATAGAAGTAAACTCTCTCTGTGTTACTTTAGATGAAACCGAACCAGCTGTAGGAAGTGCACCCCCTGCCGAAACTGGTTTTGGAGCCAGTTGATCTTTGTTCTTAGGATCTTTCACATCATCCAGGAGATCATCTTCATCCATATCATTGTCAGCATCATCCTCGGGATCGAAATCCATATTGATTGGCTGTGGATCATCCGGTTTCATATTCTTCTCAACACGAAACTGGAGCTCATAAACAAAATCACCGACAACCACATTAACAAACTCTGGGATAAGGTCAGGATTAAGACACGCCACCTGAACTCTGGCTATGTTATGTTGCTTGGTAAATTTCATATCCACTTTGCGAGAAGCACCAAGAATAGACCCCACAACCCAAATGATCGGAAACACCCGTAATTCTTTAGTCAAGCCTCTGAATTCAACCCAGACCTTAGGAATTTCGTATCTAAAGACATCAGAACCTGCCTTTTCCTCAATACTCATTGTAGCTTTCACACTTTTAGCAACTACAGTCCCCATTCCACGAACCTCTGAAGTCACTTTTGATGGAAAGACAAGAATAAAAGAATTGGGACTACTCTCTTCCACTTTCCACTCCCAGTACCGGTAAAGCCGCTCCAACTCAGCTTGGACATTCAAAACTGTCATTGAGTTTTCGAGCACTTTTACCACCGCTAGTTAATGGATTCATTAGAAACCTCTCGATTACGAGAATACGGGATATAATAAAACCCAACCCTTCCACAAAGATAACCACTAGGAATAGCTACAGACTTAATGTGCTTATTTGATGAACATAGCTTAGTAACATGTTCATCGAACCGCATATGTCATGACTCAATTCGGTGGTACAATTAAATGTTGATATGGCCCTTAGTGAGACACCTATAGCAGTAAGGCCTATTAACCTTGTTTTTCACAGACCCTTTAATAGATGATTCTGATGCTGTCTTTTTAGTATCATCAAGTTCCTTATCCTCCAAAACAACAGATTCAGTCACTGAATATGGCTTACCAGCTCCCAATTGTTGAAGACGGGCATTAGAAGCTTGAACCCCAGAAGTGAATTGATGACGACCTCCATCACCCTGACCGCCGACCACAGCAGTACCAACTCCTCTGGCGCCATGACCGCCACCCCCGTTTCCGAAGCGACCAGCATCGAAGCCGTCGCCTCTAAAGCCCCGCCCACCATTGCGGAAGCCACGCCCCCTGCCGAAGTCACCCCGGTTGAATCCTCGACCACCGGTTTGCCCGCGACCACCACCATAGCCATGGCCAGCAACACCATGATTGAACCCCGGATTGAATCCCGGATTGAACGTCTGGTGTGCAGGCCCATCACCGCCCCGGTCACCCCCAACGCCACCACCCTGCTGCGCCATATCACCAAGTCCTTCCCGAACCACCGCCGCGTAAGAACGACCAAGCGAGGAAGAAGGATTAGGCGAATTAGGCTGAGATTGTTGGCTAGGCTGAGATTGTTGGCGCTTAGGGCTACGGCGCTTGAGACCGGACAAAACACGGCGTGAAGTGCCCGTTCGGGAGAACAGCGCCACCAAACCGGAAGTGGGCCGAAACCACATCCCAGGCCCAAGTAAAATCCAATTACAGTCACGCTTAAAACGCCCGTTAATCAAGGATGATTTCCTGCCCAAAAATTGCGGAGACGTTACAGCCATACCCTTGTCACAACCCCCAGCAGATTCCCCTGATGGTCGCACCAATACAGGAGAATACTGATCACCATTCAACCTTTTACCATACCCCATTTTCGTTAACGGAGACGGTGCGAAAGGCGTGGAACAACGATGGCTGGCTGCATTAGTAACACGTTTCGCAGAACACAACGCATCTCCAAAGGTCCGAGACGGTGACACCCTTGGTGGAGGCAACGGACCCTGCCAAGGACGCACACCAATCTTGCGTTGGACAATTGCAGTAACAATACGGTTAGCCAACGAACGTTTAGCCGTACACGAAAAGCTAGAGTTACTTGTAGATGGTTGAGCCGAAAGTTCCTCTTCAGCTCTATGAAGATCACTCACAGAAAACCCCACAGCTTTCGCCTCAGCAACTAAGTCTTCGGATAGGATTTCATCATCATCCGAAGACTCGGCCTCCGTATCACCTCTCCTCCAAAATTTGAATCTGTGGTCATTACCAAAGACAGGACGAGGCTTAGAGCACGATGCTGCAATTGATGCGACAACCCCAGACAAATTTGCTCTAGCCGCCTGCACTTCCGGTTCCGACAACTCCCTACATTGATCTACCTCTCCCATGAAAGAACGGGGTTTAAGCTTAGCACGAATCCCCGGGGCAAGAATAAGACGTTTTCCAGTCATTCCATTGCCAATCAAAACAAACGGAAGAGGCCAATCGAAGGAAAACAGAAAACCTGGAGAGATCTTTTGATGTTGCCACAAATTCAACAGCAATTGAACCAAACGATAATCGAACACAATGCAAATAATCAACCTCACCTGAACAAACCTGATTACGCAAAGTCATCCCATGAAACTTGCGTTACGCTTCCAATCGCCCCACCGTCGGCAACCCAGATGTTTCCTAACGATCTCGGTTCTACGGAGGGGCTGATCCGGCCAAGAACATCGAGATGATCAGCAGCCACCTCTCGGTCTCCCACTCGACCGCTTGGGCCCTGCCACTTCTCCGACCGATCCCTAGCTTCTCTCGCGGCAGAGGCAGAGATGGAGGAGGAGGAGGAGGAGACCCCCGAGGCACCAGGGTATGGGGAGGTAGGGAAGCTTCTGAAGGAAGTGGAGAGAAGAGACGAGGACGAGATCGAGATGGAGAGCCACTGCGTCCAGGATATGTACTTGGCATAAGCTCTTTCATTTAATCTGAGCCATCATAATTTGGGTCCACCAAATAGATGGCTAGACCTTTTTGATTAAGATGATCCTCAGAGTGTCTAATTAGTATCGATATAGATATTGCAATAGCTAGCCGCTCAATTGCCTGGGAAATTCCACTCGTTACTAACTCTTGATACTAGCGAGTATTTCTATAGCTTTGGCATATTTGCTTTTATTCTTCCTGAAGTCGGAGAACAACATTCATACATTGTTGATTTGTTCATGTTCAGAAGCAGCCATTTTTTAATAGAAAATATTTTTTAATAGAAAATACTTATACCATTGTTGTATAACATCTTATGAACTGAACTGTGAACATATCTGCTGGGCTTTTGGTTCGGGTTAATTTTTATGCTTTTTCGAACAAATAAATTCGATCATGGTAAAAGTATTTTTTTTGAAGATAGACATATATGGATGTGAAAATGATTGTTCTTCATTGTTGGATATGAAAATTGTTGAAATTGTTTTTTTAACGTGGGTTCCAGCTGCACTCTTACTATTATAGTGCGTTAGTAGGACTAGCCAGGGTAACGCGCACGCTGCGTCGTGCACGACGATGCAACGTGTAAAATTTAGGAAATTTGGTCGTATTTTCGATTTTTCATATTTTTTTTTAAAAAATGGGTCATTAGAACCCGTCGGCGAATATATGGGCTGCTATAAACCTTCGACGAATTTGTGTGTTTTTTTTTATAAAACCATGGTTAGGGCCCATCAGCGAATCTATGGGCTGCTATACACCTCAGACGAATTTGTTCTTTTTTTAGAAAATCGCGGTCTTTTTTTTACATATTTTGGGAAATTTGGTCAGATTTTCGGTTTTTTGTTTTTTTTTAAAAAAAAATGGGTCGTTAGGACCCGTCGGCGAATCTATGGGTTGCTATAAACCTTCGACGAATCTGTGTTTTTTTAAAAAACCATGGTTAGGATCTGTCGGTGTTTTTTTTAGAAAACCGCGGCTATTTTTTTTACGTAAATTAGGAAATTTGGTCGTATTTTTAGTTTTCATATTTTTTGTAAAAAAATATGTCGTTAGGACCCGTCGGCGAATCTATGGGCTGCTATAAACCTTCGATAAATCTGTGTTTTTTTAGAAAACCACAACCATTTTTTATGTATTTTTGGTTTTCTTTTTTTTTTTAAAAAAAAGGTCGCTAGGACTCGTCAACGAATCCGTAGGCTGTTATAAACTTTCAACGAATCTGTGCTTTTTTTTGTCAGGCGTATTTTTTTGTTTTTGAGTCCACTTTTCTAAAAACCGCTGAGATGAATCAAACGTAAACCGTAGAGGAACCTAAAGTAACATTTTTTTCGAGGTCCGTTCCGCTAAAAACCACTAGGATGACTTAAATGTAAACCGCAGGGGGACATAAATGTTATTTTGTTTTTTGGGTCTATTTTATTAAAAAAAAAACCAAAAGGATCTAAACGCAATTTCCAATTTTTGAAAGACCTCTCCCACGAGGGCTGACACGTGGCCTCCCTCACAAGCCGGCAATCCTCGCCACTTTAATATATAGTATACATTTGTAAATTTGAATCATATTATATTACAGTAGATCTAATTTTGATTTTTTTAATATATATAAATATATATTTCGTGCGATATATTGCAAAAACCGTGTATTGCATGTCCACGATTAATGGTACCATTTAGGATTAAGGCGGAACCGGATTACTAAGGATGTCTCCAATTAGTAAAGACAAAGACGTCAAAACTTGAAAAGCTTGACTTAGGGATCATAAAACGATGACCTATCTAGAACAAAGTTGTGGTATATAGTTGGTGGCATGGTATACAGTGAAAACCTTTTTACAGTGAAAACTTTATGAAATCCATTCATGCAACTTTTGAAAATTTTTCAAAAAACTACCATAAATAGAGGAGGTAAGTTTTTACAATCCTACAAAATTTGAAGAGCAAACTCAATCGCATTTTAAAGTATAAAAAAAAGACAAATTCAATATAAATAGTGATTTTCACTGTTCAGCACTATACTTCTTACTGTTTGTCTTTTTCATACTTTTCAAATGCTATTGAGTTTGGTCTTCAAATTTTGTAGGATTGTAGAAACTCACCTCCTCTATATATGGTAACTTATTGAGAAATTTTTAAAACTTGTACTAGCGGGTTTCACAGAGTTTTCACTGGATTTGTTGCCATAGTTAGTTCCTACTAGTTTGCCATGCCATCACACCTTTGTGCATATACATGTCTGATTTTTTAAGGCAAGGTCTGTACTAGCGGGTTTTACAGAGTTTTTCTAGTTTGCCATGCCATCACACCTTTGTGGGAAATTTTTGTATACAGTACAAGTGTTGATCCGTATTTAAAAATTGATACAATACATTCGTGTATTTACAAAAACACAGTCATTATCGAGTGCTGGTTTACAAATATCGTATACGGTTCTCGTAAATCCGTTTAACAGTATTTGGAATCACGAAAACCGGAAAAGGCGTGTTGTAAACACCAATTCCGTAATGGGGGCCCACCCATTACCGGATTCACCAAACCCGGAATGGCTGTGGTACTTCCGCATGCAACCAGAGATCTTTGTCCGTCCGTGCTTTGCTTTTGCTTCTCTGCGGATGCAAACAAGACGATTTGGCGCTTTGCTTTATTGCATGGCATGCAAAGAAATCCGTTAGGTCCCACCGCATGCATGATTTGGCGCTTTGCTTCTTGTGCATGCAGAGAAATCTGTTGGGTCCCACCGCATGCAAAGCGATGAGCAAAATTAGTTCCACCCGCATGCGAATCTCGCAATTGGACGGTGAGCACACGCGTTGTATTGCATAGCACGGCCCGGTTCTTTTTTAACACGCGTCAATCCGCAAAAACAGGCCCGATGAAACGTTTGAATGCATTGCTTTGCTTTGCGTGCTCATTTCTTCCCAGCGCGGAGATGCTCTCCGTGAATAAAGCAAAGATGCGCATGTGAGGAAAAGAGAAGGCAAGGACGGGGATGAGACAGATGAAATTTGCGCTGTCTGCCAGTGATTAGCGCTTAGCGTTCGTTTTCGCACTATAAATGGAGGAGGAGAGAGGAAGGGCATTGCATTGTTTTGAAAGCAGGTGAGTCGGGAGAGTGGTTTTGAGCCTGAAAATTTCCTTGTTATGGTGCTTGATTAGGTGTGCTATTAATTTTTTGGTTTTTGCAGAGATTGGTTTCATGGTTGATTAAAAGGTATGTTCGCTCTTTTAATTCGTATTAGGAAAAGGTAGTACGTTCGTATTACAACAAAGTAGTAGCATGATATTGTTTGTTCGCATGGTATTATAATTAGTATGACGGAAGTAATTAATTAGTACGGTATTGTAAAAAGTGTGACGATACTAATGATTTAGCAAATTTTAGTAGACCGTGCTAGCAGAAAATAGTTAAAATTAGCGACTCACAGTTTATAATTTATTTGTAGAAGAGGTGAGGGAAGATAATAACGGAATCGATTTGGAATTTATTGGCATTGTACAACATATAAGGTATGTTCGTCCTCTAATTACTCTAGCACAGTAGTATCGTATAATATTTGTTGACATAGTTCGAATGTTAGGATGATAAGTTGGAACGAAAAATAGTTTATGTAAGTACGTCCTTCGAATTATTGCAAATATTATGAGGACGGTTAAATTTGAAGAATCAGTTAAATTTTGTAGAGTGCGATAATGATCCAAATTATTATGAGAGATTAATAATGGACTCAGTGCCATTCTGTGAAATGCAAAAAATAATGTAACCTAATTTGTTAAATATAAGAATTATGAAAAGAAATAAACATTAGTGGGACATAATGATTGTAAGAATTTTATCGATTTTATGGAGTGTGAAAAAAATCCACAATTTTCAAGGCAGATTCATAGCCGACTCTGCACCACTCTGTAAAATTATCAAAATTATGTAACTTCATCTGTTATTTTTAAAAAATGTTGAACAGAATGAACATAATTGTTACAGTATTATTCTCAGAATTTAATTAATGTTGTGGAGCGTGAACATAATCCATAGTTTTTATGAGAGCTTTATAATTGAATCATTACCATTACATAAAAATTTAAAACTTATTGAATGTTATTTGTTATTTGTAAAAAATAAAAAACAGGAATAACATAAATGGGACAGAAACATTGTCAGAAATTTATAAATTCTATAGGGTGTTATAACGATCCAAAAGTTTTATTATAGCTTCATAATTGACTAAGTAACATTATGTAAAATTATAAAATTATTTAACTTCATTTGTTATTTTTGAAAAATCGGAAACATGAAGAACTAGGAAGAACTTGTAAGGATAATTTAATTTTTGTAAATGGACTGCAGTTGTAATATTTTATTAAAATCACTGGATTGTGATCATGATGAAAAATGAGATCTTCACAGATTTAAGACTGAATATTTTGTGTAAATATAAAAATATTACTTAGTGAAATTAGTGCAATTGTGTAATCATATAGTTTAATACTGAATATTTTGTGTGTAATTGCTTTGAATATATGCGTAGCAGATGGACATGCCTGTTAAAATATATTTTGGAGAACGACCCGTTGTTTTGAACGGGAGAGTCGTGAGCATTGAGAACTGTCTGCACGTAGATAGCATAATAGCCACCCCAAATGAACTGTGGGAGCTGAAATCACATGTCGTCGCCCTACTGGGTGTGAACCTTGACACGCATAGAGTTCGTCTCGAAGGGGTTCGTCCACGGTTTGTCCCGAACAGCTCGGCCTGAGAAACCGTGGGACACAGTGCTGGGACGGAGGCTTATGTGCTTCGTGTTTGCTCTCCGAGTGCCCCTAAGGCCTATATAAGAAGGGACGATGTGTTCTAAGAAGCACAGGAGAAGAGGAACAACCAAGGTGAGGAAGTCTCTAAAATATATCCGTTCATTTTAGGTGAGGATCAAGACAAAATGCCGAGGCGTGCAAGTTCAAAAGGAAAGGGCAAAGCAAAAGAAGAGGGAGGCTCTTCGACCTTGCCGCGCACAGCGTACCAAGATCTCTTCCTACCGACTGGGGTTGTCGCACCGATGTGTTTGTGCGGAGATCCTTGCAGGCTTGTCCTCTCATACGAGCTTCCAACTTGGAAGAGGCGGTATTGGAAGTGCAACAACTCTGGTCGACCACGGAGAAGGCCCTAAGCTTCGTCTCATGGTAATAATCATCGTGTTTCCTAATATTTTTACATGGAACTTTCTTAATTTTTGTTTCATGCAGTCGCCTCCCCCACTGTGTGAATTTGAGAAGTGGTATGACGAGGAGATCGGCCCGGAGGACCAAAGGCTCCTTGATGAAGAGTTCGGCAAGCGGACCGTAGGGAGCAGCTTCAAGCGCAGCGTGACGCCGCACGTGAGGAGGCACGCCGCAAGGAAGCGGAGGAGAAGGAGGCCGAGAGAGAAAGGAAACGAGAGAGGGCACGTCGTGCCAGAGAAGCCCCACCGGAGGCATGGGAGAAGGGGAAGTGGCCTCGATGCACTCGATAGATGTCATGTTATATGCTCCTCGCAATTTTAAGCCGTAATAAAAATGTAGCCTACCTTATTTTCCTGATAACCGAGTTGAGAATCACCCGTCTCTTATTTTCCATGATAAATTATATGAATTTCTTCTATATCTTCTTGTTGTATCCCAATTATATTATTCGCGCAATTATTACGAAACTACATTACTTAAAAAAAATTCCCTTAAACACTTCAAAAAACCCATTGTGTCGCGGGCAGAATAAAAATCTCGACGTTCAACCAGTCGCAAAAAATTCTCACTCGTCGAGTCGGAAATGTCTTATTCAACCAAATCAATAGGAAAAGGTTATCACGCACGAAATAAAATTCTCCAACAAAAATATTTCTGATAAAAGATTTTCTATATCACTAAAAAAATAGATTTTTTTATTTATTCAACCCTAGTTGACACATGAAATTATCGCCGTCCGACCGAAATGCGACCCATGTGTACGGAGAGGCCACTTTTGCAATTCGAGCGATTACTCATGCAAATTTTAAAATACACGAGAATGTTGTATATTTTTACGTGACATTTTACAGCATGTCGAAAACGCTTAAATGATCAAGTAGTTCTTTTAATGATCAAGCAGTTCTTAGTAGTTCAATATCTCAGATAGCGATTTTTACAATATTCCTCGAGTGACTAGCACGTGGTTTAAGTGAATGGGGTGCGACGCCATTAAGACGAGATTAGCGAGACCGCTTGAACGAACAAGAAAATTGCTCTGCTCTGCAGCTAGTTCCTTCTTTTTTTCCCTGGAAACCGAATAAGCAGTGTAACATTTCATCCACAGTGCGGCCAGCTCAATTTCGCATCCTGAGATTGCGAAATCTGACGTGGCACTTCAATTTCGCGTTTTGAAACTGTGAATACAGGATTTCGTTTTTTGAAAATGCGAAATCGTCAATTTCGCATTGTGACGCGAAATCGATGATTTCATAAACCGAAATTGCGAAATTGCTGTTTCGCGTTTTGAGATTGCGAAATCGGTGGGGATTTCGTAAATCGCGAGATTGTTGTATATTTCAGAATCGGCGTATTTTTTTTGTATAAAATAAAAAGTTTCCCAAGCTCGCATGCCATGCAAGCTCGCATGCTATGCGTTGCAAGTGGGACCAAGCACAGGCCATTCGAAGCTTGCATGCCATGCAAGCCTGCATGCTATCGTTGCAAGTGGGACCAAGCACAGGCCATTCCGGGTTTGGTGAATCCGTAATAGGGTGGGCCCCCATTACCGAATTGGTGTTTACAAATCGCCTTTTCCGGTTTTCGTGATTCCAAATACTGTTAAGCGGATTTCGAGAACCGTATACAGATTTGTAAACTCATACTCGGTAATGACTGTGTTTTTTGTAAATACACGAATGTATTGTATCAATTTTTAAATACGGATCAACACTTGTACTGTATACAAAAATTTCCCACCTTTGTGCATATACATGTCTGATTTTTTTCGAGGCAAGGTATGCATCTTCCTCTATTGGTTTTACGTGTATAGAGCATAGTCCACGGAGCTACTAATTGATGGGCTAATAATATTTTTAGTGCTGCTCTGCCACTAACGCATACAGTCGTGGGCTCGTGGCTGCGTTTCCAGAGTTCAAATCAACTCCCGAGTCCCGAGTCCCGACTATCCGGTGGCGTTCCCACGCATGTCCGTGTACTAATTCGTCCTGAATTATTTATTTGTGCTGTATGATGTCAAAGGACATACACATCCGTACATATAGCAACCATATCTTAGAAGCAAAATTATAACCCACAAAAGCTTAGATGGTCAAGATCTTTTTTTTATTAACTAGAGAATTTCTAGTTTTTCTTATTTTCGATTAATATGAGAATTTTCAGTCTTTTATCTTTTAGGATTAACGTGGAAGCTCTTAGAAAAGTGCCTAATTAGTAAAGATAAAAAAGATGAGGTTCAATTCACAACATCACGCACATAAGAATGTGATGCGAACGGCACTTCAAAGACTGGTACATTTAAGATCTTAAAAACGATGCAATACAGAAAAGAAAAGGCATAAAAACCTGGTACACTCTAATTATGAAACGACACAATGGACATAGACCACGGCACATGAAGAGCTGGTGATCAATATAGGCGCAATCCCCATGATGCTCATCATGTAGTTAGTAGCATCACGCGTAGCGGCGAAGATGGTTTGTAATCTCGGTGATCTGCTGAGAAGATGGACTAGTAGATGTTGGAATGGCCAGAAAATCCCTTGCCATGCTAGCTACCGTCGGATATCTGTGACAGTTGCCCTTCCACCACTTGAGAATATCGAAATTCTGTTGCCCTATGGGGACGGTCTCATCTTGCAGGTAAGCGTCGAGTTCTGTCCTGAACTCTTGTGAACTGAGATGCACCTGCTCCTGCACCTGCCCTGATGGATTGATAACTTGCCAAGTACTGTCAAGCACTTGTGATGGATTGGCTTGAAGTGATGGATCCACGTCCATTTCATTGCCCTGATTGCTGTACTCCATGAAGAGCTGATGAATAGTTACTCCTACCTCAGAACTGCAGTCTGGAGCTAGGTTAGCCTCCTTGAAAATGCCTTCAAGGCGCTTGAGCTTGAATCTCGGATCTAGAACAAGTGGTATGCTTAGCGACAAATATTGCTGTGACAAGAACCTCTCAAGACGATCTTTTGCTTTATTTAGACCCATTATCCATGGAACAAAACCATCGTAGATGCCTTCACATCTTCGAGAAGCTTTGGTGTATTCTGAATCTAACCTTATTTTCACCTTCAATAGCTCTATAAGGCAGATGTTTGAAGTTGGAGAACTGCAGGCAGAAATTGCTTCGATAGCACGATAACTTGTACCCAAATTAGTGCGACAGGATTCTGTTAGCTCTGTTTCTTGAAATATGGCTTCTCCCCACAAGACTGCAATTTCTGCTGCTTCCGAAGAGCATTCGTGATGGAGAATTTCCAGTGCATAATAGCATGCATACCACCACTCTTTATATGTCCAAGGGTGGTTCAGCGACAGACGTGAAGAAATATCTCTGCGTTTCTTCTGACTCAAACTTAAATCCTGAAAGGCGTCGAGCCAAGGTTCTCCCATATAAGAGAACATACCAGCAACCGAATGGAACTCCCTATTTATGTCGGTAGCACAGAATAACTTATATTGGGTTGCAGAGAGATGCACAAGATTGTCATCGTGCAACTTGTTGCTTAATAAACCCAAATCGCCACAGTCGGATAGAACGCTACAGACCTTAAGCGGAAGACCCCAGCAAGAAATAGTTTTCTTTAATCTAGCATAATTGCCCTTGCTTATAAGGCGAACCGAATCGTAATCTTTGATCTCCGATATTTGGTCATAGGAGGCCTCAAAGACATCCAAGTTCTTAAACACCCGTATGACTCTCCTATGGAGATTCCATTCACCATCAATGAAGTGGACAGCCATATACACAAATTGTCCCACGGCAGTTTCAGCGTCACCTACCGATAAACTAACAAGCCCAGGAATACTTCCCAGGGCATCCTTCAGGTCCCTCATTTCTTGGTCGAAGAGCGCATCGCACCGCTCCTCAACATCTCCTCGCGATGGCATCTCGAAATCGGGACGCAGCGTCTCTGCGAATCTTCTGAACTGGGCGTCTTCAACAACCGAGGGAGGGTATCCATGCAGTGCGATCATCCTGACAAGCTGTTCTTCAGTAGCAGCCATTTGCCGATCCAAATGAGCAGGGCTAGGGCTGGAGGTGGACACCTGCTGTTCCCCGTGCCTCACACTCTGCGCGGGCTTATCCGGCAACACATGCTGCCTCCCCGGCTTGGGGTGCCGCACGGGGCAAGTTTCTTCGTAATGCTTCTTCATGCGCGACGTCCCGTCCCTGACAGGATCGGCGCATAGCATGGCCTTGCAGTACTTGCACTCTGCTTTCTGCTCAAAGTGATTCCAGTACTCTGACCGCCTGCTGTATCTCTTCCGTGCGCTGCGCTGTGCTTGAGAATCATGTGTTGGGTTGTTCTCGTCGGCCATCTCTCTGCCTCTCGTGAAGGGGAAGAAATTTTTTTCGCTGATCTAGTATACGATTTGGCCCTGGATAAGAAATTAGCAAGGGATCTTGGTTTAATATGTAGAGCTTCGCCACTTGAAATCAAAATTTAGGTTCAGGGGTCATTTAGAGCAAGCCAGCACATAGACTGTAAATGCCGATCATGGGGAACTGCATAATGCCTCTTTTTTTTTGGACGAATCAGCTGGAGCTAGCTCTGCTGTTGCCTTTTGAGAAGAACACTATATATTTACAAGGAATTGCATAATACTAACTACTGGGTTTTAAAAAAGTTATCTTAACGGTGAACCTGGAAAGCAGAGAAACATACCAGGGTGGAGATCAGTAGCTGCAGTTCGCCCCAGCCGGACGGGGAAGCGCGCGAGACGACGATGGGAGGCCGCGCGCTGAGCCCCTGATTTAATCCAGAGAGGAGGGGAGGGAGACGGGCACGGCTTTGTGCTTCTGTCTGCGACTGTGTGCGTGTATAATTTAATAAGAGCATCTCGAGCCCCTAAACCAGAACTTTCAGCTTAAAATAGGGACTTTAAGTAAAAATCTGGTCAGTGAGGCCACTAATCCAGCCCCTAAAATTAAGAGGCCCTAAATTTGCCTCCTCAGCCCCAATTCCTGGGAGCCCTAAACCAAATTCCTAAACTTTAAAATAGAGAGTTAAGTGAAGGATGGCTTGCATTAGTTCGCTGCAAATTGGCGTATCTTTCTTTGGATGAGTTGCAACTGTTGCATCTGCATCTGCTCTTGAAAATTTTAAAATTTTAAATTTAAATTTTAAATATCATGTTTTGAAAATTTTAAATTTAAATTTTAAATATCATGTTTTTAAATTGTAAATGTTAATATGCTTATGTTTTATGTATTACAAATATTTTTGATTGAATTTTAGTGGTGTCAAATGAAGATTATACATAGCGGATATGTCAAAATAGGAGAAAAAGTAAAATAGAAATGAGATTTAGGGATGTTCTTTGAACATCTTTCTGAAAATAAAGCGCCAAAAAATAGGAGAATCCCTAAATCCAAAATAGGGAGAATACAAATTTGTCAAATTGCGAACAGGTCCGCATCTCTGACCAGCCTGTACTCGGGCAAGAGTTGACTGACCTAGAAGCCCGAGCAGAGCGCCCGAGTACGAGCCCGAGGGGAAAGGGGTATGAAAAGAAGGGGTGAAGAAGACGTCAAGTCAGTTATGGACTGGGGTGGAAAAAAACTGGAAACTCACGAGTTTAACGAGTATTTAGATTTTGTGCCTGCATCTCGGACCAGCCTGTACTCGGGCAAGAGTTGACTGACCGAGAGCCTGAGCAGAGCCCGAGTACGAGAGCCCGAGGGGAAAGGGCTATGAAAAGAAGAGGTGAAGACGACGTAAGTCAATTATGGAGCGGAGATGGTGCTTTAACCATACAAACATTTATTTTTTCGGTTTTGCTAGACATCGGACATCCTAACACTCCGTAACATTTTTTTTCTACACGTGCAACATTTTCTACCAACGCGTGCAATATTTTCCTTCGACAAATGCTACAGTAAACGGATGTTGCAAGCGTTCAAAAAAAAATGTTACACGCGTTGATAACAAATGTTGCAGGAGTAGACAAAAAATGTTTCAACAGGCGTCCGAATAAAACAAAAAAAATCGGGCGTTCAGACGCTGGTATTCACCTTATTTTTAAGACTAAGCCGAATAATTATTTAATGCTTCGTCTAGTCACAATTATATGTTTTTAGATACATATAATCAAACTTTTGAACATTGGCTACCAATAGACTTTTAAGTGTTTATTTTAGATACATAAAATTTATATGCGTAGATTTGTCTCAAAAAATATATATTTTTGGGTTTTTGTAAATATATTACATTAGAATTTAGTAGCTAAAATGGTGTTTTAAGAACCATATCAATATTTAAAATTTAAAGCATACGTACCCATGACCGGATGGACTAATAATACTTCACATTCGCTGAAGGACATGTAGCTATGGCTCCATTCGATTGGAATGTATAACTAGGGATGAAAATGGGTCAGATATCTCCCGTCCGATCCAGGACCAGATCCAGTCGGGACCGGATTTTACTATCCGGTCGGATCCGGGACGGGATCCGGATACTTGAATCCGGATTCGGGATCGGATCCAGAGCATCCAATATCCGGTAAATCTGGGATGGGATCTGGATATTCGGATTTTTTCTTTTCGGATATCGGATCGGATATTCGGATATCAGCAAGGCCCGGCCCATTTTCACTATATTTTTTTCATTTCAGTCCATTTATATTAACAATTAGTTGGTTCTATTGATTCTTAAGTAGCATATTCTTTCTACGACGTTTGTTGAGTTTAGTTGATATATAATTTGTTACTATAGTTATGTCCTCATATGGTTTTAATTCAATATGTATTACTCTATATATGCGTGCATTATCCGTATATCTTTATCCGTTTCCGACCCGAATCTGTCACATATATGTTCCATATCCGTATCCCGAATAATCTGAATCCGTATTCGACTAGCCAATATCCGATTCTGAATCTAGAAAAATAATATGGATTAAGATACGGAAAAAGCAATATCCACCTGTATCCGACCTGTTATCACCCTATGTACAACTAGCTGCTATATATGCTATAACTTTTCTAAGTCATGTTATTATACCAGCGCAGCAAAGGTGAGGGTGGTGACTTGCGAGTGTTCTTTGATAGATCTTTTACGAAGACGAGAGGTAGGTTCTGGCCCTTGTGAAGGGTGGGAGGTGGATTTTTGCCCATGGGAGCGGGAGGGGGTATAGAATAGTATCTCTTGACCAAGCAAGGGCAAAAACTGAGTTTTGTTGGGATAACACCTAGCACACGTACATAATCAGAAATACAAATGTTGATCTACCTCTAACTCATTTGCAAAAAAATGTAACATCATCAAAATGAAAGAAATGAAATTCAAATCCTAAATCTAAATTTTGGATTTAAAATGGATTTTCACTGTTTTGTTGCATTTCTCTGAATTTTTGCTATTTAAGAATTCCTTTTTATGGTCAAGAAGTGAAGTTATTATCTTTAAATCTTAAAAACAAATGAAAATAAAATAGGATAAAATCTAATTAAATTCCAAATATCCCTAATATCATCACCAAAATTTTTAGGAAATTTCGAATTAATTTATTGCCTTTAGCAAATAAAAAACAGGTGATCATTTTAAATTTTTATGGTAGCTTAGGTAAGTTCTCAGGACCCTCCAAAAAAGTTTAAAAAATTTCCAACTAGATTTGATAACTCATTTATTGTTGAGCCATGCTACCAAAAATTCAAATATTTGAAGACCCTTTCTCTCTCCTCTGTCTTGCTGCCACCTTGAGCCCACCTAGCAGTCAAGCATTCCTGGAAGATCAATATACACTAATATAGCAATCAGAGGGGGGTGAATGATTGCGCGAAAGCTAGAACCAATTTTTAGAGATTCTCAAGACACCTCTAAACAAATTAAGAAAGATTGCTTCGGTTTCCACGAAAATAGATTGATATACGTTCATTAAAATAGTAATTCCCGAAGATCCCACCGTTGGATTGATGTGAAATTTTGACTGTAGAAACTAAATTCCATTTCGAAACTAACTCAACAAGAATTAGCTCAATCGGATCTAGAGTTATAACCTTCGCAAGATGACTGTACCAAATAATGACTAAAATTGATCAAACCCTAATTTTTTTGTTTGTAATAATTCTGAAAATTACTAAAATAATGATCAAACTTAAGGAATTAACCTAGAATAATTAATCTAAGTTCATGGAAGAAAACTAGATTAAACATGCAAACTATAAAGCAAATATATATAAACATAAATTAGTAGATTGGAATCAGAATTAAAAGATCGGAATTCATACTGATTTTAATCAAAGAACACGCGTATGGTTCCCTTTACATGAAAGTACAAACCTCAAATAATCTCTGAAATTTTTTTCAAATTTTCTTCTCTTCGTAGTTTTCTGTTGTAGCAGTGCGTTGCCCAAAACACCAACTGCTCTTCTTCCAACCGAGTCAAGCAGCAATACTAGAATTGATCTACTCAGTGAAACAACAAAGAACTAGATGTGTTTTCCTCCAACGAACACACGCTTGAAGTTGCCACGAGGCCTCCTTGGCGTTCCTTTTTTCCTTCCCTTCGTGCGCGCCGCCGCAATGACTTGGTCTGTGCCGCACGTAGGGGTGTAATCGGCTCGGATTCGGTCGGATATCGCTTTTTTAATATCCTAAACATATTTTTTGTCGGATTCGGAATTGGATTCGGATAGTACCGGATACGGATACGGCGCAGATAATATCAGTTGCAGATTTGAATCGAATACGGAGCGGAATGGATACAGTATTGAATAATTTTTATCGGATAACCCGCGAAAATAGATATCACATAAAGCACACATATACACATATAGTACTAATTAACCAACCGCAACCGCATGCAACAAGATTATCGCAGTCTAACAAGTCATTTTATCGGGCAGTCCAATAAAGTTGCAAAAGTACATTAAATTTGAATGGTACACATATGATAAATTTCAAAACATAGAATGATACATAAATAATATCACGATAAGTCGATAACATGACCACAACTCCATAAGGTCCATAACTCCATATTTTCATAAAAGGGACAATACGACAAGTAAATAATATTTGGATTATATTATACGGACATACAGATAGAAGAATCAACAATAACATAATTTTATATAATAACAATACCATCCTCACTTTATTTATTTTTGAAAACTCATCTAGTTCCAATTATATTAAAATCAAGAGGTGGTGAAACAAGTTTCTAGACTTTATGACCTCTAATTCCTCATGCATAGCATTGATTCAAAATTCATCAGTTAATGCATAAAATATATCTTTGAGTTCAAAAGAAGAAACAAAATCAAAGTGAGTATGAGAATTAGAAGCAATAAACTTGGACTGGGTGACTCTCTCCTTTAAATCTCCAATCATCTGTTCAGGTGGATACCTCCTCTGAATGTGTAAAGGAGCTGTAACTTCAGAAACGTCTCCTTCTCCTTCATTTTTAGCACATACAAATGATGTTGTAGCTTGAAGATGCTCAGCTGTAGGTGTGTAGTGATAGGTGCCAAAGGTGCTACAGCTGGTTGTGCAATAGAAATCAAAACCTCATGCTCAACATCATCGTCATCGTCTTTTTGAACAAAGATAATCTCCTCTGAACATATGCACCTGTACCTACATCATTTGGACTAGTGCCTAAACTAGCCTCATCAAAAGTAACTTCACAAGTTTCTATAATTTTGTTAGTTTCCAAAGCAAGCACACACCACTACAGAATGGTACATCACTATCGCTTCATTTGTGTCGGCTCTTAAGTTTTTAGGAAAAACGATTGTGATAGATGACTTAGCAGGATGTGTTAATAATAATCACTATCGATTATTAGGTTAGAAGCGATTGTGATGTAGCATTAGAGACAACACAGTCGATTCTTATATTAGAAGCGATAGTGATATGCATGGTTATCACTATCGGTTCCCAAATAAGAAGTGATAGTGATACTATACGATAATGCACATCACAATCGGTTCTTATGTGAGAAGCGATGGTGATGTTATCTTCTCACAAAAGAACCGATAATATCACTATCACTTATCACAAAAGAACCGATTGTAATGTTCATGATCACATCACTATCGCTTCTTATGTAGGAACTGATAGTAATAACCGTGCATATCACTATCGCTTCTTAAGTAAGAATCGATTGTGATGTGCCTCGCTAGCTAGGTTATTTATACCACTTGGGCTGAATTCTCCTTTGTTATTCCAGAGAAGATTTCTCCGCAGCCACTTGAAAAGACAGCTTATACTTTGTGGTTGGAAGCAATACTTAGGTGAGAAAAATTAAAATCTTCAAGGGTGGGTGTTAAGATGGTAAATTTGAAGCCTAACTTGAGGAGATTTTTACTCATTTTGCAGAATTTGTGGTGTTCTTCAAAATATAAGCATTCTTTCAAACCCTTTCAATTTTGTACTATGTAATTTCGATATATCACAAAGAAAGTTTAGGTTACATTGATATTGTGCATATCCTTTCAGATTTCACACCTTTTATTTAATAAGCATACATGTATTTAATTATCTTAATTTGTAGTGCTCTTGTGTTTATCTAGAATTATTGTTCTGTCATATGATGAATGTTAGAGTTTAGACTGCGGAACCTACGTCTCCTGTTTGACATATATGACATGTCCTACTAACATATAATTTTGTTGGTGCTTGTACATACTTGTAGGAAATGCAAATTCTCTTGATCCTATGTTAGACTTTATTTTTAACATATTACTTTCGGCATATTACATGTGTTTATTTTTGGCATTTTATTTTTATTTTTTATCTCAACACGATGTTAGAGTTTAGGTTGCATAACCTACATCTCCCGTTTGAGCGTGCTTGTTTATAAATATGCGATCGAAATGGCATATTTATAAACAAGCATTCTCGAATTATCCACGTTTTTTGAACAGTTCGAGGATATGTGGTTTGGACAAGTTTTTGAGCTGTTGTACAACTCCAGAGTATATTTTGGTAGCATCTTCCTGGTGTTCTCTGGATACATACCCCTCTTGACCTGTTATCGAGATGTGTATCTGGAGAACAGCGGAGAGATGCTATTGAAATTTTCTCTAGTGTTGTACTACGGCTTAGGAACTTACCCGAACCACATATCCTCCAATGGAATTAGGACCTAACCCATTTAGAGATAAGGAGTACCCTTGTTTTGTTTCATTGAAGTCAAAAGATTTACAAACTACTATACTATATGATTAGGTTATTCGATATATCATTGTTGATGTTTGAAATGTATATGTTCTAACTAGGAAATTGGATGCTCTTATGAAGGAACGAGATGGCGAACAGAGGGGGTGAATGGTTGTAAACAAAATTTTTTCCACAAAATACTCCAACTAAGATCTCGAAAAGATCGCGCAAAAGGAATCGTGAAAGACCCGAACAACTTTACAACTATGTGTACCCATAACTTGCATGGATGAGAATCATAAAATATGTGGGGAATTTTGAGTCACAATCCTAGTTGTCAAGTGTCCAAAATAAAAGGAATTAATTCAATTTTTGCTTTTAGAAAGGAGATTGAGTCAAATCACAAAAGTCACTTTCAGAAAAACAAAAGTCCTAATATATAGCAAAAACAAACAGCCCCTATAAAAGTCACAGTAGAATTATAACCAAAAAAAATCAAACGCACGTACCATCAGCCGAGTAGTGTCGGCAATGACATGAGCCAGATACGTCCTCCATATATACCGGTTACAGTCTATCGAAAACGCAAAGATGTAAACACAACGACAAAAGAGCATCTCTCTGCACACATCAGAACATATGCGAGGCAAAAATTACAGAACATGCCATACAGTTATAGACAGGCTGAAGCATAATAAAAACATATCTATGTGAAAACTAAGATAAAACGACTACACATAACCAATACACACATCAATATGGCGACCTGATCAGAATGCAACCATTTATCAACAACAATCTCATGGTAACGGATCACAAATAGAGTAGCACAAAATGGATAAGCACAAGTAAACGAACGATGTGCACAACAAAAATACCATATAGACTAATATAATAAAGTGGACATAAGAACGGCAGAACACTACCTTTGGGCGATGGAGACGGAGAACGATTTCTCACCAAACAACAGATGCTGCCCGAACGGGAAATAGCAGCCTACACGGAAACAACAGAATCAGCCATTACCAGGCAAAAATTACAGAACACGGCATACAGTTACAGATAGGACGAAGCTAATAAAACGTATCTATGTGGAAACTAAGAATAAACGACTATACATAACCGATACACATATCAATATGGCGGCCCGATCCAAGAATGCAACTATTCATCAAACAAAAATCTCATGGCAAAGAATTACAAACATGGTAGGATAAAATAGATAACAATAACGAAAGAATAGGATAGCAAACGGAGCACAAAATAACTGAGGCCGAGGCAGCGGAGGCCAGTCCAAAGCAACGAAGGCCGGCGCAGCACAAGGGCAGGGCGGGTGACACAGACCAATAGAGTGCGGCGAGCAGGACGTACCACAGGACGACAACAAGAACGAACACCACAAGCACCCCCACACAGAAGAAAACGATAGTAGAAATAAAACAACGACGAAATAGTATAAACGGAACCAGAACACAAAAGGATGGACACTGAAACAACCGAGGCCGGGCGAGATCGACGGCCACAATGGAATAATAACAAGAACAGACACCAAGCCAGGACCAAGATGTCAGGACGGGGAATAATCGAGCCACAAAACACACAAGGAACCGATCCCCCAATACGAATTCAGGATTATTAGGATGGCATGACGGAGAATAACCGAAGTAGAGTAGCCAGAACGAATCGATTGCGCGCGGGAGGCCTGGTGACCGAAACCACAACGAATCGATTCGGCGAGCACGGCACGGCGGCCGAAACCAAATGGGGAACGAGAGGCCACCGAAACAAATCGCGCGAAGGAACGCGAAGCAGAGACCTCTGCCCACTATAAGCTGCCGAAGCACACGAGAAGCTGTCTCGGGGCAAGGGTGTAAGGACCTGAAATCACCGATTCGAATCAACTGTGTTTTACCGCACTAGTCCCAGGATCAATCGCTAGTGCACACAGCTTAACATCGGTAAGCATCATATCATACACAACGATAAGAATAATAAGACTTTATTTATTGAATATAACAAGTGTATGATCCTATGATCACTTACAATATTCAGCCTCACAAGGCAATAGTAAGACCAATGAGACAAATGCAGTGGAAAGTAGTAGAAAACGTAGATGTCCCATCAGCACACTACAGGCGACTGACAAGGATTGGCCTAGTGACATGTGTCCACCTGAAAATCCTCCTCAAGCGTAGGCGATGATTCCTCCACTGTTGTTGGTTTGTAAGCAAGGGTGAGTACACCAACACGTACTCAACAAGTTGTGCACAAAATGCAATTCTAACATAGCTATATGCAGGCTTATTCCAAAGGAAGGCTTATGGTTTGTTTGCAGTAAAGCAGCATTTCAAGAACACGTATATTCCATAGATTGAAAAGACAGTAAAACAAATAATAACAGTAAGTAGATTCCATTGTTCTCAAAACAACCCAACTGTTTATCCTAAGTCAAGTTCCATTATCCATATGGCATCCTGCCATCCCATCCAGTTGTCCATTTTAATTAACTACCCCTTGACTGTAATCCCCGAGCATTGCTCAATACCGTGAGCACGGCTATCCGAATAGTTTGTACACTCTGCAGAGGTTATCCACTTTACCCACATGATACAACCATGCACCACACAGGTGAATGATTATAACAAAGCCTTTACAATGCATCCTCTTAACCCGATGCTACCACTGAGATTTCAACCTTTGGAGGGATGGTTACCACACCTGGGCCCCCTCTTGCGCCATATGAGCTACCACGTGCAAGGACTAGTTACCTCCACACGGGCCTCACACCACCACGATAGCACTCAAGTTAAGCATTTGCAAATTAGTCAGCTAGGCTGCGCCATAACAGACATGTGGTTGCATGTCCGACTCAGGTCAAAGGCTCGCAAGGTTAAGTCCTTAGGATTGATTAAAGCAAGACATACACATACCCTCAGCTCCACTGAGCCCACCCTGGCATACTTGCCCCTTCCACTTGCTTCAATCATAAAGTGATTACCACCCGGTTGGTTATCAAGCACCACGTGCTACTCACAAATCAACCTCGTTGTGTGACCTCCTCGCCACAACAACTCAATCTCTTTGTGTGACCACACATGACACACAAGTTAACATCATTGTTCCATATTCCATTAGTCACATTAATACTCAACATTTCATGTACATGTGATGACGTAGCATGGCTAAGCATTCTAGTCCGATCTAACCATCCATGTTGATTTCATTATTAACCAACTATAATTAACCAACCTAGAGTAACAAGTGGATTATGGCATACAAATATCAAGGTAGGGTGTAATTCAAAAGGGTACATTAACTAATCCCAAAGTTAAGTCGAAATCATTTGTACTCATAAAATATCATGCAATAGAGTAAATTAAAATAGCAATTTTGCAAACATGGGTGCAACATGATCAAAGCACAACGTGCCTTGCTTAAGCTCCTGGTCTTGGTTTGAATATAATTCTTGAGTTGCAAATTCCTCCTCCGAAGCTTCGCACAATTCAACGTCTACGCGAATCGAGAAGAAATAGTAAATAAACACCAAAACCAAAGAATAAATAAACTCAAAAATTCAAATAAAAATCACCATTGGAAAGATCTCAATTTTACAAATTTTTAGGAATTTGAATCACCTCAATCGGAGTTCATATGCAAAAGTTATAGCATTTTGAAGTTTTAAAATCCTGAAAAATCCCTAAAATCATAAAATCCGAATTAATCGAATTATTTTTATATAGAAAAATCCGAATTTCTCCCACCCGACTGTACGGACACACGTGGCCTATTCTGGACCATTGGATACCAATCCAATGCTTTCGGTTAAATTACCAACGTGGCTTAGTATCAATCGTCCGATTTAGATCCGACGACCCACGTTTACCCCTACGGTGCACTGTGCTCATAAATGACGTGGCCCACCCGTGACCTTACGATCTTGATCCAACGGCTAAGGCTTACCCGTGCGATTCGCTATTCACCGACGACGTGGCTCGCTGTGGACACTCCGATGAAGATCCGATGGTTGGTATACTTCGATCCCGGCGATGGCAGTGCGGCGGTGCTGGCTACCGGACTCGAGAACGACGACCCCCCGGCGGCGTTCTAGCGTGCTCCAGTGACGAAGAAGCGGTGAACCCGACGCGGCGCAACTCGACGAATCCGAATCCGGCTCCAACACGGCGGAAGAATCTCCCCAACGGCGGCAATGGCGCGGCGAAGGCCTTCGAAACTCCGGCGAGCTCCCACGGTGGCTGCGGTGTCCCTCCGGCGACGGCGCAACGGGAAAAGTGTGCGGCGAGGTGTGGAGAACCTCGGGGAAGTACCCCGGACCTTTTATACCCGACGAACAGCGCGAAAACATGGAAGGTACAATGGCGGCAGCGGTGTTGGACTCGGACACGGCGGCGACGAATCCGTCTTGGACACGATGACTGACAGCCGTGCGATCGAGATCCGATGGACACGATAAAAGGTGAGTCTGAACTGGTATGATTTAATGTGGTCCGACCGATGATCATCCAATGGTCGCAAACGTTAGGGTTTCCATAATCGATACGGCGTGAAAATGGCCGTTGGATCTTGATCAACGGTTGGCATCAATCCTCGAATCACGGCCGGTCCGCCTGATGGTGGGCGGGCCTAATCTTATTCACGGGAATTTCCGGGTTTTCCAATTAAATCAATTCTAGAAAATAAACTAATTTATTTATGGTAGTAAAAATACTCTATAAATTCCAAGAAAATTGTCAAAAATATTTTGAGACATTCTAGACTTAAATAAAATATTTTTAGCAAAAATTTATTTTAAATTTTCTTTTAATAATTATTTCTTGACAAAAGGCAATATAGTTTAATTCAAAATAATTCCAATAAATCTCAGAAAATCCAAATAAATCCAAAAAATTTCACAAATATCATAAATCGCAATAAAATAATATTTAATAATTGAAAAGTCAAAAATTCTCCCAGGTTGCTAAAGACGGCGGTAGACCTGACCATTTCACCAGAATGAAGGAGACGACGTGATTGCCCTACTTGGTCAATCTAGTTTTCAACACTTCCAGTGGCACAAAACCGTCTTCCTCTGAAATGGAATTGATAGATAAAGTATTGTCCACTGGATTGGATGGAGGAATGTGCTTCTTGAGCTGTGAGACATGCACCACAGGATGAATTTTGCTTTCCTTGGGTAAATCCAGCCGATATGCGACCAAACCAATGCGTTCCAAGATGCGATATGGTCCACAAAAACGGAAACATAATTTCTGATTACTGCGCGTTGCCATTGTAGTCTGCGCATAGGGCTGTAACTTGAGGTACACTTCATCACCAACCTGAAACGAACGTTCTGATCTGTGTTTATCAGCCTGAAGCTTCATACGCAAGCAAGCTCTTTCCAAATGTTGCTTCAACAGTTTAGTCATCCAATCTCTTTTCTGCATCCATTCCTGAATATCAGTCCCCATACTAACACACTGGTTTGAAATGCCCAAGTGCCACGGAGGATGCCCATACAATACTTTGAATGGAGTTCTGCCAATTGTCGTCTGGTAGGTTGTGTCATACCAATATTCAGCCAAAGATAACCAATCCGACCATTTCTTGGGACACGCATGAACAAAGTATCTCAAATATGTCTCCAGACATTGGTTCAACCGCTCGGTTTGACCGTCGGTTTGGGGATGATATGCAGAACTCATATGCAATTGAGTATCGGACAACCGGAAAAGCTCTTGCCAAAAGGTGCTTGTAAAAATCTTGTCTCTATCAGAGATGATGACTTGGGGTAATCTGTGTAACTTGTAAACGTGATTACAGAATAGTTGAGCCACATGGGAAGCTGTGAATGGATGCACTAATGGCAAGAAATGAGCATACTTAGAGAATTTGTCAATTACCACCAAAATGGTTGTATACTTGTGAGAGAGTGGCAAGCCTTCAATGAAGTCCATACTGATAGTAGTCCACGCCTGAGTAGGAACTGGTAATGGCTGTAACAGCCCTGGCAGTTTGACATGCTCTACCTGTGCTTGTTGACAAACTGCACATGCCTTCACATAGTGCTCAACTGTTGCTTTCATCTTCGGCCAAGCAAATAAGGCGCGAATTCTGTGATAAGTGGCGTGAATGCCTGAGTGACCACCTATTCCCTTCTGTGAAGAGCTTGTAAGATGTGCTGTTGCGCTAAAGAGTTATGACCAATCCAAATCCTTCCTTTAAACCGAATCACTCCATCATGCAGGCTAAAACCTTTGTCATTGGGACTCATGATACTCAGTTCGGCTAATAATTTCTTGGCCTCCTCATCATCTTGGTAACCCTCAATCAAATTAGTAATCCAAGCAGGAATACTGACCGAAATGGCTTGAACCTCACCCATATGTGGTCTGCGAGATAAAGCATCAGCGGCTGGCATTATTGATTCCTTTCTTATAGTGAATATGAAATTGTAGCCCCAATAGTTTAAGGAACGCCTTGTGCTGAATATCAGTGGTAAGTCGCTGCTCCGCCAAGTGCATTAATGCTTTCTGATCAGTCTTGATAATAAACTCGCGATGCTGCAAGTAAGGGCGCCACTTGGACACAGCCATGAGAATTGCTAGACATTCTTTTTCATAGGTGGATAAAGCTTGATTCTTACTGCTCAAAGCCTTGCTCAAAAATGTGATGGGGTGCCCGTCTTGCATCAACACAGCACCGATTCCACCATTGGAGGCATCTGTTTCCAAGACAAATGGGCTAACACTATGTTGAATCAAACCTTTTGCCAACATCTCTTCAATTTGCCTTTCGATTTTATTCTTTTGATGTGGTGAATAACGATACGCTCGAATGTTAACAGGTTGAGCACCCACCATTAACGGAATAGAGTGATCGTATGCTCTGGGGAGGCAATTGAGTAGGTTCAGTGAACAGATGCTGAAAAGTCTCCACCACTGCCGCAAGTTCCCTGGGCATTGGCGTTGCTGCAAGTAAACTGCTCTACTGGAACGCTCATCAGAACATTGATAGAGCTGCACCATATGTGATACAGCACCCCTTCGCAAGAGTCCTTTCAATTCTTTTGCATCGATACCTCTGCCACTCGCATGTTCATCCTGAATGCCTTGAAGCATAATTCTGCGACCTTCATGTGTGAATTTGATACATTTCTTTCCCCAATGTACCCACATGGGCTGTGATCCTCCAACCAATCAGCTCCGAGAATTATATCGTAACAACCCAAAGATAACACCCGAATATCCCGCTGAAAAGAATGACCCTGAACCCACCAAGCCAAAGCACGCACCACTTTATCACATGTCATGGATCTGCCATCCGCAATGGTGAGACGGACTGGTGTAATATTAGTCGGTTCATACGGCAATTTGGGCAACAATTGCTCACTGATGAAAGAGTACGTACTGCCTGAATCAACCAGAATAAGTACCTCTTGTTTGCCAATGAAACCCTGTAGTCGCAATGTCTTCTGAATCTTCCGACCACAACCTGGTTGAATAGTTACCGACAATAATTCTTCATCACTAATACTGTCTGATGCCACCGGATCCTTTTCTGATACTTCATGTGTGTGGAATACCTCAATCAATTCTTCAATTACATGCAAAGGCACATGATCAGGACATTTGTGCCCTTTTCCCCACTTTTCGCCACAGGTGAAACACAAACCGTTAGTTTTGCGGTAATTGCGCAATGCTTCAAACTTCTCTTCCCATCGGTTACTTGTAAGTTTTTTCAGTTCATCTGGTTTCTTATGGTCCTCGACCTTGTGCGCAGGCTTGAATTTGTCTAGATACTTCTGGCCGCCTTTTGAGAAGTCTCTTCCTTCCACTCGAGCATAAGGTTTCCTTCTGATGTTGTCCAGTTCTTCTTCTTGCAATAGTGCTACAGAAATGGCCGTTTCTACATCTTCTGGATTGTGAAGAATAATTGCTGAGCGTATTTCCTCCCGAAGACCCCCCAAGAAATGGGTGACAAAGAAAGTGTTATCTGTCGCTGGGTTATACAATAAGAGATGGTGCTGCAGTTTCTCAAATTTTTCGGCATAATCAGTCACCGTGGTAGTCTGTTTGAGTGTGATCAACTGATTCATTTGGCGCCTGTACAGATTCGGCCAAACCTTTTGCCCACTGCATCACAAAGAGCAGACCAATCTTCAAAGCGTCCCTTGATCTCTGTATTTTGCAACCACAACGCTGCATTTCCCGTAAAGTGCAAAGAGGCCAGCCTTGTAAACAAACCGGATTAATTCCCAATACCTCAAAATATGTTTCACATTTTTCTCTCCATAACCATGGATTTTCTCCATCAAACTTTGGAAATTCCAACTTTGGAACAGATTGCCGTGGCTGCCACATGGAATTGGTGTTGTGCTCTCCACCCGACTTGAGATCGATCATGTGCACTGAAGGAATCCACTCCTGTTTTCCCTTTCCTGGTGATTCTCCCAAAATTCCTTTACCTTTGTCACGCATCTGACTCTGACTTCCGAAGCCATGGATCGCCGGAAACTCCACCCCAAACGACTGAATTGTTTCTGGAACAATCGGATGCAGCCCAGCCGGGTTCACCACAGCCGCCGCCGATGATATTCCTTGGGTAGCGGCAACGATTTCTACCGTGTGTGATTCTAAAATTTCCACCCTTCCTTTTACTGCTTCCACTACTGTACGAACTTCCCCCATCTCAGATCGCACCCCATGAACATCATCCAAAATCTGTTTTAGCAAAGCATTAATACCTTCAAATTGATTCTCCACCGATGCCATCGTGGTCTCCATCTTCACCTCCCACTGCGTTTGCTTCTTCTTTGGCGCCAGTGCGTAGAGGTGTGGCTCTGATACCAATTGTTATGGCATCGCAAGAGGAAAGAAGAGAAAGGGTAGAGCGCAAGAAAGAACAGAGAGTAGTTGGGGAATGGGAAATTAGATTTCTCTTCTTCAGATCACATAAGAGTCAGAAACCGTATATATATAAGCCGGTTGTATCTCTATTACAGATGGACCCCACTCCACCTACTCACTCACGCATGCAAGTATTTCACTCCCGACTCCCACAAGACTCAGTCGCAATCTTCCGCACTCCTTCTGTCCTGCTGCCTCGCCAATACTTGAAGACTTCCTGTGCATCTTCCTGTAGCCCGTCCGGCACACAACAGTCTTCTTCTTCTTGGGATTGTAATATCTCTTCAACTAAAGCCATGTTTGGATCCATTAGCACTAATAGTTAGCTAGCTAATGGCTAATAGTTAGCTAACTATTAGCTGACTAATTATTAGCTAGGGTTATTTGGATCTACTAGCTAATAGGTGATTGAAAATTTGGTTATAAATGCAAATGTCCATTGTACCCTTACATTAATGATGTTTTGCTTCTTGGTTTCAGAACACAGGTTTGTAGGTGCTGCGCTTGAAAAGCCACCAAAAACCACAGGTCTGAGTCGTTGCAACAAGCTTGATCCGTGTATATTACTTACTTGAACCTTTCTTGCATGCATTTGTACTTTTAACTTTTTTTCTTTTTTAGTGAGAAAAATGTGGAGATAGTTGCAAGGTGCCAAAGATCACACCTTTTTTTCTTCAATATTTATCTTTGTCTTCTTTTGTTTTAGCAAAAGGCGGGACTAAAGGAATACGACGATCATAGCGTTGAGGACAAGAAAGCGTTCGTGGATGTCACAGAAAACAATAGGAAACTTATCTCGACAAATTCAAGAATGATCCAATAAAGATTATTAAAATAGTAAAAAAGAACTCCTTTATTCCCAGAGGAAGTGAACTCTTTCTAGTTTCTAGTCACTGATCTAATCAAGGGAGACCAAACACGAAAAAGAAAGGAACAAAAAAAAAAGCTCTATCATGACAAGCCTCCGAATCTAAAAAAACACTAAAAAAAATTGCAGTGGGACAACATAAAAGAAAAGAAAAAATCAGGTCCATTTCAGTATGAGCAAAGGATCAAGCATGTTGTACGCCCCAAAAAAAAAGCAAGGAGAAACAAAAACAACTGAAAATAAATCTACATATCACTACCACTCCAAAGTTCAAACAAAGCCAGATGAATCAAATAGCAATAATACTTGTAAAGGAGTAGCAAGCTTTTCAATCACCAAACCCAATCAAACAAACATAAACAAAAGCATAAAAGAAAGCTTTTGCACCACCACCATGGCACCACCAACCATGGCGCCATCCCCACCTGAGCAAGAAGCAGGGGTGCCATAGTACAACGGTAGCGCCCCATCAGCAGCGGCAATGGCAGTAGTGTTGGGGCACGAGGACGCCGACGATGAGAAGCTGAGCATCTGCTCCCCGCCGTGGCCGGAGCTGCAGGACCTGAGCAAGAACGGCGCCGCTACCTTGACGGCCTCGGACACCGTGGCGTCCCCTACCCTGTCATGCTTGGCTGTCGACCTTCAACCATGCTCCTCATCCGCATTGCCCCTCCCGTGCTTGAGAAGCCTAGATCCAAGCAGGCCGAGCTCCGAGCCCCCACCCACAACCCCCGCGTCCACGGCGGCCATCACCACCCCGCCCAGTTCCATGGTGCTACTACTGCCATTCCCGCTCCAGCCGCCCTAGTGCTGCTGCTGCTGCTGGCTCTTGCGGTCATGGGGCGGGAGAGGAGGGGAAGGAGCAGGCATCTCCCTCTTTGTGCGGCAGAGAGATGGGCAGCGGCGGCAGAGAGAGGGGCGTGCGGCAGCGGAGAGAGCGGTGGCAAGAGATGGTTCGCGAGGTTTCGCTTGCGGAGAGAGCGGCGGACAAAGATGGTTCGGGAGGTTTCGCTTGCAGACTTTTGAAAAAGGGGACTGCGATGGATGGCCTAGGGCAAATTGGACTTTTCACCATCTATTAGCTACAATTAGCAGGGGAAAACCAGTTAATGAGATAACTATTAACTGGGATGTTGACTAATTATTAGCTGGGCTGTTTGGATCCATTTCAGCTAATTTTAGCAGCTAACTGTTAGTGCTAATGGATCCAAACAAGGCCTAAACATCTGGTGTGTGATCCGTTTGCTCCGTTGTATTCGAAGTACCAAGCATAACAAGGGAGATCCATGTTGGGCATGTTTCGACGCTACGAACGACGTCTTACCGCACAAAAGACACCTTGTTACTGTACCAGCGCAGCAATGTTACTATGTGAGGGTGGAAATATGCATTTTTACCCCTTTCTATACAAAGACAATCATCCATTTGGGTCGGTACTACCACATCTACGGCTGTACCGCTCCCAGATGGGCGATAGTGCCAATCGAGTGAAAATACTGAAAATGCACAGTTCTAAAAAACAACTATCGACCACTAGGGCCGGTACTACCACATCTACGATAATACCACTCTAAGTGTGTCAGTAGTGCCGATTTGGACAAGTCCCCAAACCAGCATTCTGTAAAATACCTACCGACCACTTAGGCTGGTACTATTGCACCTACAGTAGTACCGCTCCCAAATGGTCGGTAGTGCTGGCATAGGAAAAACCCTCCAAAATGCCCCTCTCTATCAAATAACTACTGATCCTTGAGCCAGTATTGGCAGTATCGCTCATAAATGGTCAGTAGTGCTGATAGTACTGATTTTTAGAGAGGATCTCAGGGGATTTTCTGAGAAATACATATGATCAAAGTTTGAGCATAAATTTGAGCCATTAACACTAAATTAATCGTCAATCTATTAGCCAAAAGTCCCACTTAATAGTATGGCCACTAGGGCTGGTACTACTGCACCTATGTCAGTACCGCTCCTAGATGGTTGGTAGTGTTGACCTAGGAAAATCCCCAAAAATGCCCCTCTCTATCAAATAATTACTGGCCCCTTGAACTGGTATTGCCGCCCTCCTAGATGGTAAATAGTGCTGACATTACTGATTTTTAGAGAGGATCTCAAGGGAATCTAGCCATTGACACTAAATTAATCTTCAAGCTATTAGCTAAAAGTCCCTCTTAATAGTACAGTGCTTACACTAGCAATTCGATCTTTTCTCCAAGCATCTAGATCAACAAAATGCTAGAAAAAGGGTCCTTCCATCTTATACCTTGGCATTAGCTTGATGTTCCAATTTCCTTAAAGCTCACAATTTCACCTCTTCACAAGACCAACATAATTTTCGTAGCCTCAAGAAAAATTGTTAGTGCTTAAAACATGATTGTCATTAATTACCAAAACCAAACACAAAATTAGGGGGCCCAGATGTTTCACTCTCCCCTTTTTTGATAATTAATGACAACCTTATTAAATATAATGAAATTGAATATGTTTAAAGTACACATCAAGAGTGCGTTTGGTTGGGTGTACGAGGATGAATGGGATGGGATGGTACAGGATGGATGGGATGATTCTTGATGACACTACTACAGAAAATATTTGTACAGGCGGGTGGTAACCCATCTTCTCGAGCGTTTTGCACCACCAGAATCGAAGGTCTGTGGAAATCGCTATATTTACACAGGCATTTCTAAGGACCGCCTGTAAAATGCATTTGTACAGGCGGGCAGCTCAAGAAACCGCCTGTACAAATAAGAATTTGTACAGGCGGATTCTTAAACCACCCGCCTATACAAATGCATTTGCACAGGTGGACGGCTTAAGAACCCGTCTGCACAAATGCTTACTTGTACAGGCGGTTTCTTAAGCTGCCCGCCTGGATAAGTGCTAACCCGCCTGCATAAATAAGCATTTTCACAGACCCGGGCTTAAGACGTCCGCCTGTACAGATCTAGAGAATTTTTTTAATAATGTTATGTTAATTATATTATAATATTAATAAATGCATACATTCTATCAATCACATCACTGTTCAGCACAAATCCATACATAACAATGACAAGGTTATATATACAAAGCACATATAAATCATAATTGCATTATGTATATAGGCAGCGTATTTGGTGCAAACCCTCTCTCTGATGCAAACTTGAAAACTAACAATCTGGGCCTCTGGATCTTCCCTGGATGGTTCAGATGCACAAAGGTGGGATTCCACTCATCCACTTATGCAAATATGCACTAAACCCCCATCTAATCCCATTTCTAGTCGGAAACTCGTGCTAATCCCTCCCTCACACGCGCATTTGGTTCATCTAACAATGCCCGTTCATCTGCCTCCTCCCTCATGCGCCACCGGCTCCATCTAATCCCATCCATCTGCCTCCTCCCTCACGCGCCAGGCCCATCCGCCCTCACGCCTTGTGCCTCTCCTCCTTCGACGCCGCCGCATTTCCGACCCTCCCCGCCGTCATTGCCGAATAATCGGTTTAGGAATCGAATATAAAGAGTTCGGATATAAGCTCAAACTGAATATAAAGTGAGGAGCTCGAACTCGAAGAAAAAGGTCAACGATCGTACTCGTAAAAGCAGGCCATGATCTGAACTCGGAAGAATAGAGCCACGCTCGAAAGTCTTCAAGTTACATAATGACGTCTGAACTTCAGATCTTCGAACTTAGCAACGAACCCAGAGCTTCCTTTTGAACTTCGAGCGAATAACTCAAGCTTGGACCAGAGAATAGAGAACAAACTCAGATTCACAAATCACAAAGATGTAAGAACATGATCTCAGGCCGCAACTACAAGCTCGCAGCTTTTACGTTTCTCCTCCTTTATATAAGCTCTGAGAATACAAGCAATATGGATAGCTATCTGCAATACAAAATTCGAAAAGGACTCAACTAACAGAGACCAAGACGGATACGACACTATTTAGTTTCGGCAATACAACTCTTTATATCCGAACTCAATCCTTCCTAAACACGAGGATTAGGAACACTTTATATTCAATTTCCTAAACCATTATTTGCGGGCGGCGGAGGGCGAGGGCTGGCGGCGGTGGCGGAGAGTGAGGCGTCGGCGGAGCCTTGTGGTGGCGTCGGGCGGTTGGGCTGTTGGGCGTGAGGAGGAGGCAGATGGACTGGATTAGATGGAGCGGTGGCGCATGAGTGTAACAACCCAATTTTTGCTTTTCTTGTGTTCAATTGGTATTTTGAATTTTTGAGAAATTTGGAATTTATTTGATTTATTTGGATTTATTTTGAACTAAGCCATTTATCAAATTAATTAAATAATAGAAAATTTTAAATAAAATTTTGCTGAAAATATTTTATTTGAGTCACAAATGTCCTAAAATATTTTTGGGAATTTTTCCGAATTTTTCTCGGTATTTTTAATGCCCCAAATAAATTATTTGATTTTCGGAAATTATTTTTAATCGAAAAAATTAAAATCCGGAGGAATAGTGTTGGGCGAGTCTTGGCGGCCCGTTTGAAAAACCCTAAGCGCGTGTCGTCCGATTTTCATCCGACGTCCACGTCATACCACGCCACCCCAAACGAAGTCATCACGGACTCACACAAGACCGTGTGGACCTCGGTTTCGCGCTTTCACGGAAGTCGAGGCGCTATTTATTGCGCCGCACCCGTGATGTGATCTTCTCTCGCCGCACTCCGTCAGTACACTCCACGCCGCCGAAGTCGCTCGCCGCCGACGAGCTCGCCGAAGTTCCCGGCCACCCGCCGAAGTTCTTAGCGTCGTTTGCTTGCCGCCGGTGACTCTCCGCGCCGCCGTGCCACCACCGAACTCACCTTTCCAAGCGCGTTAGAAGCCACTTCTTCGCGCACGGAGAAGCACGGAACGCCGCCGCCACGCTTCGTCTCCGTCTCGGCCGAACTACGCCGCCGAACGTCGCTGGTTTCGCGAAGCCGCCAACGGACGATCTCCATCCGATCGCCGAGGTGAGCCCACGCCGCCTTAGGAACAAAGTGAACTCCAACTTCAAACCTCCGCCGTTAGATGCAACCGAGGCGCCAGTAGTACCATGTCGCCGTTCATCGTGGGCGATCGCGACAACGCGGACCCACACGCCGCCGCACCGCTGCGTGCATTGGCGCATGTGTCGCCGACAAGACAGAGCCCGCATGTCACCAGACCGGACCGGTGACGCCAGTCGACGTCACGGTGGGTCCCACTGTCGCTGAGTTGATCGAGTCGTCTTGACGCCACGATGACGTCATCTTGGCGTCGACGCCAAGACGGAGGTCGGTCGGCTGGCGACGCAAGGCCACGTGTCGATTCGTGGTGGCGACACGTGTCACCGATGACGCAATAATTAATTTTCCAAAAAGAAAATACTTATTTAATTCGGGTTATTGATTTTAAATGTATTTTGAAACTTCAAATGCTTATAACTTTTATGCTTTTAACTCCGATTTGAGTGATTCCAATTTCTATAAATTTGTAAAATTGTGATCTTTCTGTTTATCAATTTTAATTGAATTTTTTAGCACTGTTTGTCTATTGTTTATTTATTTTATTGTTTTGTGTATACGTTACGCGTAGACGTTGATGTGCCCGAAGGTTTCGAGGGAGAGGTTCGACCAGAGCAAGTTCAGAACCGAACCAGCACTTTTTGAAGGCAAGTTGTGTTTGATCATGTTGAACCTATTAGAGCAAATTATTTTGATTTAAACTATTGCATGCTAATTTGATAGAAATGACTTTGAATAAATTTTGGGATTAGTTAAATGCCTAGTTGCTGTATGCCACCTTGTCGTATATAATTGTAGGCCATGAATCCTTTGTCACCCTAGGTTATGGATTAATAGTTGGACATTAATAATTTGCCAACATGGGTTGAGTAGACCGAAGTAGTATGCTTAGCCCTGCCACGTGGACATTTCATGATTTTTGGAATACCAAAGTAAATATTGACTTAATGAGATATGGAACTTGATTTGTGAATGAGACATGTGTTATTGAGTTGATGATGGCACGTGGTGCAATGGTAAAGAACCGGGGTGGGAAAATGATTTAGACTGGGGCAAATGGCAAGATTGTTTCTGGTGGGCCAGGAGTGGCAACTAGGCGGTCGTATTTGGTTTTTTTATTGGTTTTGGATAATTGAGATCACACTTGGTTAGTCTTGCCTCGGTCAACTAAGGACTTAACCTTGCGAGCATTTGAACTGAGTCTTTCATACAACCACAAGCTCCGTAATGGGACGGGCTTAATGAGTAAACCGGGAAATCTATTCTTTGGTACTTGCTCGTGGTGGTGTGAGGCCCGAGAAGCGGATGAGAACTCACATGGCGCAAGAGGGGGCCTGGTGTGGTAACGATCCCTCCAGTGTTGAAACCTTAGCGAGGCAAGATCGGGTTTAGATGGAACTTTGGAAAGGCTTCGGTTATTTGCCTTGGTGGTATTTGACTGTATCTTGTGGGTAAAGTGTATAACCTCTGCAGAGTGTACAACCTATTCGAATAGCCGTGCTCACGGTAATGAGCATCGCTCGGTGATTACGGTCAAGGGTTAGATTTTCATGAAAATGAATTGTTTATGGAAAATGCTTGGGTTGGTAATGAGGAACTTGACTTAGGATGGAAAAATGATTTATGATTGAAATGTTTGTGAAAGCTATTATTCCTACTACTGTTTTACTGCTTTGCAATCTATTAGTGTTTATCTTGAATGCCGTACTGCTCATGAACCATAGCCTATCCTTTGTACCAAGCCATGCATGTAGAATATTAGAAATTGCATTCTGTGCATGACTTGCTGAGTGCTCAAAGTACTCACCCCACAACAACACAACTTCAGTTGAAGAAGAAGCAACCCCGCCAGAGGAGGAGTATCGGGAGGAGCCGACGAACTAGGAGCGAGCCCAGTGGGCCTGTTCTGTGGCAAATTGGTTGGCGCCACGAGTTTATTTTATCTCCATTGATTTGAATATTATAATAATTCTTCGCCTCATGAGGCGATCTTGTAACTTGACCATAAGGTCAATCAACTAGTTTGAGTATTTAATTAAAGTACTTATTATTTCGTTGGTTATGATCTGTGATATGTATAAATTGTAGGTTCAAATTCATTATATATCAAGAGTTACAAAAAGAAAAATTACGACAAGTTTAAAGAATTTAAACTTGTCAAAATTTCTTTTTTGTAACTCTCGATATATAATGAATTTGATCTTGAAATATCATACATAGGTAGGGCAATCTATGAAGTATATCTACAATTTTTTTCAGAATTTTTTGTGACTTTTGTTAGTTGGTGTGCACGGTGTGTACACGGAAAGACCTATGTGCACAGGATACGTTGCCTATATATATATATATATATTGTCGGTGAACCAGTAGCAGCAAGTAGTTTATTAGATTTTTTTTTTAATTCCAGGTGTATTTACAGAAAGGCACTCTTACACCGACAGTAGCACTTGACTACTTGAGGGCAACAGATCTGTAATAAGAAGAAATCAAAGCATATTGCACTTTTATAGAAAATGGCCAGCAGATCAGGGTAACATCTTTTTTTGAACAAAAGAAAAGGAGAAAAGTTGAGGGGATCTAGCTGGGAGAAGAGCGTAACAAGACAGAGTTACGAGACGAAAACTTGATGAACTCCAGAAGTTACTCGTACGGAAAAGAGAATTTTTAAACCAGAGAAGAGCAGAGGGCAGTGCACAAGGAGGAGAAGGAGAAGATCCTTGATACAGTCCAAGATCTAATCTAGTCCCCTCTGAATCTAAGATGCCTCATGATTCTATCTCTGTTCATTAAGGAGATCAGCCCGTACCTTCAAACACATCTGTAGCTAGTGTCTCTGCTCTAACCTCTTATGTGGATGAGGTAGAGACCACTTTTGCTTTTGGACTCTCTATCACATTCAGTAGTGTCATCTGCCTGACCAGATAATTGGTGATTTGTTTGAGCATGTCACGCGCTCAACATCAAGTGTTTATCTCTAATGTCTTCACTCTACCTTTGTTGCAACCTTTGAGCCAAAGATGTTTCTCATGCATTAATAGATGAGTCCTAAATCAATGCCATGCATGATGAACTTGAGAATATTAATAGGAATAAGGTCTGGTAGCTTGTTGAGCTCCCTTCTGGTCATGGTGTCATTGGAATCAAGTGGGTATTAAAAACAAGCAAGGTAAGAATGGGGTAGTCATTAGGAACAAGGCTAGGCTAGTCACTCAAGAATTTTCTCAGATTGAGGGTCTTGAATTTGTGGAGATTTTTGCTCCCGTAGCTAGGCTAGAGGCCATTAGGATCCTACTTGCATTTTTGGCGTAAAAAGATCTTCAGGTTATATCAGATGGATGTCAAGATTGCAATCCTTAATAGGTATATTGAGGAAGGGGTTTATATGAGATAGTCTCCAAGATTCGAGAATTCCAAGTCCCCAAACCATGTCTAAAGTTTTCCAAGACTTTGTATGGACTTAAGCAGGCTCTGAGATCTTGGTATGAGAGACTTAAGTGTTAACTTCTTAGCCATGATTTCGAGATAGAAAAGATCTTATTCGTCAGACCTTATTCTGATTGGGGCACGCTTTGAGGGGCTAGATTATTGTCTGGGCCTTCTTGAATGATTGTGAGGAGTGCACAATGTGTTCTATGTGTCCATATTAAGAAAGTTCTTGCGAGATGCAAAACATGAGGTATTACTAGAGCCGTTGGTCATTAAGCAATATATCTCCTTCAAGTCACACCCAATGCAGATACTAGGGGAGGTCAGAGCTGGTATTGAAGCATAGGATATTAAGGATTAATTCCCAATTTGCCATTGTGAATCTGAGAAATCCCAAAATGTGTCAATGACATGTGGGCCCCATTGTGAATCTGAGAAATCCCAAAATGTGTCAATGACATGTGGGCCCTGGGCCCACATGTCATTGACACAATGAGTGGAAAATAGGGGATGAGGTAAACTTCCAGTGGCATATGAGGAATTTACCCGGATATTAAAGTATGTCAAAGTGCTTTGATCACATCAATCTACATGGCAAGTGACTCAGGAATTAGAGTCTTACATGCATAAGAATAACCCAGATCTGTTCATGTTGGGTATGTAATGTGGTTTATTTTCATGTTTAGTTTTGTTATCATCTAGTTTGGTGAGTATGGAATTTGTGGTCTAATTCTATTAAGGGAGCAGAATGTGATATTCAGAATAAAAGATCTACTGTAGATGGCCAGGTCGGCTGAGTCAACCTCAACAGCCGTGTATGGGCCAGACGCATGTCGGTGTAGCAACCCCTATTTTTACATAAATGCAAAAATGGAAATCTCATGTGCATACAGTACTAGTCCCATGATCAGTAGCTAGTACACACATTTACAACAATTGATATCACATCCATACTCTTTATTACAAATAATAATGGTAATTTATACAATAAGGTCTTACAATTCAGAGTAATACAGCGGAAAGAAACAAGAGTCTTGTAGTGTGCCCATCTAACCCTCAGGCAACTAACAAGGCATAATTCCTAAAAAAGTTCATTATCAATATTCCTACATCCTACATCAAAATGTACGTCATCTGGAAGTATACTAACTTCACCTAAAAACAATGAATAAGCAAGGGTGAGTACTTTCGTACTCCACAAGACATTTGCAAAACCTATAATATATGCAGGCTATTTCAAAGGAAAGGTTTCTACGGTTAATTTGCATAAAGCCAATTTAATTTATAAAACAAGTAGTAATTACAAAACAGAATTTAATCCCCCATGACGTGAGCATCAGGTTGTCCATTGCCAACACAAGGCATAAATATAAAATAAGCACTTTTCAACAAATATTTTAAATCCAACCCATTTAGAAAATATCAAAACTTTTAACTAATGCAAGTGCACCAAGTGTCCATTGACCGTGGGAACGGCTTTTCGAAAGATTTACACTCTGCAGAGGTGTACAGCTTTACCTACAAGACATGACTGACTCTTTGTGCAGATCATTAGCACACTTCCTTTGGTGTACCATAGAGAGTCATGACATAATCATTACATTACTTAACCCTAACTTTACATCAGCCCGGTAATGTTGAACCCGTACTATGGTGTAAATGTTTGTACAGTCACTGTACAGTAATTGATTAAGCATATCCATAGTATGACGTATACCGTTGTATCAGCAAACGTGACTCCCAACACCTCAGTGTGGGCGCCCTTCCAAGCAACCAGTTGCAGAAGAAGTCTATACTACTCTAGCCTACCAATGTGCAAAGCTAGTTTTAAGTAATTTAATAGGTTAAGACTGTCCCATACCAGCACTTGTGGTTATACGGAAATACTTGGATGTAACATACAATTAGTTCGGTCCATAATCCGACACGGGCAATAGTCTCCCCTACACTACATGTAAATCCATGCACCTCCGGCTATTGCCAATAATTACTGTAAGGACCCGAATTCACCAATTCGAATCCACTGTGTTTTACCGCACTATTCCCAGGATCAATGCTAGTGCACATAGTTTAACATCGGTAAGCATCATATCATACACAATGATAAGAATAATAAGACTTCATTTATTTAATATAACTAGTGTATGATCTTATGATCACTTACAGTTATTCAGCCTCGCAGGGCAATAATAAGATGAAATAAGACAAATGCAGTGGAAAGTAGTAGAAGACGTAGCGACTCATCAGTACACCACAGGCGACTGACAAGGCTTGGCCAAGTGACTTGCATCCACTTGTAACTTCTCCTCCAGTAATGATGTTGACTCCTCCACTGTTGTTGGTTTGTTTAAGCAAGGGTGAGTACAACCACACGTACTCAACAAGTTGTGCACAAAATACAATTCTATCATAGCTATATGCAGGCTTATTCCAAAGGAAGGCTAAGTGGTTCATTTGCAGTAAAGCAGCATTTCAAGAACACATATATTCCATAGATTGAAAAGACAGAAAAACAAATAATAATAGTAAGTAGATTCCATTGTTTCTCAAATCAACCCAAGTGTTCATCCTAAGTCAAGTTCCATTATCCATATGGCATCCTGCCATCCCATAACAGTTGTTCATTATAATTAACTACCCCTTGACTGTAATTCCCGAGCATTGCTCAATACCGTGAGCACGGCTATCCGAACAGTTTGTACACTCTGCAGAGGTTATGCACTTTACCCACATGATACAACCATGCACCACACAGATGAACGATTATAACAAAGCCTTTACAATGCATCCTCTTAACCCAGTGCTACCCGCTAAGGTTTCAACATTGAAGGGTTACACCACCACAACAGGGCCCCCCTCTTGCGCCATGTGAGTTTCTCCGTACACCCGGACTCACACCACCACGATAGCACTCAAGTTAAGCATTTGCAAATTAGTCAGCTAGGCTGCCCCATAACAGACATGTGGTTGCATGATTGACTCAGGTCAAAGGCTCGCAAGGTTAAGTCCTTAGGATTGATTAAAGCAAGACTTACACATACCCTCAGCTCCACTGAGCCCACCCTGGCACACTTGCCCCTTCCACTTGCTTCAATCGTAAAGTGATTACCACCCGGTTGGTTACCAAGCACCACGTGCTTCTCACAAATCAACATCGTTGTGTGACCTCCCCGCCACAACAACTCAATCTCTTTGTGTGACCACACACGACACACAAGTTTAACATCATGGTTCCATATTCCATTAGTCAATATTTATTCTCAACATTTCATGTACATGTGATGACGTGGCATGGCTAAGCATTTTAGTCCGATCTAACCATCCATGTTGATTTCAGTATTAACCAACTGTAGTAAACCAACCTATGGTGACAAGTGGATTATGGCATACAAATAACAAGGTAGGGTGTAATTCAAAAGGGTACATTAACTAATCCCAAAGTTAAGTTGAAATCATTTATACTCATAAAATATCATGCAATAAAGTAAATCAAAATAGCAATTTTGCAAACATGGGTGCAACATGATCAAAGCACAACTTGCCTTGCTTAAGCTCCTGGTCTTGGTCTAAAGATTATTCCTAAGTTGCAAATTCCTCCTCCGAAGCCTCGCACAATTCAACGTCTACGCGAATCGAGAAGAAATAGCAAATAAACACCAAAACCAAAGAACAAATGAACTCAAAAATTCAAAAAAAAATTACCATTGGATATATCTCAATTTTACAAATTTTTAGGAATTTGAATCACCTCAATCGGAGTTCGTATGCAAAAGTTATAGCATTTAGAAGTTTAATTAATTCTGAAATTAGAAATTCAGATTTTTCCAATTATTTTTATAAAGAAAATACGAATTTCCGCCCGGCTGTATTGGACGACACGTGGTGAAATCTGGACCGCTTAAATCCAATCGACGGCTATCAATTAACCCATGACGTGGTTGAATATCAACCATCCGATCTAGATCGGACGGCCGACGCTACCCTACGGCCATCTTGTGCACATAAATGGCGTGGCTCAACCGTGACCCTACGATCTTGATCCAACGGCTACACTTAACCGAGGCGTTCACTGTTGACCTAAACCGACGCGGCTTATTCCCGACCACACGATTTTGATCCAACGGTGGAAATCTTACCCGAGCTATCCACTGTGTATAAAGGCGACGTGGACGATCTCCGGGCGTGCGATGACGATCCAACGGCGCACGAAGCTCAAATCCGGCGATGGCTGCGCGGCGGCTCGGTCTCACCGGAGCTGGGGACGAAACCACGGCGGTGGTGTTCCGGCGCTCTCCGGCGACGAAGGGGTAGGGGTTCCGACGCGTCTCAATGTGCTAAGCTCGAATCCGAATCCCTCTCGACGGAAGAAGTTCCCGGCGGCGACGTAACCTCGGCGCAAGTCCTTCGTCACTCCGGCGAGCTCTCACGGCATGGGGTAAGATATAGATATTTGAATTTTGTGTATGAGTCTAAAATACCATTTTGAATCACAATTCTACACAAGAATTGATCCAAATGGAGAAACTCACTAAGTGCTAGAATATGACCATTATGGGTCAAGTATAGTTTTTCGGCGAGTTTCAAAATCAAATAACTTTAGCTAGGTTGGTCTTTTAAAAATCTTTTGAACACGAAAGTTGTTGAGAATGACCAACTCTAGGATTTTCATTTTGGAATTATTTTCAAAATCCTTTTACTTTTATTTCTATGAAAATTATAAGTTTAAATCAAAATCAAGATACTAGTAACTAGTTTTTGACGTTAAAATTCATTTTCCTTTTAAAATAGATTTTGTTAAGCCAAAACCTTTGAAAAACATTTCAAAAGCATTAGTATACATTTTAAACTAGTTTTTCACAAGATTAGTAATAGTATACAAACTTTTGACTTTTGGCTAAATGGTTGATTTTGAAAATACATATATATGCACTTATATTAATATGGGCACACGTAGGGATGTGGTACACATGAATATGAATTAACACTCCCCCTAAATGTGCCACTTCCTAACTTGCTCAAGATTGCAATAAGAGAATAGATAAGAGGCGAGAGCAAGTAGCCATAACAAGTAATCTAAATTGATTTTCATTGATATTGCAATATAACCTACACAAGGCTATAAGATATGATAGTAATCAATTTAAATGCTTGTTACCGAGATGGCATTGGCTTATGATGGACATGATTGTCTTCATGCTTGACACCACTTGTAGATTTAATATAATTCTTACGCTCTTGAGTGAGCAAGCGTCCAATCCATCTCAATATCACCTAAAAATCTTTTAGGCGGTTTTTGGTACCCAATCCTTGTTGGGTCCGACAATGTTAGTCACAATAGATTTAGGAACCCATATGGTTCTAATTTTAGCATTTTTAACAAGACTAACATGACTAGGAACGGTTTTGCGATAATTATTCCTCCTAAGCAATGTATTTGGATTTAAGTGAGAGGACTTAGGAGGGCAATGATATTTTGCAAAATCATTTCTAGTTTGATCTCTTCTAAGCATATGATAATTAAAATTATGCATCGGCTTAGAGGATCTAGCATTTCTAGCAAATGTTTTGCTATTATTTTTCCTAAGCATGTGATCATCATGATTTTTCTTATTCTTAGGAAATCTAGCATTTTGAGCAAACACATTTCTAGAATTACTCTTCCTATGCAAATGAATATTATCATTCTTAGCCGGCATAGGGGATTTGACAAGTTTGGCAAACACATTGCCATTCTTGTCCTTCCTAAGCAAATAATTTTTATTAATGAGAATAGGCTTAGGGTTAGTACCTTTGGGACAATCCTTACCGAAATGTCCCTTTTCCCGGCAATTGAAGCATGTCACGCTATTTGGCCCTCTCTTGACCGATTTGACTTGCTCCTTGCCGGTTTGCCTCGTGGTTGGTGTTGTGGCCTTGTTATCCACTTGATTAGGGCACACAGAGGCGAGGTGGCCCTTCTTGTTGCAATTGAGGCATTTGATTGTCTTCGTGTGTCGTGCGTTGTGCCTCTTCTTGCTATTCTCCCTCTTGGAGTTGTAGCCAAGTCCTCGCTTATCTTGAGGCGCCCTTGGCTTGCTCAAGATCTCGTCGAGGAGGGCTTTACCCTTTACGCACCTCTTCAAGTCATTTTCCAATTTAATGACTTGGGCCTTGAGCTCATTGTTTTCCTCTACAAGATTAGCATCTAAAGACGTAGAGGAACTAGAAGCAATTTTATTAGAGCAACAAGGTAAATCATCACTAGAAGTGGATATGCATTTAATTGATGAATTGTTTGTGATAGAAATTGAGTGAGGCAATTCATCTTCTAAATTGCATTGAATGGACATATCCATACTAGCTCTAGTGAATTCCTTGAGAAGGACTTTTTCATGATTTTCTTTTAGAACATCGTAATCATTTTGAAGTGATTCATGTTCTAATTTTAAAATCTTATATTTCTTTTTCTCCTTTCCAAGAAATTCATTGAGCTCCTCTAGCATATTCATTAATTCATCATAAGAGGGCTCACCTTCATCATCACTTACCTCAATTTTACCTTTTGCCATGAAGCAACGAATTCGCGATGGGAGTGAATGTTCGTCGTCGCTTGAGGCGGAGGTTGAGGTTGATGGGGATGCCGGTTCATCGCTTGATGTTGAAGTTGAATCATCAACCGACACTTTTTCTTCAATGCAATCCCCAATTGATGTGGATGATTCAAATTCTTCTTGAAGTTTAATCCACATTTCATGAGCGCTCGAGAGGTTGCAAATGAGATTGAATATTTCTACGCTCACAACGCTAAATAAAACGTTAGCAGCTTGAGCGTCGAGATGTAGACATTTCTCCTCTCCTTTAGTTGGAGCAATTTCATTTAGTAGAGAAGAAATGCCGACATCTACGATCCACCATATTTGGGGGCTCATGGATTTAAAATGATTAATCATAAATATTTTCCATGAAGCATAATTTGAGCCAATAAGCATATGTGGATCGTGAGAGTGCACTAGACCGCTAGGCGCCATCCTTTTTACTCTCTAGACGGTTAAGCCTAAAATGAGAGTGACCGTGGCTCTGATACCACTTGTAGGGTCGAGGATGCGCCTAGAGGGGGGTGAATAGGCGTTTATAAAATTTGATCACTCACTAATTCAATTCGCTCTAATCAACCCCTATGTCAAAACCTACACAATTATAATGCGGAAGCGATAAACTCGGTTTTGACAATTAAGGCCTAAATCAACTAGGCTCACTATGTGCACTATCTAAATTATGTCTCTACACAAGAATTGCTAAATTGATCAACTAAATAATACTAGCAATTCTAATTCAAGCAATTGATAAATACTCAATAATGTAAATGCTTGAAAGTAAAGAGACAAGGGACAACCGATGTTTTTCCGTGGTGTTCGGAGACTTGCCGGTCTCCCCTAGTCCACGCTTGAGGCTAGCCCACACTTGGACCGGCCCGCCGAGCACCGCCTCTTTCCACTAGTCGTGGTTTTTCACGCCATGGCGTAGGCTCAACCCGAACCTTCACAAACTTGCCGGGCTTCACACCTTGAGAGCTCCACAAGACGACGCCCCACGCTGTCTAGGAGTCGGCAACCTCCAAGAGTAATAAGACGCTCCTCCGCTTGAACTTCACCGAGCACAACGAATGCGCTCCCGGTGATCACCTCGTGCAACACATGCACCAAGGCCTCCCTCAAGTGCAACACATGCACAAGGGGCTCTCAAACCACTCCTAATTGCAACACATGCAATTAGTGCTCACACTTAAGCTCAAGAAGCAAATGGAGAAGAGCAACACATGCAAACAACTCCCACACACAGCCAACCCCCTGCCCAAGCCCCCCAAGGGGTGTATTTATAGAGTTCCATGCAACACCAAATCGAACTAACACCAAAACCAAATCTCATATATGAGCTCTCTACTTGCAACACATGCAAGCCTCTAGCTCCACACAAACACACAAACACCAAATCGTGCTTGAGCTCTCTCCTTTTGCAACACATGCAAAACTTAGCTCCAAGCAACCACACGGTTTTTGAAAGATTGTTTTGCGAACAAAACATGAAGCTTCAACTAATGCAACACATGCAAAAGTGAACTTCACGCAAAAGCCAACGCACTAGCTTATCACTTCTTGCAACACATGCAAATCAAAGCATTATGCGAAAACCAAATGCAACCAAGCATAAGTTTAACCCATTCGCAACACATGCCAAATGGTTAACCCATATGCAAAAACCAAATCCAAATGGTTGAGCTTGAGTGAACGCGGATTGAGATCACCAACACATGATGAAGCTCAAGCAAAAGAGACAACCCCTCTTAATAGCACGGCGATTAAAACCTTAGACTCAAAGACTACAAAGTCCTTAGCCTATCTAATTATACCTTCGCCGCCGCACACAAGCAATCCCCTTTGGGGTCTTTATGATCTTCACTTTGATACTCCCCCGGGATCATCACTCGACACCTCTTTGGGATCCACTCTTGACGCCCATCAACTCATGATGTCGTCCTTGTCCCGTTCTCACCATCTCATCCATCTTTGGACCTAACTCAATCACAACTCATAAAATAGTTAGTCCAAGATGCATGGTTGTCTCAATTATCTCTTGCACTCCATTAACACATAATGGATGCCTCTAGATCAATTGAGCACAACCCTAAATCAATAGAAATGATTTAAGTGTGTCTTAAGTACAATAATGTAACTCATGCTTTATTATACTTAAGAACTATTCATTTGTCCTCAATTAATCACGGAACACCATCAACACATGATGAAGTGTTCGTTAATAATTAATTAAGACAAATGAACTCAATTTAAATTATCATTTAAATTGATATGAGTATATATTAACTACACAAGTTTTCATATACTCATGTTGATGAAAAGTAATGATCCATTATATGTAAATTGTATGGAAATGATCATTACCCTAAGTCATCAACTATAGAATAAACTCCACATGTATATGTGCATAAGTATGATTGACTTGGATATAATATGCACATATTCAATTTTATTGCATTGGAGTATATCCCATATTACCATGAGTATACTTATAACTAGGCAATTCAAATATATACTCAAGGATTTAGTTTCTTTGTCTTGATCCTTATGTGTGTCAATAACGAATCGATCAATACAAAGAGACTTTCAAGTTAAACTACAAACTCCCCCTAAGTATGTGCATCCATGTAATGTGTGGATTGGGAAACACGTTTGTGGTTAATATAATGGGGACATTCATACTTTAACTTGAATCCAAAGTATGCAACTAATATTAGAATGAATATGCAAACATACCTTGGGTTTTCCATTTTTCAATGCGATGAGACTAATCAAAGATATTCTAAATAAACAAGTTAGTCTCGATATAAGATTGTCATTAATAACACTATCGCATTAAGGGATAAACTCAATATTGGATTTGTCATTAACACAAGATTAGATTTGTCATTAACACCAAAACCATAACTAATGAAGGTTGAACTTACATGGGCCGCGGCCTGTTACTGTTCACGGGAATTTTTCGGAGTTTTCCATTTAAAATAATCCGAGAAAATAAATTAGTTTATTTAGGGTAGTAAAAATACTCTAAAAATTCCCAGAAAAATCTCAAAAATACTTTGAGACATTCTGAACTTAAATAAAATATTTTTGGCAAAACTTTATTTTAAACTTTTCTTTTTATAATTATTTCTTGGCAGAAGACAATATGTTTATATTCAAAATGATTCAAATAATTCTCGGAAAATCCAAATAAATCCAAAAAATTCACAAAAATCATAAATTGCAATAAAATAATATTAAATAATTAAAATGTCAAAAATTGGGATGTTACAAACCTCCCCCCCTTAACGGAATCTCGACCCCGAGATTTTAGGGCTAACTAGAGAATAGGTTTGGAAATTCTGCTTTCAGATCTTCTTCACACTCCCAGGTTGCTTCATTTTCTGAATGATTACTCCATTGAACTCTGCAAAAGCGGCTTCTCTTTGTAAGTCAGATCCTCCTGTAACTCGATGGCTTCTAATGGTGTTTGTTCTGCTGGTACTCTGAGACATTTCTTATGTTGCGACACATGAAACACATCATGGACTCCTGCTAATGACTGGGGCAACTCCAACTGATACGCAACCTCTCCTCTACGGCTCAAGATCTTAAATGGTCCAACATACCTAGGTGCGAGTTTTCCTTTAACATTGAACCTTTTTACACCTTTCAAGGGAGTGACTTTGAGATACACAAAATCGTTGGGTTCGAAACTCAATTCACGATTTACGATTATCAAGATAGCTCTTCGCGCTTTGATATGATCGTTCTCGATCTTTCCTCGATCATGGCAACTTGCTCTTCAGCCTCTCTGAGCAGTTCAGGCCCAAATACCGAACGCTCCCACGTTTCATTCCAATTTAACGGGGTACGACAAGCACGACCATATAAGGCTTCAAATGGTGACATTTGCAAACTAGCCTGATAACTATTGTTATAACTGAACTCTGCATATGGCAAACATTTATCCCAAGATGTACCGTACGATATCGTACAAGCTCTCAACATATCTTCTAAAATCTGGTTAACTCTTTCTGTCTGACCATCTGTCTACGGATGGTAAGCGGTACTGAAATTCAGACGAGTTCCCATTGCTTCATGCAATTTATCCCAAAATCTTGAGGTAAATTGGGTACCACGATCCGATACGATTTTCTTAGGCACACCATGCAAACATACGATTCTTGACATGTATAATTCTGCCAATTGATCCCCTGAATAGGTTGTCTTCACTGGAATGAAGTGAGCAACTTTAGTCAACCGGTCAATAATAACTCATATGGAATCATAACCCCTTTGAGTCTTGGGCAATCCTGTAATAAAATCCATACCAATCTCCTCCCATTTCCATTCCAGAATCTTCAATGGCTGTAACAATCCAGTAGGCTTTTGATGCATTGCCTTTACTCTCTGACACACATCACATAAGGCAACATGCTCTGCAACTTCACGCTTCATACTTGGCCACCAGAATCTCTTCTTAAGATCCTGATACATCTTGGCACCTCCAGGATGAATGGAATACTTAGAATCGTGTGCTTCCTCAAGAATCAGTTGTTTAAGTTCTTTCTCATTTGGCACACAAATTCGACTTTTAAACCACAAAGTTCCTTGCTCATCCATAGTGAAATCTTCGGCTAAACCCTCTTCTTTCTTAGACTTGATCTTGCGGATCTTCTCATCATTACCTTGCCTTTCCCTAATTTGATCCTCAAGAGTTGGCTTTACTTCTAAAGCAGCTACAAATCCTTGCGGCATAACTTCCAATTTCAACTTATGAAATTCCTCACATAACTCCGGTTGTTCGCTGGCTACTAACGAATTTACACTGTGGCCTTTACGACTCAAAGCATCGGCTACCACATTAGCTTTTCCAGGATGATAATGGATTCCGACATTATAATCCTTAATCAATTCCAGCCATCTTCTCTGCCTCATGTTAAGGTCTGACTGGGTAAATATGTACTTCAAGCTCTTATGGTTCGTATATATCTCACATCTATTTCCGATGAGATAATGACGCCATATCTTTAAAGCATGCACTACAGCTGCTAACTCCAAGTCATGCGTCGGATAATTTCCTTCATGCGGCCTCAACTGCCTTAACGCGTAGGCTACAACTTTGCCATTCTGCATTAATACGCAACCAAGTCCCTGCCTTGATGCATCACAATAAATGTCAAAGTCACACTGCACATCTGGTAATACTAACACCAGTGCAGATGTTAATCGCTTCTTCAACTCCTCAAAACTCTTTTCGCACTCTGGCGTCCATGCAAACTTCTTTTCTTTCTTCAACAATTGCGTAAGAGGTCTCGCAATCGTTGAGAATCCTTCTATGAATCGACGGTAATATCTCACCATTCCCAGAAAACTACAGATCTGAGTAACTGTCTTTGGCTGCTCCCAATGTAACACAGCTTCCACTTTACTTGGATCCACAGTAACTCCTTTGGCTGTCATTACATGACCAAGGAATTCCACTTTCTCCTTCCAGAAATCACATTTACTGAATTTAGCATACAACTGCTGTTCTCGCAATTTCTCTAGTACCAATCTCAAATGTTCGGCATGCTCTTCTTCTGACTTAGAGTACACAAGGATATCGTCTATAAAGACAACCACAAATTTATCCAAATACTCCATGAATACTTTATTTATCATGTTCATGACTCAAGCTAGGTCAATAGCTGGTGCGCACAGATCCTAGCAGCCTAGATCATAACAAAGCGGTAACTAAATATTGAACCCAGAGTACTGCCTGGCGTTTCTCATTATTACAAAAGTTGGACCCATAAGTCATATAGCGACGGGAACATTAAACTGGTAACTAAACTTTAGACTAAGCAAAAACCGAGAAAACACGCGATCCTGGGCGTCTGGCTATTCCTCCTCTTCACCGCCTTCACCGCAAATTTCGAATGGAGGATTGCAGGCTCTTGGATAGCTATCTTCGCTCTCCTGATTTTGGTTAGCAAAGAGAGAGTCATCTTCTTGCTGATCAGCGGCGGTGTCGACATCAGGTATTTCCAGCACAACTTCCACGGCGTCCTAGACTTCATTTGTCGTGATGTGATTGATCCTTCCACGCATCGTCGTTTGAGGCGATGCTCCTGACTGTACTGGTACTCGATTACTTCCTGTCACTAGGACTTTAGCTGGGGTAGTTCCTAAGTTGAAATGAACTGGAGTAACATTTCCTTTCTTCGGACACTTGTTGGCTTAAATGTCTGGCTCGTTATAAGAGAAACATTTCTTGGCAATGGTCTCATCGACTTCTAGGTGCATTGCCTCCCGTGTCTTTGGTGTTTGAAAATTCGATTAGTGGGGCAAGATGACGGAGTGATGTCTTGTTGGTCCACCGTTGAATTTCGCAAACCGCTGCGGTGTCATCCTTAACCTAAGTTGATTAGGTCGCCTTTGCCCGACTAGCCATCCTACGCTTACGATCTTCACCCAATTCCTTACGCTTATCCTCAAGGATCAGAGCTTTATTAACTAACTCCTGAAAATCAGGGAAATTGTGGGTGATCAGTCCCACCTGCAATCCAGAAGTTAAACCTTTCAAGAAACGGGACTGTCTAGCCTTATCCGTAGCTACTTCTTCTGGTGCATAACGTGCCAATTGGGTAAACTTGTTTAAGTATTCAGCTACTGACTGGCCTCCTTGTTGCAGAGCGCTAAACTCTTCCTTCTTAAGATCCATCATTCCTTCAGGTACATAATACTGACGGAAGGCAATTGAAAACTCTTCCCAAGTAATCTCCTGTGGAGATTCATGTGCTGCGCAATAGTTCTCCCACCATTCCGCGGCGGTCCCTTCTAGCTGGTGTGAAGCATACAACACCTTCTCATTTCCTTCACACTGCGTGATATGCAATTTCCTCTCAATGGTTCTTAACCAATCATCGGCCTCCAAAGGATTAGCATTGCCTGAGAATGTTGGAGGACGGGTTCTCATGAAATCTGATAACTTAGAATGAGAACGCGGCCCATTGTTGCCTTGTTGTATGTTAGTGTTGCCTATGGCTTGATTGGTCATATTCTGCATTTGTTGCATCATGGTTTGCATAAGTTGAGTTTGCGCGGCTATATAAGCTCCCAAATTCTGCACATCTACTGGCGGTGTTGGCTGTAGTGGCGTTCCATCATTGAACTCATCATTCCGGCGAAAGCCACTTCTTGAAGCTCCATTGTTACCGCGAGTGTTCACCATCTGTTTGATTTTATTTTTAGGTTAGGAGAGGTAGAATAGCATAGATAAGATGCAAGAATCTCTAATGCGGGGGAATAGGTTAAACCCAAAACGTTATATCCTTTATTGATTAACTTGGTATGGTTGCTTACAAAAGCCTAAAAGCTTTGCAACACATACTGCACACTCAACAAACATAAAAATCCAAACTAAACACTCAACCTTAACGTCTATTACATTTGGGGTAAGACTATCCTATTTGACGCGACTCAATACTTGAGTCCCAACTTAAGCTAAGACTCTCACTCCTCGAGCCATCCTCCACGGGAACTTCCTGGTGGGTATATCAAGGTGAGCTGGTCTTTGAGTGCGAATCGATCTCGGTGTCCCGCAACTGGTGACGCTTCTGGCTCCTCGAACTCAGACTTCATCTCCTCTGATGATGATGGTGTATTGCGGCATCTCTTCTGTAATGCCTCTTCGAGCTCCATGATTCTCTCCTCGTAAGCTACTCGGGTCTCGTGCAGTTCCTTCTCTGCAACTCTGAGTGCTTCATAGGCCGTCCTTAATTCCGTGTCAGTGTCGAGGACATGAGTCTCTTGAACAGCTGTAAATCGTGCCAAGTGCACCGTGGTAGCATCCTCATTCCGGGTGACGTATGAACGCCAAGAATCTCGAACCATGGGGTGGAGTCTGAACACCGTGTCTTCCAGCTCATGGTAGTAGTCGTAGCAGATCCTCCGTAGAGCAAGTCATGATGCCTCCTGGATACCAATCTCCCACGTGGCTCTTCTCACCGTGATGCTGATAGGTTGGCTTGCTTTCTCTCCATGTCTGGCGTAGATTAGAAGTTTGCACACCATTCCTCTTGTGGCTCCGTTGACGATCCAACTTCGACCTTGATACGTTGGTTTGGCGAAACCTCCCAAGACTTGGAGCACCCTCCAGAGCTCTGTCGTGTAGCCACCCTCGCACTCTACATATGACTGTGTCCTCCTCATCTATTTAAAAGAGAGATAGATAAGTCTTCAACTTCAAACGGCCACTCCAAAAATTTTAAGGTAGATTTCAACAAAGGTAAGGAGTAGAGAATAAGATGAGTCAAGAGTGTTATTTTAATCCATTTTAGGTTTTCCTTTAGAAAATAGTTTTGGACGCTCTTCCAACTAGGGCCAAGTCCTACGGTCAGTATGCTCTGATACCACCTCTGAAGGACCCGAATTCACCAATTCAATCCACTGTGTTTTACCGCACTATTCCTGTGATCAACGCTTAGTGCACAGCTAAACATCGGTAAGCATCATATCATACACAACGATAAGAATAATAAGACTTCATTTATTTAATATAACTAGTGTATGATCTTATGATCACTTACAGTTATTCAACCTCGCAGGACAATAATAAGATGAAATAAGACAAATGCGGCGGAAAGTAGTAGAAGATGTAGCGACTCATCAGTACACCACAGGAGACTAACAAGGCTTGGCCTAGTGACATGCATCCACTTGTAACTTCTCCTCCAGTAATGATGTTGACTCCTCCACTGTTGTTGGTTTGTTTAAGCAAGGGTGAGTACAACCACACGTACTCAACAAGTTGTGCACAAAATGCAATTCTATCATAGCTATATGCAGGCTTATTCCAAAGGAAGGCTAAGTGGTTCATTTGCAGTAAAGCAGCATTTCAAGAACACATATATTCCATAGATTGAAAAGACAGTAAAACAAATAATAACAGTAAGTAGATTCCATTGTTTCTCAAATCAACCCAAGTGTTCATCCTAAGTCAAGTTCCATTGTCCAAATGGCATCCTGCCATCCCATAACAGTTGTTCATTTTAATTAACTACCCCTTGACTGTAATTCCCAAACATTGCTCAATACCGTGAGCACGGCTATCCGAACAGTTTGTACACTCTGCAGAGGTTATGCACTTTACCCACATGATACAACCATGCACCACACAGGTGAACGATTATAACAAAGCCTTTACAATGCATGCTCTTAACCCAGTGCTACCCGCTAAGGTTTCAACACTGAAGGGTTACACCACCACAACAGGGCCCCCCTCTTGCGCCATGTGAGTTTCTCCGTACACCCGGACTCACACCACCACGATAGCACTCAAGTTAAGCATTTGCAAATTAGTCAGCTAGGCTGCCCCATAACAGACATGTGGTTGCATGATTGACTCAGGTCAAAGTCTCGCAAGGTTAAGTCCTTAGGATTGATTAAAGCAAGACTTACATATACCCTCAGCTCCACTGAGCCCACCCTGGCACACATGCCCCTTCCACTTGCTTCAATCGTAAAGTGATTACCACCCGGTTGGTTACCAAGCACCACGTGCTTCTCACAAATCAACATCGTTGTGTGACCTCCTCGCCACAACAACTCAATCTCTTTGTGTGACCACACATGACACATAAGTTTAACATCATGGTTCCATATTCCATTAGTCAATATTAATTCTCAACATTTCATGTACATGTGATGACGTGGCATGGCTAAGCATTCTAGTCCGATCTAACCATCCATGTTGATTTCAGTATTAACCAACTATAGTAAACCAACCTATGGTGACAAGTGGATTATGGCATACAAATAACAAGGTAGGGTGTAATTCAAAAGGGTACATTAACTAATCCCAAAGTTAAGTTGAAATCATTTATACTCATAAAATATCATGCAATAAAGTAAATCAAAATAGCAATTTTGCAAACATGGGTGCAACATGATCAAAGCACAACTTGCCTTGCTTAAGCTCCTGGTCTTGGTCTAAAGATTGTTCCTGAGTTGCAAATTCCTCCTCCGAAGCCTCGCACAATTCAACGTCTACGCGAATCGAGAAGAAATAGCAAATAAACACCAAAACCAAAGAACAAATGAACTCAAAAATTCAAATAAAAATTACCATTGGATATATCTCAATTTTACAAATTTTTAGGAATTTGAATCACCTCAATCGGAGTTCGTATGCAAAAGTTATAGCATTTAGAAGTTTAATTAATTCTGAAATTAGAAATTCAAATTTTTCCGAATTATTTTTATAAAGAAAAATACGAATTTCCCGGCCCGGCTGTACGGACGACACGTGGCGAAATCTGGACCGCTTAAATCCAATCTGACGGCTATCAATTAACCCATGACGTGGCTGAATATCAACCATCCGATCTAGATCGGACGGCCGACGCTTACCCCTACGGTTTACTGTGCACATAAATGGCGTGGCTCAACCGTGACCCTACGATCTTGATCCAACGGCTACACTTAACCGAGGCGTTCACTGTTGACCTAAACCGACGCGGCTTATTCCTGACCACACGATTTTGATCCAACGGTGGAAATCTTACCCGAGCTATCCACTGTGTATAAAGGCGACGTGGATGATCTCCGGGCGTGCGATGACGATCCAACGGCGCACGAAGCTCGAATCCGGCGATGGCTGCACAGCGGCTCGGTCTCACCGGAGCTGGGGACGAAGACCACGGCGGCGGTGTTCCGGCGCTCTCCGGCGACGAAGGGGTAGGGGTTCCGACGCGTCTCGATGTGCTGAGCTCGAATCCGAATCCCTCTCGATGGAAGAAGTTCCTAGCGGCGACGTAACCTCGGCGCAAGTCCTTCGGCACTCCGGCGAGCTCTCGCGGCGGCTTTGGTGTCCCTCCGGCGACGGCGCAACAGGGAAGATGTGCGGCGAGGTGTGGAGATCTTCGGGAGAGGTCCCCTGGCCCTTAAATACCCTCGACGTGCGCGCAAACTCGGAAAGAAGAGCGGCGGCGGCTTATCCAACTCGGAGACGGCGACGCGAGAGGTCGACTCGGACACGATGACCATCGACCGCACGATGTTCATCCGACGGTCCGGATAAAAGGTGGAGTCCGAACCGGTACCGATCAATGGTGACCGTGCGATCAAGATCAAACGGTCGCAAACACTAGGGTTTACTTAAATGACGTGGACCAATGTGGACCCTTGGATCCCGATCCAACGGTCGGCGTTAACCCTCCCGTTTCACCGTTCGGTCCACACAGTAATGGGCCGCGGCCTGTTACTGTTCACGGGAATTTTCCGGAGTTTTCCATTTAAAATAATCCGAGAAAATAAATTAGTTTATTTAGGGTAGTAAAAATACTCTGAAAATTCCCAGAAAAATCTCAAAAATACTTTGAGACATTCTGAACTTAAATAAAATATTTTTGGCAAAACTTTATTTTAAACTTTTCTTTTTATAATTATTTCTTGACAAAAGACAATATGTTTAAATTCAAAATAATTCAAATAATTCTCGGAAAATCCAAATAAATCCAAAAAATTCAGAAAAATCATAAATTGCAATAAAATAATATTAAATAATTAAAATGTCAAAAATTGGGATGTTACAATTACCCGCATCAAATGTATAGTTTTATTTTTATTTTTAATCAAAATATCAATAACCATCATCATGTCTTAATATTTCCAAATTTCATCTAATCAATTTTTCCAATTGATTTATCCAAGTCTAAAGCGTGGCTAAGCATGATTATTTACCATCGCATATACCCAAATTGACATCAATTATTATCTAACCTTAACTCTAAGGTTGTCAAGGTTCACATGTCAACACTAAAAGAACTTCATAAGACAGCAGGTATATCTACCAGTACCCACAAAGTAGCAGCATTTAATGAAAATAGCATATGCAATGAAAACATTTGTAAAACTGGGATCAACATGATCAAAGGGGGTGCTTGCCTTGCTTAGTTGCTGTTTACAACAAAGTCGAGGTCGTAATTGGCGTTGTGGACAATGGAAGTAGGAACGTCGAGTTCTACACGTCGTTCAACGAAAATATAGCAAATAACAAACTTTCAATAAGGGTAAAAAGAATACAGATAAAAAACCAAATAAAAACTTATTATAGAAAACAGGCGTGTTTTAGGGTTTGAATTGAATGATTCTATTTTTTTTCATGTTTTAGCCGATTTAAATTGTACATACATACATATCATTAGTAGCATTTTAGGTTAAGTGATGCACAATTTCTTTTACAGATTGCTATTCTTGTTTTACGAATTCAAGAGGCTAAAATTATGTATTTTTGTGTTTATAATATCGAATCCAAGAGGCAAAAGTTATTTGAATTAAGATATTAATCACTTTGTTGGATAAATAGTACTTAATCATTGATTAATGTTGCTTAAGAAGTGGTTTCAAATATGTTAAGAGTTGTTAGATTAGGTTACTGGTTACATATTCATGGTTACTGAGAAGGTTCTGATGATACAAATCTTTTAACAACAGATTTCTTCATTACTACCGAGTCTTTTTATTCATATTGTATCGTTCAGAAATCATAATATTTAGGGTTATACTACTATCAAGATTCATATGCAAAGCATGATGAAATGAGTTATTTCTTCAGAATAGGGTGGTCTATATTTTGGGGGAGTGTTCTTAAGTTGATTTTACAAATTTTAGTGTTTAAATGGGCCATTATATTCATTGTCGAAATAGCTTATATGGTATGGTAAAGTTTACGTCATAGGAATCAGTCTAGTATGGCAAAGTTTACGATTAACACTTAAGGGTTTTGAACTAGCTGAATTTAGTTGAAAAGTAAGTTGTAAATAAGATATTTTTCTAGAATATGGTAGTCCATATACCAAAGTGTGTTTCTAAGCTGGTCCTACTAAGATTTACATTTAGACATGTATTTTTAGAGGCCACCAAAAAGGCCTAGTTGGTTTAGTTTCCTGCACAACCAGTTCACGAAGGGCGTTTGCAGTAGCGAGATTTATACATAAAGCAAGTCCTAAATAGAATATTTTTCTAGATTATGGTAGTACATATTATGAAGAGTGTTTCTGGGCTATTCTTTCAAATTTTTGCATTTAGCTGAGATATTTTACGGGCTATTGAAAAGGCCTAAGTGATTTAAGTTCCACGTGTTTTACGTCCTGTTTTCGTTTCTAGATTGCGACTGCACCTTACAGGATAATTTAACCATTTTTTTGGCATTAGTTGAGGATGGCTCTAAGAGTGTTTTAAAGCTAGTTCCGTGAAATTTTTCTTTTATCCGAGATGTCTTTCATATAAATGATTAGTGCCTTGTATTAAAATATTTTAACACAGCACGAGTTATTTTTACATAAACAGAAAGGATATCACTTTCTAAGATCCTACAATTTGGTTTCATTGAATTTGGAGTTCGTTTGTGAAAGTTATGACTATATGAACTATTTAAGTATTGAAATTTCGACTATTGAGCATTTAATGCTAACTATGATAAAACTTAAATATTTTTACCTATTTGGAATCCATGTGATCTTAAGAGTACAACAAAACTAGTTTTACCCCATTTTGAGTTCATTTGATCCAAGTTTTAACTGCTTGACTTTATGTGCATAGAAAGCATTCTTTAATAAATTTTGGTTCAAACTAAATACAAAATCTAAATGTTTTTGCATATTTGGTACCTTCGTATTCTCAGGAACATCTTAAAATTTATTTCATGAATTAAAGAGTTATAGTTTATATATTTGTAGTAGTAACTATATTAGTGTTTGTTTCAAATTTAATTCTAAATAATTCAAACTGTGATCATAAATAAAATATTTTTTACATATTATGAGTCTAATTGATTTTAGGTGAATTTATAAATTTATTTCACTGGAATTGGAATTAAAATGTACAAGATATTCAATGTTTGAACCTTTGTCGGTTTGCTAATTGCATGGAAAATCGAAAATACGTTTTCTTGCAGAGGAAAGCGTCTTGGCCGCTTTGAACTGAGTCTTGCTGCGCCACTGACGTTTGGGGCCCACGACGGAGAGAGCCAGAATAGAGAGCTCGTCGGCTGTGCTTGCTGGCGGCGAGAGAGTCCACAGCTCGGTTGGCCGGCGGCTCAGTGAGCTGTAGAGGGGCAATCTAAGGCTCAGGGATCCGTTGGTAAGGCTCGGTGATGGCCGGAGATAGGTCTCCGACGAGAGCCAGCGGCTGTGTTGGAGATGATTAGCCGGAGTTGGTGAAGAAGGGTTCAAACACTGGAGAAATGAATGAGTGAGCATCAGTGTAGTGCATGAATCCCATTTTGTTGATTTGTTGCGGCGGAGGAGCTTCTAGTTGGGTTGGCAGCGTGTCACCGGAGTTGAGGAAGATGGTGCACGCGGCGGCAAAGCTACGGGTGAAATGCACGCGAATTGAACTGAGGGGTTTCGGAGATTAGTGCTCTAAAATGCTTCATATGAGATCAATTTGTAAATGGTTTGCTGGAAAGATGGTTTCGGCTTGTACCTTCTTGGTGGTATTCATCAGAAATGGAGAAACTTCTGATGGCAATGGGGTTTTCGGTTTTGAGGTAGAGTGTGCTATGGTTGTAGAGGAGGTAATGGAGCTCTGGGTGGTTTCAATTGGAAGATGGTGCACTCGGTGAGAAGTTTGGCCGGCGGTGTGTTTTGGCAATGAGAAATGATTTGGCTTGAGCAGTGAGGAATCCAGGATGATCATGCGATGCCATGCAAGCTTAGGAATGCATTTGCCAGCCTTTAAATAGACTAAGAAGGCTCGTGTGAAGGGCTGGCGCCGCAGATGTTGTGCCCGGTTCACTCGGTTCTGGATGGCTCGGGTTCGCACTGGAAGAGAGAGAGAAGAAGGAAGAAGGCTGTAGAAATGGAGATAAGTGGCTGACAGGTGGGGGCCAAAAGGCAGCCAGAGAGAGAGCAGTCGGCACAGGAGAGAGACTGGCTGGTCGGTGGTCCCGGATAGAGAGGTATGGCCCACATGGAAGTGCCGGCTATGGGAGTGGGATGAAATCTCTAGACAGATCGGGCTTGATCCAGTGGTTAAAGCTGACAAACCGACTGAAGATTTTATGAACCTTTTTTAATAGGTCGGCAAGATAAATATAGTTATCCAGTTAAAATTTCAGATTATAATTCTTGACATAAAAATTTAAATAATTCTGACAATGCATGCTGCCAGATTTTTAGTTTCTGATTTTTATTTTATTTAAGATCAAAATAAGGTATAAATTTTATTAAAATTTTTATGGGAGTTTAGAATCATATTTTTAATATTTTATAAAATTTTAAGATTTTTATCTTCAATATTTTAATTCTAAAAATTCTGACATTACTATTTTTAGATGTAATTATTTTTTGTATTTGAATTTTTCAAGGCTTCAAATGTAAGTTTTAATTTTTTATATTTTTAGCAGAGGTAGATATCAAGTTTATGTCAGCATGGTAAAATTTTGGTTCAGAAAATCCATATAATTTTCTACACAAATCGACAAGTTCAAGATTGATATCTTATCTCATGATTACAGTTTTTTTAATATATTTTATTGGTTCAGATCATCTCAAGCATCAAGGGTAGGGTCCTAGGGTATTATGGAGTGCTCTGATATTTTATTACCATTTTTTTAGATATTTTGTTCTTACCTTTTTACTTTTACCATTTTACCATTTCACTTTATTGATTTTCTTTTTAAAAACAAAAGCTCAAGAAAATCCAATAATTCAAGAAAAATCAGGAAATAAACATTTCAAATTAAACATCACATTTTAAATTTATTCTTATAGTTTATTTGCTTTGGAAATAGCGGTTTTAAATTTTGAAAATTTTCTTTTCTTTAAGATTAAAATGCAAGAAAATGAAGAAATGATATTGTTTTAAATCAAAGTCTTTATTTAAATTAAAATTTTCATTAAATTCCATTTTTAAAATTTAATTTTTTTATTTTTCATATTTTTGAATTTTTTGGGATGTTAGAGTCAGCCAGGCTATAAAGGGCCCAGTAGAAGGCAGGGGCGCTGCTGACCCATCTACCCATAGCCGCCGGGCACAACCCTCATCATGCACCATCGCATCCTACTGAGCCACACCGTCAACTGTTGTCATGACACCTGCACCCGACTACCGCCACATGCTATCGCTTGCATCCATCCTTCACTGCATGAGCTAGCTGCCACCACAGTCGTCGCTCACCATTGCCACCCGCATCAAGGACCACCACCAGTGCCCCATCGGCCATGCCAGCTGCCATGCTGTCGGGCTGTTGATGCCTCATCGTTGTCCTATCGCCAAGGTGTAGCCGCACAATTGCTTGCTACCCTGTGCCGGCCACACCAAGACGAAGTGCACCTAACGAGAAATGCATAAAAACATAGAGAGATGATGTCGGGGTGCGCCCTGACGTTGTCTCTCGTTGTCCTTATATATTTCTCGTCAAACCGTGTGTCCGATTTAAGATCCATTCACATCATCATATGTAGGAGGTGTTGAGAATCTTGGGAGGCGTGCTACGAAAGTTTTGGAAAGTATGAAGGAGCGGAGAACATGCAGAGAACACGTAGGTTCATCATTTTCGACTTTTCTAGTGGATTTTTGGGATGCAGATATAAACCCAAGGTTGATGCTCGTCATATTAGAGCTGACAACATATATGCTATAAAATATATCTTGTAACATGGGTTTTATAAAATATATTTTGTAGGAAAACTCTCACGCAGTTCTGAACCGAGCATTCTCTCAAAAATTTGAGCATAGGGCTGCTAAGAAGAATCTGGATTTTAATGAAGGTACTGTTCTTGATCTAAGTTTATCTTCTATTCCTATTGGTGATGCGATTGCCAATATTAATCAATTAGGAGTACTTTGTGGTAATACTTTGGATGAGTCAATTTCTGCGGTTCTTGGGCTTTTCAAAGGTGATATATCTAGAAATGCTCCTGTGATTTCTTCTAATTGCGAGGTGGATAATCATGTTTCTTATGGGAGTGATACTGACTCACAGGGGGAATGTGATTTTTCATCTTCTCTTATCTCTGTTTGTGGTGGTCCAATAGATGAGATCTTAGATGATGATAGTTGTCATCGTAGTCATAATTTTAAAGCTGTGTTTAAAAGGAATAAGAAGTTTAGAGATTGCACATTGTTCTCTAAGCAGGGCAAGTGCAAGGTTAATTTTGTTAGAATCAATAAGAATAGTGTAAAATGAAAGGAATCTTTTGGAATAGCAGAGGTCTGAGTGACTTGGCTAAGATTAGATTCCTATCTGATACGTCCAAAGAGCAACAGCTAGATTTTATTGCTCTTTTGGAGACTGGTAAAAAAGATTTCGCTACTCATACACTCAATAATTTGTGTGGGGGTAGGAATTTTCTTTGGCATTGGACGGAGCCTCATGGGAGGTCGGGAGGTATGGCATTGGGTGTCAATTTAGACAGTTTTGATATAGGAAGCATTGAGGAAGGGGATTTTTATATCAAATTTCATCTGAAATGTAAAGAGGATGGTTTTCAGTGGATTTTAGTAGCAGTTTATGGGGCTGCTCAACCAAAATTCAAGGAGGCTTTTCTTACTGAAATGGTTCGTTCATGTAGCAAAGAAACATTGCCCATTTTAATTGGTGGAGATTTTAACATTATTAGAAATTCTAGCGAGAAAAGCAATGATAATTATAGTAGTAAATGGCCCTTTTTGTTTAATGCGGTCATCGATAGCTTGAACTTAAGGGAAATCCAGATGTCTGGTCGTAAATTTACGTGGGCCAACTCTTTGGAGGTTCCTACGTATGAGAGATTAGATAGAGTCTTGATGAGTACGGAATGGGAACAAAATTTTCCTTTAACGTCGGTGGTGGCTCTTAGTCGGGAGATTTCGGATCATACTCCATTACTCTTTGATACGGGGTCAGGATCACATGGTGTCAAACATACTGTATTTCGTTTCGAAATAGGTTGGTTGATGCGTGATGATTTCCATAAGCTAGTGGTGGAGGTATGGAACAAAAGGACTAGTGGCTCCAATGCGTTGGAGATTTGGCAAAATAAGATTAGGCGATTAAGGCAATTCTTGAGAGGTTGGGCTAAAAACGTGGGTGGATCTAATAAAAAGGTGAAAAAGGATCTCATTAGGAGAGCAGGAGAGTTAGATAAGAAAGCAGAGTCTGCATTGCTTAGTCCTCAGGAGGTTGAGTTAAAGCAGTACCTTAAGCAGAGAATCGCTTCTCTTCTTAGGGAAGAAGATTTATATTGGTATCAGAGAGCTAAATCTACTAAGCTTCTTCAGGGGGATAGAAATACTAAGTATTTTCAACTTGTGGCTAGTGGTAAGCATAGGAAGACTAGAATCTTTCAATTAGAGCAGGAGGAAGGGGTAATCAGAGGAGAAGATAACCTCAAGAAATACATTACCAAGTATTACAAAACATTGTTTGGTTCGTCAGGAAGAAGTAATTTCTCTATGATCGAATCTCAAAGAGTGGATATCCTCTAGGTGTCTGATGAGGAAAATGATATTCTCACAGCTCAATTTACTTATAAAGAAGTTAAAGATTCGATTTTTCAGATGAAGCATAATAAGGCTCCTGGGCCAGATGGTTTCCCTGCTGAATTTTATCAGGAGTTTTGGGGGCTCATTAAAGATGATCTAATGGCTATGTTTCATGATTTTCACAAATGTAACATGTCTCTTTTTAGCTTAAATTTCGGAACAATTACATTGTTGCCAAAGCTAAAAGAGGTTAAGCAAATTCAGCAGTTTAGACCAATCTGTCTTCTAAATGTGAGTTTCAAGATTTTTTCTAAGGTTGTGGCTAATAGAGTGGCTTCAGTTGCACATAAGATTGTGAGTCCTTCGCAAACTGCCTTTATGTCGGCCAGAAACATAATGGAGGGAGTTGTCATCTTACATGAAACGTTGCATGAGTTAAAAAAGAAAAAGCTCAATGGAGTGATACTTAAATTAGACTTTGAGAAGGCGTATGACAAGGTTAAGTGGGATTTTCTCCTGCAATCTCTAAGAATGAAAGGTTTCTCTTCGACTTGGTGTAAATGGATTGAATGCATTGTCAGCAAAGGAAGTGTGAATGTCAAAGTTAATGATAATCTTGGGAGTTACTTCCAGACTATGAAAGGATTGAGACAAGGGGATCCTTTATCTCCGCTTTTGTTCAATCTGGTAGCGGACATGCTTGCCATTTTGATTGCTAGGGCTAAGGATAATAACCAGTTTAGAGGGATCATTCCGCACTTAGTGGATGGGGGTCTTTCTATCCTTCAGTATGCGGATGATACGATTATTTTTTGGAACATAATTTGAAGGAGGCTTTGAATTTAAAGCTTGTCCTGAATATTTTCGAACAACTTTCAGGTCTTAAGATCAATTTCCATAAGAGTGAAATATTCCTTTTTGGTGAAGCTCAAGCTTTCAAAAAAGAATATATTCATCTTTTTGGATGCAAAGAGGGAACTCTTCCCTTCAGATATTTAGGTATCCCAATGCATCATAGAAGAATTAGCAATAAAGATTGGATTTCTGTGGAGGAGAGATTTCAAAAGAAGCTTGCTAGTTGGAAAAGAAAGCTTCTTTCTGTTGGAGGCAGATTGGTATTGATTAATTCAGTTCTCTCTAGTTTACCGATGTTTATGCTATCTTTTTTTAAAGCTCCTAAAGGGGTGATTAAAAGACTAGATTATTACAGATCAAGGTTTTTTTGGCAGAGTGATGAGCATAGAAAGAAATATAGATTGGCAAGATGGTCTGTACTCAATAAACCTAAATGTATGGGCGGGCTGGGAATCTTAGATTTGGAATTGCAGAACAGGTGTTTACTTGCTAAGTGGTTATTTAAACTGTTAAATGAGGATGGCCTATGGCAAGAATTACTTAGAAGGAAATATCTGCATAGTAAATCTATTACGCAAATATCAAGGAAGGCGGGAGATTCTCAGTTTTGGTCGGGCTTGATGAGTGTCAAAGAGCAATTCCTGTCGCTGGGCTCTTTTCATTTAGGGGATGGGAGATGTGCTAGGTTCTGGAAAGATGTGTGGATTGGTACTAAAACTCTTATGGAAGTGTATCCTAATCTCTATAAATTGGTTAGAAGGAAAGATATGTCAGTAACAAGTGTATTTGAATCGGTCCCGCTTAATATCTCCTTTCGTAGGTCGTTGATGGGAAATGTCTTGACAAATTGGTTTGAACTAGTTTCAAAGGTTGTTAATGTTTCGTTTTCTCAAGATAGGGACAAATTTAGATGGGCTCTTGGCAAAAAGGGTATCTTCTCGGTTCATTCGATGTATAACGCCTTAATTCAGAAAAATTCCATTCCTAGCAGATGTGACTTTTGGAAGCTTAAAATCCCCTTAAAAGTTAAGATCTTTCTTTGGTACTTAAAGTCCGGTGTAATCCTAACCAAGGATAATTTAGCTAAAAGAAGGTGGCAAGGTAGTATTAGATGTTGTTTTTGTTATTCTAATGAAACAATCCAACATTTGTTTTTTGATTGTCATTTGGCAAGATCTATTTGGAATACCTTTTTCATTACTTTTGGAATTCAATCTCCTCCCAATGTATCTACTTTGTTTGGCTCCTGGCTTAAGGGTGTTAATCCTAAGCTTAAGTCCCAAATTTTAGTAGGTGCAGCGGCCCTTTGTTGGTCGATTTGGTTGTATAGGAATGATATGGTATTCAATAGAGGTTCTATTAACTCATTTGTACAAGTTATCTTCAGGGGACGATTGGATCGAAGTTGGTCTCCATTGCCTAAAGAGGAAGAGAAGGAATGTCATAAAAGGATGCAGTTGCTAGAGACTACGATTTTCGAGCTGTTTGCCAAATCCTGTTGGAGAAGGACTCTTAGAATTGAAGCCTAGTGTCATGTCAATGTATTCTTTTGGGATCTTGTTTTGTTAGTCGGTCGACTGTTCCCTGGTTTGTGTTTAGTGGCTGTAGAGCCGGTTAATCTTTTGTACTTTGTGGACTCTGTACCTTTGGCCGTATTCCTCTTTGAGTGAAGAGACTGGATTGATTCCTTTATCTAAAAAAACAGGCAACACATGCTGCCTCCCGGGTTTGGGGTGTCGCAGGGGAAGTTTCTGCATAATGCTTCTTCATGCACGACGTCCCGTCCTTGACAGGATCGGCGCATAGCATGGTCTTGCAGTACTTGCACTCTGCTTTCTGCTCAAAGTGCTCCCAGTACGGTGACCGCCTGCTGTAGCCCTTCTGTGCGCTGCGCTGCGCTTCAGAATGATGTGCTCCGCAGTTCTCGTCAGCCATCTCTCTGCCTCTCGTGAAGGGGAAGAAAAACTTCTCGCTGGTCTAGTATACGATTTGGCCTGGGTAAGACATTAGTAAGGGATATTGGTTTGCCACTTGCAACCAAAAAAATTAGGTTCAAGGATCACTTAGAACAAGCAAGCAAATAGAGTACTGTATATGCCAATCATGGGGAACTGCATAATACCTTTTTTTTGGGACGAATAAGCTGGAGCTCTGCTGTTGCCTTATGAGAAGAACTATATATTTACAAGGAATTGCATAATACTAACTACTGGTTTTTAAAAGAAGTTATCTTAACGGTGAACCTGGAGAGCGGACAAACATCTCAGGATCGCATGGAACTTTTTTTTTTCATTCCATTCTGACCCAAGGACAAAAACGGATCGCTTAGAAACAAAACTAGCCCATACCAGTGCACACGCACACAAAGAAAAACACGGAAAGTGGGCATATTTGAGAAAACTAACAAGGTGGAGCTCAGGAGCTACAGTCGCCCCAGCTGACCGGGGAAGCACGCGACGCGACGATGGGAATTGGGAGGCCGCGCGCTGAGCCCCTGATTTAATCCGGAGAGGACGGGAGACAGACAAGGCTTTGTGCCTTTCTGGATGCGCCTCTTGACTGGCTGAGTTCAGTTAGGTATAGGAAATGGACACAGAAATTTCGCGGCAATTCTTCCATTGGCTCTCAGCTGCGTTGGTCTATCAGTGCATCAGCCATGCACCATAATGCAGGAGCTTTTGCTTTCTCTTCCAACAATTCAGTACGAGTTGCTTCTTTATCAGCCATCTCTCTCTCCCTCTCCCTCTCTCTCTCTCTCTCTCTCTAAACTAGGAACTCCCATGCAATTTTTTTTTGCATGGTTTACATTGGAGTATCTTAAAATTAGTATATAAGTGTATCTAAATTAAAAAGGAGTATTTCAAGTTTATTTAGATAGTATATCAAACATAACAATAACCACTCTCGGAAGTAGAATGTATTAGCAAGTAGTTTCTTAGATTTTTTTTTTAATTCCAGGTGTATTTACAGAAAGGCACTCTTACACCGACAGTAGCACTTGACTGATTGAGGGCAACAGATCTGTAATAAGAAGAAATCAAAGCATATTGCACTTTTACAGAAAATGGCCAGCAGATCAGGGTATCTTCTTTTTCTGAACAAAAGAAAAGGAGAAAAGTTGAGGGGATCTAGCTGGGAGCAGAGCGTAACAAGACAGAGTTACGAGACGAAAACTTGATAAACTCCAGAAGTTACTCGTACAGAAAACAGAATTTTTAAACCAGAGAAGAGCAGAGGGCAGTGCACAAGGAGGAGGAGGAGAAGGAGAAGGAGAAGGTCCTTGATGCAATCCAAGAACTAAGCAAGAAGCTACAGGTCGACCTAGATTGTCCCTACAAGTACCTCAGCTCTGGTAGAATTCAGCCAGGAGGTTAATGGAAGCATAAAGCATTAGAAAGTTAAATATGTAAGCTCTGCCTGCATGCATGATGATGGTGCCGCTCATCAATCAGTCAATCGAAGCTGACGGCGTCTCCGGGCACTCGACGATGCTCTCGAGGCTGGGCCGCCTCCCGTCGCCTCCGCCGCCGCCGCCTCCACCGGCTCGGGCGTCGCGCTTGCGCGCCATCTCCTGGAGCACGTCCTCGAGGCGGCGGTCGCCGGCCTTGAGCTGCGCCATGAGCCACTCCAGCTCCCCCTTGGTCAGCACCATCTTCACCTTGAGCACCGACCCTTCCTCCTCGCCGCCACTCATCCGCCTCCTCCTCTGCAGCTGCACTATGCCTTCTCCAGGCTCGTAGCCGCTTCCCCTGTGTAGGCAGTTGCCCATGGCCGGCTAACTGCAGCAAGCTCAAGCTTTGGTTGGCTGCAGGTTGGTTTGGTAAATGGGTTCTTGAAGAGTGCGAGGGTATATATCTAGCCATCTTGGTAACCAACAGAGCTGCTTTTGTGTGTGCGAGTGGTGCGCTCCAATGGTGATGGCAACCAGTAATCCAATTCTAATCGTTGTCTAGGTCACATGGTGGGGACGACGGGTTTGGTCTATCCAGTTCAACTCACTACGTGCTCTGCCTGTAAGCATCAGTTTTGGCCCCTGTCTATATGCTCTGCCTGTAAGCATCAGACAAACCTTGGAGGAATTCTGCAAGAATATATGCACCAGTCTCTCTGTAATTTCCACCGTAAAAACTTTCTAAGTTTTACTGTAGCATATACATGCTAGTTAAACGTATGACCCTTGACAGAAACTCCAATTACTTTCTTTTCTTTAGGGAAAAATGTTGATTACTTCAGAGCTGCTAACTATAGCTAGTGCCGGCGGTAGGTCGAGTATAGCGTAGTGTGGTGTGTATGTATGTATGTATGTATGTATGTATGTATGTATGGTATTTGTGGTTGTATACGACGTTTCACTGTCACATTAATCATGTGTGATGATTCATGTTAATTTAGATCTGACGAGTTAAATTTTCGGAGAGTGTATATGCACGGTTGTTAGCCGGCCGGAGAATTCAACACGTCGAATTTACAGTAGAATTGACAGGCCATCATCAAACTTGGACCCGGTCACCAATCCCTGGCCAAACGTTGCATTACATATGACGTACCACACACAATGTTCTGTGCTTGGCTCATGACATAGCTATCCATCCATCCTACTCAATTTATTCAGGACTAAGTTTTATTTACTCCCTAAACTTTTGGATGCATCTAATCTACCATGGTGGCAAAACCATCTTATGGATTATCTAGACTGTTTTACATTGTTCACAGAGCAATCTAGACGTTTTGTAATTCAAGGGTAGATTAGACACACATCAAGTCCTGTTATTAGAAACATTTTGCAAGTCATACTTGATACAGGCAAGTCATAAAGAGTACGCCATTTATCTATTTATCTCGCATTGGAAACTTTTGCAAGTCATACATACTGATACAGGCCTGCAGGTAGAAAGTCTTGTGGCCACGAACCAATTAAGAAATGAAAAAAGACAAATTTTGGAGAAAATAAATTAAAAATAAAAATAAAAAAGAAAAGCTATTGTTCACTGAAATTTGTCTCTATTGTTCTTTTGATATACACTGTTTTTAAGTTGATTTTTGCATGATACTAGATGATATCATACCGTATGTAACTAAATTTTTTCAAAAGTTTTATAACCATTTACATCATTTTTCAAGGAAGATAGCACAAAAACAAAGTAAGGCCGAAAGGACAGAAAATGTTCCTGTGTATGCATGGACCCTTTCTACTCTGCTCCTCTTCACAATCTACGCCGACGGTCTTAGCTAGGCTCTTATGTGCGTGGAAAATGTACGTACACTACTACACAACAGCAATCTTTGTCGCCATATCACTACCGATTGGGCTAGAGCTGTCAAGGATAACATATCACCGCCGTTCAGAAGATCACCGGCAGAAACGATTATCGCCGGTTTGGCTAACTAACCAAGAAGTGATAATGACTATCACTACCGGTTTATACCCAAAATTGGTAGTGACATATCAACGCCGTTCCATTTATAACCGCAATGATATCGAACTTTTATCGCTGCTTTTACTCTTTAACTAGCGTGATATGTATTTTCCGCCAAGATCCGAATTTTCCCGCCTAATCTGCCTTATCAACGCCGGCTCAGGTTCTCGACCGACGCCTATTGCCGAGCGTAATGCAGAGGAGCTCTGCTTGCTCGGTTTTTATTTTCTTGGCGAGGTGTTGCCGAAAAATTGTGTTAATATTTTTCTCGTATTTCTCATCGAGGTGACTTTTTCTCCCAATCGAAAGCGTAACAAAGAGGAGCTCTGCTTTTGCTCAGTAGTTATTACCTTGGTGAGTTGTCACGAAAAATTGTATTAAAATTTGTCTCAGATTTCTTCGAGGTTAATTACTAACTTGATCTATGTTATATTTGTAGTAGAATTTTACTTTATAGATTGCTCTAGATGTTGATAATTGCTGATTGTATGGTGCTAACATTTTAGGCTCAGAGTGCTCAAATTAAAATCTATCTAAATTATTGAATAAATTATAATTTTATCCATTTTAGTGATGTAGTGGATTTTAAGTAATGAAAATTGCTAGATGGACAATTATGCATAATTGTAATTTTTTAAATAATGAAAAATTGTTATATAGATTTTAAATAGTAAAAATTGCTAGATGAATTATAAATAGTGAGAATTGCTAGTTGAATATTTAAATAATGAAAAATGGTAGATGGATTTTCCAATAATGAAAGTTGCAAGATACGTAATTATTTAGAAATATATCCTTATATTCAATTATATGCTTATTTGATGTATATTAATTTAATTTAATAGCGCTACATAACAAAATGAAATGAATAAATCTTCTAAATAATTAAAAAATGCTAGATGGATATTTAAATAGTGAAAAAGGTTTGATGTATTTTAATATAGGCAAAATTGCTAGATGTATTTGTAAATCTAATCTTTTACAATTATATTATTATTTGCGCTATGTGTTTATCATTTTAATTAATTAGCACTATATGACTAATGTAAAGAATAAAATATTTTGGTATCGTTTATTGATATACCTGAAATGTAGTTCGATATAATTAATCGAGATGGACCAATGGTGGATGTATGACACTGACTGTTGAAATTTCAAACTCCATTAATTTGGTTTTGGTGTTAATGACAAATTTAATATTGAGACTAACTCTTTTGATAATCGTAATATTAATTCGTTTCAATTGTTAATTAATGACAAATCTTTTTATGAGACTAAATCTTTTGTTGAGCTTAACTCTTATTAGTCTCTTTTGGATGAAAAAGATGGAAATATCAAAGGTATGCATTCGAGCTCATATTATATATCTTATTGTATTCCTTAGATACAATACTTATGATCATATTGATAAATCCAAATATGAGACTAACTCTTTTATTGAGTATATCCTTGATTAGTCTCATTGAAAAATGGAAAACCCAAGGTATGCACTCGTATTCATTTTATAATATCTTAATGCATATTTTGGATTCAAGTTAAAGGATGAACTCTACTATTATTTAGACCTCAAGATGTGCATAATGTTTTCAATTCCATATATACATGAATGCACACATTTAGAGGAGTTCATACTTTACCTTGATGTTTCAATAGTATTGATCTAATTCATTTTTCTATATCAAGGATCATTACTTTGAAACAATCATTTGAGTATATTTAACTTGTGTAGTTGTAGTATACTCATGGCAATATAGGATAAACTCTAAAGCAATCTCAAAAATGAATATACGATATTGATTCAAGTTCAATTATTTATATACACATATGTAATGGAGTTTATTCTATTGTTAGTGGTATTAAGAGTATTGATCCCTATCCACCACTCCATATAAATTGCATCATTACTTTTAGATTCCATCAAGATGAGTATATGAAACTTGTGTAGTTAATATATACTCATGACAATTTAAATTCTATTTAAATTGTGTTCAGTTGACATTAAATCAACAAAGAACTGATCATGAGTTGATGGTTCACTTTGTTGATTCTAAGGCAATCGAAAGCTCTTGAGTATAATGAAGCATTAGTTGCATTAGTGTACTCAAGCATAATAAATCTTTCAATCAATTGTTTTTGGTTGTGGTCAATCATCAAAGGAAAAGATCAAAGGATTTTGAGAGCATTCATTATGTGTTAATAGAGTGCATTGATGATTGAGACAACCATATATTTTGGACTAATACTTTCAATGGGTTTGAAGTAGGTTGAGCCCAAGAAAATAAAGAATCAAGAACGAGAAGTCATCACGTGTTGATGAGCTTCAAGAAGTGATACCGAAGTGAAGAGAAGGGCTAGAGAAGGTTGATTATGTGTTGATGAACAAGAAGAAGAAGATTTGATCCTGGAGAGAAGATGATTGGAAATTATAAAAGCTCCAAGTGGATCGCTAAAGGCAAAGGTATAACTAGCTAGGGCTAAGGATGTGTTCCTAGTCTTTCTTGGTCTCGTGTTTGGATGGGAGACCGGATTGCTAGTTAGGTGCCGTGACTATTAAGAGGGTCGAGTCTTATAGCCCGAGCTTCATCATGTGTTGATGAACTCAACTGCTCACTCTAGCTCACTCTCTTGTTTTGATTTTATATGAGCTAAGTATTTGCATGTGTTGCAAATAAGAGAGCTCATGCTTGCTTCTTATTGGATCTTAATCAACTGGTTTTTACATGGAGCTATGGATTTGCATGTGTTGCAAAAAGGAGATAGCTTATGTAATTTGGTTTATGTGGTTTTTGCATGGAGCTAAATTTTGCATGTGTTGCAAAAGGTGAGAGCTCATGCATCGGTGTTTTAGCTTGTGATTTGATTATATGTTGATCATCACAATGCTATGTAAAGCTTATGCTTTGTGTTTGCAAAATGTGTTTTTGCAAAGTATTGATTTGTTATTTGCAAATGTGGTTTGCAAATAAGCTAGAGGTTATGGGTTTCAATCCTAGAGCATGTGTTGGCATTTGCAAATGTGTTTTGCAAAGTGTTGGGATCATGTGTTGATCCTTACATGGCTAGAGAATTGATCTTGTAGCTTTTTGGGTTATTTGCAAACATGTTTTGCAATAAGTTATTTTGATCATGAGTTGATCATCATGGCTCAATATTTGATCTTATTGACTCTTTCTAGCTTGTAGTCATGCCCTTCATCATGTCTATGAGAGGATTTTGAAAAATCGATTTTAGACTTGAATGACTACATTAGAGTTTGGTTTTGGTGATATTTAAAAATATCTATGGTTACTTAAATCTTGAAAATGGGTGGAGATTGTAGCCCTCTTGATAAGCTTCGCATAAAGTCAAAGATCACCTAAATCGGAGTTCGAGTAAAAAGTTATGGCCATTTTAGTGGCTGAGACAGAGGTAGCTACCGGCCCTAGATGGGCGGTAGCACTACCCGAACGGTACTACCAGCCATAGATAGGTGGTAGCACCGCCCGGGGCGGTACTACCGGCCCAGAGGTGGTGTAAAAACTCCAGAGAAGTGTTTTTTGGTTGAAATAGCTGGTGCTACCTGGTCCTAGATGGGCGATAGCATCTGGGGTACTATAGCAACGGCTAGTTTTTGATGTTTTTAATGCATGAATGTGACCGTTGGCCTAAAGGTCAGTGCATCGGCCCTAGTAGGACTGAGAGCACTAGGTTGACTACGTTTTTGCCCTATTTTGCCCTCCAACGGCTAGTTTTCTTTGGTGATGCTATAAAAGGAGTCTTAAATGACATTTGTGAGTTGCTGGAGTATTTGGGTGTTTGTAAGAGTTATGTGCATGTGTTGCTCTCTTCCTTTTGCCTATTGAGCTAAGAGTGAGCCCTAATTGTATGTGTTGCGATTAGGAAGTGGATTGAGAGCCTCTTGTGCATGTGTTCCACTTGAGGGAGCCATTGTGCATGTGTTGCACTTGGTGATCACCGAGTGCATGTGTTGCACTAGGTGAAGTTCAAGCGGAAGGCTTGGCTTGTTACTCTTAGTGTTTGCCGACACCCAGACGGCGTGGAGGCGTAGGCGCGTGAGCTTCTCGAAGGTTGTGAGAAGCCCGCAAGTTGTGAAGGTCGGTGCTCGCCTACCCGAGTGGGAAAGAGCAACCACTAATGGAATCGAGGCGGTGCTCAATTTGTGGAGTCGGTCCAAAGGGTTTGGGCTAGCCTCAACGTGATTAGGGGAGACCGGCAAGTCTCCGAACACCACAGTTAAACATCGGTGTGTTTTTTTGTGTTTGCTTCAATTCTCCATTTACATTGTTGCAATTTACATTCGTAGAATTATATTGCTTGATTGTCTTTATTCTTACATATTCATGTTAGAGACATAATTAGCTAGTATACTTAGTGAGTCTAGTTGACTTAGGCTTAATTGTCAAAACCTTATTTTATCACTTTCGCATTGATTTTTGTTTAGGTTTTGACATAGGGATAAATAGGCTAGATTTTAGCTAATCGTCAAAAAATTTTAAAGTCGCTTATTCACCCCCTCTAGTCAAGATCCTCGATCTTACAACCTGCCGCAATCCGAGTTCTTTAATGGTGTGACTTGTTTTCTAAATGCGCTACTAGACACAAGTCAAAGAACCTCGCGGACTATATGTGTTGTCCATGCTGATTGCAAAATGAGAAGTCGTTTTTAACATAGAGTCGACACGCGCACACTTGCTTCAAGGGGTTTCAAGGATGGCTATATCTGCTGGACCGAGCACAGTAAAGATGATATTGTACATGAAGGGCAACACATTGATGAAGATGACAGAGACAACGATATGACGGCGGTGAAAGATGCGCTCGCTGAAAGCCACGAAGATGATCTAGATCAAATGTAGCGTGATGGGAAGGGGGGCTTCACGAGTGAAAGGGAGTTTCAAAAGTTCCAGCGTATAGTACAGGACTCTACAACGCTATTATACTTGGGCTGCAAGGAGGAGCACAAAAAGCTGCACACCGTGCTTTCACTATCGCAGCTTGAAGGCAAGCAATGGTTGGTTCGATAAGAGCTTTATCGAAATATGTTATGTCTCTTGGGGACTTGCTTTAGAGGGTAATGTGTTGCCCTGAACTACATATCAGACAAGCAGTGTTGTTTGTCTGCTGGGATCGAAGTATAAAGAATACACGCATGTCCAAACGATTGCATATTGTATTGCAATGAGTTTGCGAATATGGATGCTTGTGTTGTTTGCAAAGCAAAGCGGTATAAGGGCAACGATGATGATATCGAGAACGATGATGTTGGGGTGAAGTGTAAGAAGAAGAGGTGTCCCCGTAAGGTGGTGTGGTATTTCCTATAATCCCCATTTGAAGCAATCGCTTATAATAAAAGGCATGCCCAATTGCTATGATGGCACGCCGATGAGCGAAGAAGGATGGAATGCTCAAACACCTCGCCGATTTTGTGCAATGGAGGAACATCGACGTAAAATATAAGAAGCACTTTGCATATGATGAGGAACATAAGGTTCGAGTTGAGTATGAATGGGATGAATCCTTTTGGCAACATGAGTAGTCGTCATAGTACTTGGCTGGTGACTTTATGCATCTACAACCTTCCTCCTTGGCTTTGCATGAAGCGAAAGTACATTATGATGCCACTACTGATCCAAGGGCCTAGGCAACCTAGCAATAATATCGATGTGTACCTCAAACCATTGGTTGAAGATCTTCTAATATTGTGGAACGATGGAGTACCGGTATGGGATGAATATAAAAGAGAGAACTTTATCCCACGGTATTGTTGTTTGTAACCATCAATGATTATCCCGCTCTTGGCAACCCGTCAAAGCCGATGACAAAAGGCTTCAACGGATGCTTCTAGTGCTTGGGTGATACATTAGCCGATGGTTAAAGAACTGTAAAAATGGCTTACATGCGCATCGTAGGTTCCTCCTCAAGGATCACCCATACCGCAATAATAAGTGAGCTTTTGACGACAAAGGAGACCGCTTTAGCTCCAAGAATCACATTGGGAAACAGATATTTGCCATCGAAGGATCTTACAATTATTCACGGAAAGGAGCCGGAAGACATCTATCCCGAGTTCCCGGATAAGGCTCCTATGTGGAAAAAGAGATCAGATTTTGGGTCCTACCTTATTAGCAAGACTGGAAGTTCGACACGCAATTGACGCCATGCATATAGAGAAGAACATGTGTGATAGCTTGCTTGGTATTCATCGACATACCGCAAAACGAAGATACACTCCAAGCACGGATGGACCTCAAGATATGAAACTCGTGAAGGAGCCGATCACGAAGAAATGGATACAGCAAAAAGTACCTTCCCGCACCGCTACACTCGAGCAAGAAAGAGAAAATTAGCGCTATGAATGCTTGCACGAAGTCAAAGTTTTGTCTCGACACTCTACTAACTTAAAGAAACTAGTCTTAATGAAAGACTTAAAATTAATTGGTATGAAGTCTCACGATTGCCACGTGATGATGATATAGATGCTTCCAATTGAAATTAGGGTGTTCGCCAGAGAAAGTCCGAGACCTAATTATCAAATTGTGTTCATTCTTCAACAGTAATTTCACAAAAAGGCCATCGATCCGTTAAAACTAGATAAGTCGCAGGAAGACGTGTTCCACACTCTATGCTTGAGATGTGTTTCTCCATATTTTTTTGATATTATGGTCCATCTCATTGTTCACATTGTGAAAGAGGTATGAATTCTTGGTCTCAGATTTCTACATCGATGTACCCTTTAAGAGATTCATGGCGGTTATAAAGAAATATGTTCAGAATCGACATCGATCGAAGGTCGTGATTGCCGATGGTCGGGGAACCGAGGAGGTCATTGAGTTCTGCATCGATTATATGGATCTCAAATCGATTAGTGTGCCTGTATCTCGGCATGAGGGGAGGCTACAGAGGAAAGGGACACTAGGCGAGAAATTACTACGTACTAGCAATCTAGCTTCATTTACACAAGCATATTTCACAGTTTTGGGACAATCAGTTGTGGTGGCCCCGTATGTCAACATGCACAAGAATATGCTATCCAACAAACCTAGGGAGGTCGAGGTTTGGCTCATGAGAGCACAGAGATAACTTCGTGATTGGTTGCGAGACACATGGTGCATATGGAGATAGATCTGCACTCAGCTTGAAAGTGTTGGCTCAGTGGACCATCAACTATAATTCTGACATTCAAGGATATGACATAAATGGTTTTACATTTTATACAAGAGGGCAAGATAAAAATAGCACCAACCAAAACAATGTAGATTCAGATAGATGCCTATGATAGTAATGGAAATAGGCAAACCTACTACGGATTCATAGAAGAGATTTGGGAGCTTGATTATGGACCTTGAAGGTCCCTCTTTCTAAGTGCCAATGAGTCATACTTCCAGGGGCATGAATATCGACAAGTACGGTATAACTACCGTGGACCTCAAACTCGCTTGACACAGAGAAGAACCATTCGATTTGCTAATTCTATTATACAAATCTTCTTTGTAATTGACCCGCTAACAAGGAGCGCCACGTGGTTATTCAAGGAAAAGAAGGATTGTCGGAGTTGAGAATGTTGTCGACGAAGAAGAGTACAACCAATTCGATGAGCTTCTTTCGGAGAGGACGTTGACCTAAGTATCATGGAAGAGAGTGACGGTTACGACATACGCCATGATCATAACGAAGGCCTAATCGTAGCTTAGTTGTAGTAATGAAATGTATGCTTTTTTTGTACTAACGACATGTTTATTTTCTCATATATAACAATTAATGTAATATATGCAATAATGTAAATTGACGTTATGTCTCAATCGGTTCGCTCGTTTTGGCGCTCAAAGAAAAGTGTGGTCAAGATTTTATAATTTTAGAACTTAATAAAATTTGGGGAAATATTTAAATAAAATATTAGATGTCCTACAAGATGCCTCTAAAATTTTCAAAAAATTTGATCAAATTGAAAGTTTCACTTAATTGGTCGGAGACTAGCTTATCACCGCCATTGTTAGATCAACCTAAAGGATAAGCACTATCACCGCTGTGGATCTCCAAAGAACCACGGGTAATACCTCATTTTGATAGCAAGCAAGACACGCCATTGGAGAAGGATAAAGGCAAGGATTTCTGGACTTCTTTAACACAGAATGGAGAACATCAGAACACATGAATGACGAGGTGGGTCGGCCTAGTACGGGCCCATTGTGCCCACCTGGTTTTCATGATTTTAGTAGCGCTTATGGGGTCGCCAACCAAAATTCAAGGAGGCTTTTCATCGAAATGGTTCGCATGTAGCAAAGAAACATTGCCCATTTTAATTGGTGGAGATTTTAACATTATTAGAAATTCTAGCAGAAAAGCAATGATAATTATAGTAGTAAATGGCCCTTTTGTTTAATGCGGTCATCGATAGCTTGAACTTAAGGGAAATCCAGATGTCCTGGTCGTAAATTTACGGGCCAACTCTTTGGAGGTTCCTACGTATGAGAGATTAGATAGAGTCTTGATGAGTACTAATGGGAACAAAATTTTCCTTTAACGCTTGTGGTGGCTCTTAGTGGGAGATTTTGATCATACTCCATTACTCTTTGATACGGGTCGATCACATGGTGTCAAACATACCGTATTTCGCTTCAAATAGGTTGGTTGATGCGTGATGATTTCCATAAGCTAGTGGTGGAGGTATGGAACAAAAGGACTAGTGGCTCCAATGCTTGGAGATTTGGCAAAATAAGATTAGGCGATTAAGGTTCTTGAGAGGTTGGGCTAAAAACGTGGTGGATCTAATAAAAAGGTGAAAAGGATCTCATTAGAGAGAGCAGAGAGTTAGATAAGAAAGCAGAGTCGCATTGCTTAGTCCTCGTGAGGTTGAGTTTAAAGACTTTAAGCAGAGAATCGCTCTTCTTAGGGAAGAAGATTTATATTGGTATCGAGAGCTAAATCTACTAAGCTTCTTCAGGGGATAGAAATACTAAGTATTTTCAACTTGTGGCTAGTGGTAAGCATAGGAAGACTAGAATCTTTCAATTAGAGCAGGAGGAAGGTAATCAGAGGAGAAGATAACCTCAAGAAATACATTACCAAGTATTACAAAACATTGTTTGTTGGTCAGAAGAAGTAATTTCTCTATGATCGAATCTCAAAGAGTGGATATCCTCTAGGTGTCCGATGAGGAAAATGATATTCTCACAAATTTCAATTTACTTATAAAGAAGTTAAAGATTCGATTTTTCAGATGAAGCATAATAAGGCTCCCGCCGATGGTTTCAATTTTATCGAGTTTTGGGGGCTCATTAAAGATGATCTAATGGCTATGTTTCATGATTTTCACAATGTAACATGTCTCTTTTAGCTTAAATTTCTAACAATTACATTGTTGCCAAAGCTAAAAGAGGTTAAGCAAATTCACAGCTTAGACCAATCGTCTTCTAAATGTGAGTTTCAAGATTTTTCTAAGGTTGTTAATAGAGTGGCTTCATTGCACATAAGATTGTGAGTCCTTCGCAAAACCGCCTTTATGTCGACTAAACATAATGGAGGGAGTTGTCATCTTACATGAAACGTTGCATGAGTTAAAAAGAAAAAGCTCAATGGAGTGATACTTAAATTAGACTTTGAGAAGGCGATGACAAGGTTTTGGGATTTTCTCCCGCAATCTCTAAGAATGAAAGGTTTCTTCGACTTGGTGTAAATGGATTGAATGCATTGTCGAAAAGGAAGTGTGAATGTCAAAGTTAATGATAATCTTGGGAGTTACTTCCATATGAAAGGATTGAGACAAGGGATCCTTTATTCCTCGCTTGTTCAATCTGCAATGACATGCTTGCCATTTTGATTGCTAGGGCTAAGGATAATAACCATTTTAGAGGATCATTCCGCACTTAGTGGATGGGGGTCTTTCTATCCTTCAAGATATGGATGATAACGATTATTTTTTGGAACATAATTTGAAGGAGGCTTTGAATTTAAAGCTTGTCCCTAATATTTTCAACAACTTTCGTGTCTTAAGATCAATTTCCATAAGAGTGAAATATTCTTTGGTGAAGCTCAAGCTTTCAAAAAGAATATATTCATCTTTTGGATGCAAAGAGGAACTCTTCCTTCAGATATTTAGGTATCCCAATGCATCATAGAAGAATTAGCAATAAAGATTGGATTGTGGAGGAGAGATTTCAAAAGAAGCTTGCTAGTTGAAAAGAAAGCTTCTTTTCCGTTGGGAGGCGATTGGTATTGATTAATTCATTTCTAGTTTACCGATGTTTATGCTATCTTTTTAAAGCTCCTAAAGGTGATTAAAAGACTAGATTATTACAGATCAAGGTTTTTTTAAGCAGTGATGAGCATAGAAAGAATATAGATTGGCAAGATGGTTCAGACTAATAAACCTAAATGTATGGGTGGTCAGAATCTTAGATTTGGAATTGCGTAATTGTGTTTACTTGCTAAGTGGTTATTTAAATCAAAATGAGGATGGCCTATGGCAAGAATTACTTAGAAGGAAATATCTGCATAGTAAATCTATTACGCAAATATCAAGGAAGGCGGAGATTCTCGCTTTCGGCTTGATGAGTGTCAAAGAGCAATTCTCGTCATTGGCTCTTTTCATTTAGGGATGGAGATGTGCTAGGTTCGAAAGATGTGTGGATTGGTACTAAAACTTATGGAAGTGTATCCTAATCTCTATAAATTGGTTAGAAGGAAAGATATGTCAAGAATAAGTGTATTTGAATCGTCCCGCTTAATATCTCCTTTCGAGGTCGTTGATGGGAAATGTCTTGACAAATTGGTTTGAACTAGTTTCAAAGGTTGTTAATGTTTGCTTTCAAGATAGGGACAAATTTAGATGGGCTCTGGCAAAAAGGGTATCTTCGCTCATTCGATGTATAACGCTTAATTCGTAAAAATTCCATTCCTAGCAGATGTGACTTTTGGAAGCTTAAAACTCCTTAAAAGTTAAGATCTTTTGGTACTTAAAGTCCTGTAATCCTAACCAAGGATAATTTAGCTAAAAGAAGGTGGCAAGGTAGTATTAGATGTTGTTTTGTTATTCTAATGAAACAATCCAACATTTGTTTTGATTGTCATTTGGCAAGATCTATTTGGAATACCTTTTCATTACTTTTGAATTCAATCTCTCCCAATGTATCTACTTTGTTTGGCTCCTCGCTTAAGGGTGTTAATCCTAAGCTTAAGTCCCAAATTTTAGTAGGTGCAAATGCCCTTTGTTGGTCGATTTGGTTGTATAGGAATGATATGGTATTCAATAGAGGTTCTATTAACTCATTTGTACAAAGTTATCTTCGTGGGACGATTGGATCTAAGTTGGTCTCCTTGCTTCAAAGAGGAAGAGAAGGGAATGTCATAAAAGGATGCAAAGTTGCTAGAGACTACGATTTTTCGAGTGTTTGCCAACCGTTGGAGAAGGACTCTAGAATTGAAGCCTAGTGTCATGTCAATGTATTTTTTTGGGATCTTGTTTTGTTAGTCGGTCGATTGTTCCCCGGTTTAGGTGGGTACAGTAGAGCCGGTTAATCTTTGTACTTTGTGACTGCATTTGGCCGATTCTCTTTGAGGGTTAGAAAATTGATTCTTTATCTAAAAACAGGCAACACATGCTGCCTCCCGGGTTTGGGGTGTCGCAGGGAAGTTTCTGCATAACTTCTTCATGCACGACGTCCCGTCCTTGACAGGATCGGCGCATAGCATGGTCTTGCAGTACTTGCACTCTGCTTTCTGCTCAAAGTGCTCCCAGTACGGTGACCGCCTGCTGTAGCCCTTCTTGCGCTGCGCTGCGCTTCAGAATGATGTGCCTGCAGTTCTCGTCAGCCATCTATCTGCTCTCGTGAAGGGAAGAAAAACTTCGCTGGTCTAGTATACGATTTGGCCTGGGTAAGACATTAGTAAGGATATTGGTTTGCCACTTGCAACCAAAAAAATTAGGTTCAAGGATCACTTAGAACAAGCAAGCAATAGAGTACTGTATATGCCAATCATGGGGAACTGCATAATACCTTTTTTTTGGGACGAATAAGCTGGAGCTCTGCTGTTGCCTTATGAGAAGAACTATATTTACAAGGAATTGCATAATACTAACTACTGGTTTTAAAAGAAGTTATCTTAACGGTGAACCTGGAGAGCGGACAAACATCTCAGGATCGCATGGAACTTTTTTTTCATTCCATTCTGACCCAAGGACAAAAACGGATCGCTTAGAAACAAAACTAGCCCATACCAGTGCACACGCACACAAAGAAAAACACGGAAAGTGGGCATATTTGAGAAAACTAACAAGGTGGAGCTCAGGAGCTACAGTCGCCCCAGCTGACCGGGGAAGCACGCGACGCGACGATGGGAATTGAGGCGCGCGCTGAGCCTGATTTAATCCGGAGAGACGGGAGACAGAGGCTTTGTGCCTTTCTGGATGCGCTCTGACTGGCTGAGTTCAGTTAGGTATAGGAAATGGACACAGAAATTTCGCGGCAATTCTTCCATTGGCTCTCAGCTGCGTTGGTCTATCAGTGCATCAGCCATGCACCATAATGCAGGAGCTTTGCTTTCTTCCAACAATTCAGTACGAGTTGCTTCTTTATCAGCCATCTCTCTCTCTCTCTCTCTCTCTAAACTAGGAACCCCATGCAATTTTTTTTGCATGGTTTACATTGGAGTATCTTAAAATTAGTATATAAGTGTATCTAAATTAAAAAGGAGTATTTCAAGTTTATTTAGATAGTATATCAAACATAACAATAACCACTCGGAAGTAGAATGTATTAGCAAGTAGTTTCTTAGATTTTTTTTAATTCCAGGTGTATTTACAGAAAGGCACTCTTACACCGACAGTAGCACTTGACTGATTGAGGGCAACAGATCTGTAATAAGAAGAAATCAAAGCATATTGCACTTTTACAGAAAATGGCCAGCAGATCAGGGTATCTTCTTTTTCTGAACAAAAGAAAAGGAGAAAAGTTGAGGGGATCTAGCTGGGAGCAGAGCGTAACAAGACAGAGTTACGAGACGAAAACTTGATAAACTCCAGAAGTTACTCGTACAGAAAACAGAATTTTTAAACCAGAGAAGAGCAGAGGGCAGTGCACAAGGAGGAGGAGGAGAAGGAGAAGGAGAAGGTCCTTGATGCAATCCAAGAACTAAGCAAGAAGCTACAGGTCGACCTAGATTGTCCCTACAAGTACCTCAGCTCTGGTAGAATTCAGCCAGGAGGTTAATGGAAGCATAAAGCATTAGAAAGTTAAATATGTAAGCTCTGCCTGCATGCATGATGATGGTGCCGCTCATCAATCAGTCAATCGAAGCTGACGGCGTCTCCGGGCACTCGACGATGCTCTCGAGGCTGGGCTGCCTCCTGTCGCCTCCGCCGCCGCCGCCTCCACCGGCTCGGGCGTCGCGCTTGCGCGCCATCTCCTGGAGCACGTCCTCGAGGCGGCGGTCGCCGGCCTTGAGCTGCGCCATGAGCCACTCCAGCTCCCCTTGGTCAGCACCATCTTCACCTTGAGCACCGACCCTTCCTCCTCGCCGCCACTCATCCGCCTCCTCCTCTGCAGCTGCACTATGCCTTCTCCAGGCTCGTAGCCGCTTCCTGTAGGCAGCAGTTGCCCATGGCCGGCTAACTGCAGCAAGCTCAAGCTTTGGTTGGCTGCAGGTTGGTTTGGTAAATGGGTTCTTGAAGAGTGCGAGGGTATATATCTAGCCATCTTGGTAACCAACAGAGCTGCTTTTGTGTGTGAGTGGTGCGCTCCAATGGTGATGGCAACCAGTAATCCAATTCTAATCGTTGTCTAGGTCACATGGTGGGGACGACGGGTTTGGTCTATCCAGTTCAACTCACTACGTGCTCTGCCTGTAAGCATCAGTTTTGGCCCCTGTCTATATGCTGCCTGTAAGCATCAGACAAACCTTGGAGGAATTCTGCAAGAATATATGCACCAGTCTCTCTGTAATTTCCACCGTAAAACTTTCTAAGTTTTACTGTAGCATATACATGCTAGTTAAACGTATGACCCTTGACAGAAACTCCAATTACTTTCTTTTCTTTAGGGAAAATGTTGATTACTTCAGAGCTGCTAACTATAGCTAGTGCCGGCGGTAGGTCGAGTATAGCGTAGTGTGTGGTGTGTATGTATGTATGTGTATGTATGTATGTATGTATGGTATTTGTGGTTGTATACGACGTTTCACTGTCACATTAATCATGTGTGATGATTCATGTTAATTTAGATCTGACGAGTTAAATTTTCGGAGAGTGTATATGCACGGTTGTTAGCCGGCCGGAGAATTCAACACGTCGAATTTACAGTAGAATTGACAGGCCATCATCAAACTTGGACCCGGTCACCAATCCCTGGCCAAACGTTGCATTACATATGACGTACCACACACAATGTTCTGTGCTTGGCTCATGACATAGCTATCCATCCATCCTACTCAATTTATTCAGGACTAAGTTTTATTTACTCCCTAAACTTTTGGATGCATCTAATCTACCATGGTGGCAAAACCATCTTATGGATTATCTAGACTGTTTTACATTGTTCACAGAGCAATCTAGACGTTTTGTAATTCAAGGGTAGATTAGACACACATCAAGTCCTGTTATTAGAAACATTTTGCAAGTCATACTTGATACAGGCAAGTCATAAAGAGTACGCCATTTATCTATTTATCTCGCATTGGAAACTTTTTGCAAGTCATACATACTGATACAGGCCTGCAGGTAGAAAGTCTTGTGGCCACGAACCAATTAAGAAATGAAAAAAGACAAATTTTGGAGAAAATAAATTAAAAATAAAATAAAAAAGAAAAGCTATTGTTCACTGAAATTTGTCTCTATTGTTCTTTTGATATACACTGTTTTTAAGTTGATTTTTGCATGATACTAGATGATATCATACCGTATGTAACTAAATTTTTCAAAAAGTTTTATAACCATTTACATCATTTTTCGAAGGAAGATAGCACAAAAACAAAGTAAGGCCGAAAGGACAGAAAATGTTCCTGTGTATGCATGGACCCTTTCTACTTGCTCCTCTTCACAATCTACGCCGACGGTCTTAGCTAGGCTCTTATGTGCGGAAAATGTACGACACTACTACACAACAGCAATCTTTGTCGCCATATCACTACCGACATTAGAGCTGCCAAGGATAACATATCACCGGTTCAGAAGATCAGTCAGGCAGAAACGATTATCACGGCCTTTAACTAACCTAAGAAGTGATAATGCATATCACTACCGGTTTATACCCAAAATTGGTAGTGACATATCACCGCCGTTCCATTTATAACCGCAATGATATCAGAACTTTATCGCTGCTTACTCTTTAACTAGCAAAGTGATATGTATTTTCCTCAAGATCCGAATTTTCCCGCCTAATCTGCCTTATCACCGCTGCCTGGTTCTCGACCGACGCTGGCCATTTCCGAAAGCAGAGGAGCCTGCTGTTTCGGCTATTTTCTTGGCAGGTGTTGCAAAAATTGTGTTAATATTTTTCTCGATTTCTCATCGAGGTGATTTTCCTAAAAGCGGTAACAAAGAGGAGCTCGCTTTTGCTCAGTAGTTATTACCTTGGTGAGTTGTCAAAAAATTGTATTAAAATTTGTCTCAGATTTCTTCGAGGTTAATTACTAACTTGATCTATGTTATATTTGTAGTAGAATTTTACTTTATAGATTGCTCTAGATGTTGATAATTGCTGATTGTATGGTGCTAACATTTTAGGCTCAGAGTGCTCAAATTAAAATCTATCTAAATTATTGAATAAATTATAATTTATCCATTTTAGTGATGTAGTGGATTTTAAGTAATGAAAATTGCTAGATGGACAATTATGCATAATTGTAATTTTTTAAATAATGAAAAATTGTTATATAGATTTTAAATAGTAAAATTGCTAGATGAATTATAAATAGTGAGAATTGCTAGTTGAATATTTAAATAATGAAAATGGTAGATGGATTTTCCAATAATGAAAGTTGCAAGATACGTAATTATTTAGAAATATATCCTTATATTCAATTATATGCTTATTTGATGTATATTAATTTAATTTAATAGCGCTACATAACAAAATGAAATGAATAAATCTTCTAAATAATTAAAAAATGCTAGATGGATATTTAAATAGTGAAAAAGGTTTGATGTATTTTAATATAGGCAAAATTGCTAGATGTATTTGTAAATCTAATCTTTTACAATTATATTATTATTTGCGTTATGTGTTTATCATTTTAATTAATTAGCACTATATGACTAATGTAAAGAATAAAATATTTTGGTATCGCTATTGATATACTGAAATGTAGTTCGATAATTAATCAGATGGACCAATGGTGGATGTATGACATGAATTTGAAATTTCAAACTCCATTAATTTGGTTTGGTGTTAATGACAAATTTAATATTGAGACTAACTCTTTTGATAATCGTAATATTAATTAGTTTCAATTGTTAATTAATGACAAATCTTTTTATGAGACTAAATCTTTTGTTGAGCTTAACTCTTATTAGTCTCTTTTGGATGAAAAAGATGGAAATATCAAAGGTATGCATTCGAGCTCATATTATATATCTTATTGTATTCCTTAGATACAATACTTATGATCATATTGATAAATCCAAATATGAGACTAACTCTTTATTGAGTATATCCTTGATTAGTCTCATTGAAAAATGAAAACCCAAGGTATGCACTCGTATTCATTTTATAATATCTTAATGCATATTTTGGATTCAAGTTAAAGGATGAACTCTACTATTATTTAGACCTCAAGATGTGCATAATGTTTTCAATTCCATATATACATGAATGCACACATTTAGAGGAGTTCATACTTTACCTTGATGTTTCAATAGTATTGATCTAATTCATTTTTCTATATCAAGGATCATTACTTTGAAACAATCATTTGAGTATATTTAACTTGTGTAGTTGTAGTATACTCATGGCAATATAGGATAAACTCTAAAGCAATCTCAAAAATGAATATAACATATTGATTCAAGTTCAATTATTTATATACACATATGTAATGGAGTTTATTCTATTGTTAGTGGTATTAAGAGTATTGATCCCTATCCACCACTCCATATAAATTGCATCATTACTTTTAGATTCCATCAAGATGAGTATATGAAACTTGTGTAGTTAATATATACTCATGACAATTTAAATTTATTTAAATTGTGTTCAGTTGACATTAAATCAACAAAGAACTGATCATGAGTTGATGGTTCACTTTGTTGATCCTAAGGCAATCGAAAGCTCTTGAGTATAATGAAGCATTAGTTGCATTAGTGTACTCAAGCATAATAAATCTTTCAATCAATTGTTTTTGGTTGTGGTCAATCATCAAAGGAAAAGATCAAAGGATTTTGAGAGCATTCATTATGTGTTAATAGAGTGCATTGATGATTGAGACAACCATATATTTTGGACTAATACTTTCAATGGGTTTGAAGTAGGTTGAGCCCAAGAAAATAAAGAATCAAGAACGAGAAGTCATCACGTGTTGATGAGCTTCAAGAAGTGATACCGTGAAGAGAAGGGCTAGAGAAGGTTGATTATGTGTTGATGAACAAGAAGAAGAAGATTTGATCCTCGAGAGAAGATGATTGGAAATTATAAAAGCTCCAAGTGGATCGCTAAAGGCAAAGGTATAACTAGCTAGGGCTAAGGATGTGTTCCTAGTCTTTATTGGTCTCGTGTTTGGATGGGAGACCGGATTGCTAGTTAGGTGCCGACTATTAAGAGGGTCGAGTCTTATAGCCCGAGCTTCATCATGTGTTGATGAACTCAACTGCTCACTCTAGCTCACTCTCTTGTTTTGATTTTATATGAGCTAAGTATTTGCATGTGTTGCAAATAAGAGAGCTCATGCTTGCTTCTTATTGGATCTTAATCAACTGGTTTTTACATGGAGCTATGGATTTGCATGTGTTGCAAAAAGGAGATAGCTTATGTAATTTGGTTTATGTGGTTTTTGCATGGAGCTAAATTTTGCATGTGTTGCAAAAGGTGAGAGCTCATGCATCGGTGTTTTAGCTTGTGATTTGATTATATGTTGATCATCACAATGCTATGTAAAGCTTATGCTTTGTGTTTGCAAAATGTGTTTTTGCAAAGTATTGATTTGTTATTTGCAAATGTGGTTTGCAAATAAGCTAGAGGTTATGGGTTTCAATCCTAGAGCATGTGTTGGCATTTGCAAATGTGTTTTGCAAAGTGTTGGGATCATGTGTTGATCCTTACATGGCTAGAGAATTGATCTTGTAGCTTTTTGGGTTATTTGCAAACATGTTTTGCAATAAGTTATTTTGATCATGAGTTGATCATCATGGCTCAATATTTGATCTTATTGACTCTTTTCTAGCTTGTAGTCATGCCCTTCATCATGTCTATGAGAGGATTTTGAAAAATCGATTTTAGACTTGAATGACTACATTAGAGTTTGGTTTTGGTGATATTTAAAAATATCTATGGTTACTTAAATCTTGAAAATGGGTGGAGATTGTAGCCCTTGATAAGCTTTCAGATAAAGTCAAAGATCACCTAAATCGGAGTTCGAGTAAAAAGTTATGGCCATTTTAGTGGTCGAGATGAGGTAGCTATCGTTAGATGGCGTAGACTATTCTAACGGTACTACCACCATAGATAGGTGGTAGCACCGCCCGGCGGTACTACTGCCCAGAGGTGGTGTAAAACCCAGAGAAGTGTTTTTTGGTTGAAATAGCTGGCTACCTGGTCCTAGATGGGCGATATAGCATCGGGTACTATAGCAACGGCTAGTTTTTGATGTTTTTAATGCATGAATGTGACCGCTGGCTAAAGGCCTATACATCGCCCTAGTAGGACTGAGAGCACTAGGTTGACTACGTTTTTGCCCTATTTTGCCCTCCAACGGCTAGTTTTCTTTGGTGATGCTATAAAAGGAGTCTTGGGCTGACATTTGTGAGTTGTCGGAGTATTTGGGTGTTTGTAAGAGTTATGCATGTGTTGCTCTCTTCCTTTTGCCTATTGAGCTAAGAGTGAGCCCTAATTGCATGTGTTGCGATTAGGAAGTGGATTGAGAGCCTCTTGTGCATGTGTTCCACTTGAGGAGCCATTGTGCATGTGTTGCACTTGGTGATCACCGAGTGCATGTGTTGCACTAGGTGAAGTTCAAGCGGAAGGCTTGGCTTGTTACTCTTAGTGTTTGCCGACACCTAGACAGGTGGAGGCGCTAGGGCGGTGAGCTTCTTTGCTAAGGTTGTGAGAAGCCCCAAGTTGTGAAGGTCTGTCGCTTACCCGGAGGGAAAGAGCAACCACTAATGGAATCGAGGCGGTGCTCAATTTGTGGAGTCGGTCCAAAGGGGTTTGGGCTAGCCTCAACGTGATTAGGGAGACCCAAGTCTCCTAACACCACAGCTTAAACATCGTGTGTTTTTTTGTGTTTGCTTCAATTCTCCATTTACATTGTTGCAATTTACATTCAGAGAATTATATTGCTTGATTGTCTTTATTCTTACATATTCATGTTAGAGACATAATTAGCTAGTATACTTAGTGAGTCTAGTTGACTTAGGCTTAATTGTCAAAACCTTATTTTATCACTTTCGCATTGATTTTTGTTTAGGTTTTGACATAGGGATAAATAGGCTAGATTTTAGCTAATCGTCGAAAAATTTTAAAGCCGCTATTCACCTCTAGTCAAGATCCTCGATCTTACAACCGTCAGCAATTGAGTTCTTTAATGGTGTGACTTGTTTTCTAAATGCGCTACTACACAAGTCAAAGAACCCGCGGACTATATGTGTTGTCCATGCGTTGATTGCAAAAATGAGAAGTTTTCTTAACATAGAGTCGATACGCACACTTGCTTCAAGGGGTTTCAAGGATGGCTATATCTGCTGGACCGAGCACTAGAAAGATGATATTGTACATGAAGGGCAACACATTGATGAAGATGACAGAGACAACGATATGACGGCGGTGAAAGATGCGCTCGCTGAAAGCCACGAAGATGATCTAGATCAAATGTAGCGTGATGGGAAGGGGGCTTCACGAGTGAAAGGGAGTTTCAAAAGTTCCACAGATAGCAGACTCTACAACGCTATTATACTTGGGCTGCAAGGAGGAGCACAAAAAGCTGCACACCGTGCTTTCACTACTGCAGTTGAAGGCAAGCAATGGTTGGTTCGATAAGAGCTTTACTGAGCTGTTATGTCTCTTGGGGGACTTGCTTCTAGAGGGTAATGTGTTGCCCTGAACTACATATCAGACAAGCAAAGGTTTGTCTGCTGGGATCTGAAGTATAAAGAACACACGATGTCCAAACGATTGCATATTGTATTGCAATGAGTTTGCGACATGGATGCTTGTGTTGTTTGCAAAGCAAAGCGTATAAGGGCAACGATGATGATATCGAGAACGATGATGTTGGGGTGAAGTGTAAGAAGAAGAGGTGTCCCGAAGGTGGTGTGGTATTTCTATAATCCCCCATTTGAAGCAATCGCTTATAATAAAAGGCATGCCCAATTGTTATGATGGCACGCCGATGAGCGTAAGAAGGATGGAATGCTCAAACACCGGCTGATTTTGTGCAATGGAGGAACATCGACGTAAAATATAAGAAGCACTTTGCATATGATGAGGAACATAAGGTTCGAAAGGAGTATGAATGGGATGAATCCTTTGGCAACATGAGTAGTCGCATAGTACTTGGTCGGTGACTTTATGCATCTACAACCTTCCTCCTTGGCTTTGCATGAAGCGAAAGTACATTATGATGCCACTATCGATCCAAGGGCCTAGGCAACCTAGCAATAATATCGATGTGTACCTCAAACCATTGGTTGAAGATCTTCTAATATTGTGGAACGATGGAGTACCGTAGAGGATGAATATAAAAGAGAGAACTTTATCCCACGGGTATTGTTGTTTGTAACCATCAATGATTATCCCGCTCTTGGCAACTCCGTCAGCCAGATGACAAAAGGCTTCAACGGATGCTTTAGTGCTTGGGTGTGATAAATTTAGCCGATGGTTAAAGAACTGTAAATGGCTTACATGCGCATCGTAGGTTCCTCCTCAAGGATCACCCATACCGCAATAATAAGTGAGCTTTTGACGACAAAGGAGACCGCTTAGCTCCAAGAATCACATTGGGAAACAGATATTTGCCACGTAAAGGATCTTACAATTATTCAGGGAGCAAGAAGACATCTATCCCGAGTTCCCGGATAAGGCTCCTATGTGGAAAAAGAGATCAGATTTTGGGTCCTACCTTATTAGCAAGACTGGAAGTTCGACACGAATTGACGCCATGCATATAGAGAAGAACATGTGTGATAGCTTGCTTGGTATTCATCGACATACCGCAAAACGAAAGATACACCCAAGCACGGATGGACCTCAAGATATGAAACTGTGAAGGAGCCGATCACGAAGAAATGGAGCAAAAGTACCTTCCGCAACCGCTACACTCGAGCAAGAAAGAGAAAATTAGCTTATGTAATGCTTGCACGAAGTCAAAGTTTTGTCTCGACTCTACTAACTTAAAGAAACTAGTCTTAATGAAAGACTTAAAATTAATTGGTATGAAGTCTCACGATTGCCACGTGATGATGATATAGATGCTTCCAATTGAAATTAGGTGTTCGCCAGAGAAAGTCCGAGACCTAATTATCAAATTGTGTTCATTCTTCAACAGAATTTCAAAAAGGCCATCGATCTGTTAAAACTAGATAATCGCAGGAAGACGTGTTCCACACTCTATGCAAAGCTTGAGATGTTTCTCCATATTTTTTTGATATTATGGTCCATCTCATTGTTCACATTGTGAAAGAGGTATGAATTCTTGGTCTCAGATTTCTACATCGATGTACCCTTTAAGAGATTCATGGCGTTATAAAGAAATATGTTCAGAATCGACATCGATCGAAGGTCAGATTGCCGATGGTCAAACCGAGGAGGTCATTGAGTTCGTGATCGATTATATGGATCTCAAATCGATTAGTGTGCCAGATTCCGGCATGAGGAGGCTACAGAGGAAAGGGACACTAGGCAGAAATTACTACGTACTAGCAATCTAGCTTCATTTACACAAGTATATTTCACAGCTTTTGGGACAATCGCCATGTGGTGGCCTGATGTCAACATGCACAAGAATATGCTATCCGAACAAACCTAGGAGGTCGAGGTTTGGCTCATGAGAGCAAGAGATAACTTCGTGATTGGTTGCGAGACACATGGTGCATATGGAGATAGACTGCACTGCTTGAAAGTGTTGGCTCAGGACCATCAACTATAATTGGACATTCAAGGATATGACATAAATGGTTTTACATTTTATACAAGAGGGCAAGATAAAAATAGCACCAACCAAAACAATGTATTTCAGATAGATGCCTATGATAGTAATGGAAATAGGCAAACCTACTACGGATTCATAGAAGAGATTTGGGAGCTTGATTATGGACCCTTGAAGGTCCCTCTTTCGGTGCCAATGAGTCATACTTCCGGGGGCATGAATATTTCCAAGTACAAGATAACTACCGTGGACCTCAAACTCGCTTGACATGAGAAGAACCATTCGATTTGCTAATTCTATTATACAAATCTTCTTTGTAATTGACCCGCTAACAAGGAGCGCCACGTGGTTATTCAAGGAAAAGAAGGATTGTCGGAGTTGAGAATGTTGTCGACGGAAGAGTACAACCAATCGCGCCCTCCGCCCGCCCGCCCGCCCGAGCCCGCCGAGGCGGCGAGGCAGCGTGTGGGCTTCTCTTCTTCTCCTTGCCATGCTTCTAGGAAGGTGGAGAGCTCTCACTTATAAATTGGTCGTCCTCCACTCACAAAGATATGGAATTTATCGCTTTTGCCTTTGCGCTTCTCATATGAAGCTGTTGTCGACCTGTTGTGCACCCGCACCTAACGTTACGTTGATCGTTGGCCGTTACTTGCACGACAAATGGTCGTTATTACGTGACTAGCGATCGACCGATCGAGCTGGTTAAACGATATATACGAACGGCGCCAAAGCTACATTTGGCAGTACACATCGGACGATGGCGCTAGCTGCACGTACGACAGGACAAGAATTCGGTCATATTTAACATCACACGAGATAGCATGCAAAAGGAAGCATGAATGGGCCTTTGAGATTTTCTAGGATTTATTTGTCTCAATTAAGTAGGCTTAGCCCAAATAATCCAACAATCCCCACCAGTTCTCAAGGTCCATTTAGAGATTTGCCAATACTCACTCTTGTTTAATATCAAAGCGTTTCAAAGTAGAGGTATTAAGTTGAACTTCGCCTAGAGCTCCAAGCTACACCCATCCACAACAAACAATGGACTATGCCTTGAATTGCAAGTTTTGTGTGAGCAGGTTTCACTCAAAGTCATAAGCGATACTGTTGCCGGTAGCCTTCTCCATGGTGGAGCATATGAGTCGTACTCCATGGTCTCTTCATGAGCTTACTATAGATCACCCAAGTCTCATAGATCATGACTTTAAACAATCGGGCTCATATAGGTGTGTTCTTTCAAGAATGCTCAGTAGAAACGACATCTTCGCTAGTTATAGCCAATAGAAACACATTAAGGCATATCGCCATCCTGCCTTCTGACAGATTTTGAGAGTATTGCATCTTTACTTAGAGAGGGTAATGTTACTCTCCTCGGTGCCATAATAGCTTGTTTTACCGGGACCCAATTCACGGGATCTCCGATCACAAAGGTTGAGTTACCACTATTGCAACTTATATGGGTCTCATACCCATCTCCTCGATGCACCTTCTATCACATTAAGTGATAGTCCCTTCGTAAAGGATCCGCGGTGTTTATGCTGTTTGAATATAAGTCACACTTATTACTCGGAGTTTTCAATTTCTGACGAGACTTGATGCGTCTTTTAACGTGTCTTGATGACTTCGCATTATCCTTAGCATCGTTCACTTTAGCAATCACAGATTGATTATCACGATTCATAAGGATAGCCGGTATCGGTTTTTCAACCACCCAAGCAAGTCCATCAAACTCACGCTTGACCAATCTGCCTCTCTCGATGGTACGTATCTAAAGCGATGAGCTCCGCTCTATGGTTGACCTTATCAAGATAGTCTGCATTTGCAGGACCTCCATGACATCGCACCACCACCAATGGTAAACACATATCCTTTGGTGGCATAGAACTCATCTACATCGAAATCCAGCCGAGTCCTTTGTATCCCTCAAACCTTTGCAGGTGCCTGAATAGTGAATCGCATAACTCATAGTACCTTTCAAATAGCGCATTACCCTTTCAAGTGCATGCCAATGATCTAAACCGGGTTTGACATGAACCTACTCAATTTGCTCACGACAAATGATATATCGAGTCTCGTTGCACCAAAGAAGATACATGAGCGAACCGACAATCTGAGAATATCTCAATTGGTTTAAGCCAATTCTCTTATTCTTTCTTAGTGTCACATCGGGATCATAAGGAGTGGGAGAGGCTTCTTTGTCCATAAAGCCAAACTGCTCAAGACCTTCTCCACATAGTGGGATTGCGAAAGAGTAATCCCTCTCATCCTTAATAAGCTTGATGTTGAAATTACATCGACTTCTTCGAGATCTTTCATATCAAATTTCTTTGTGAAAAGACTTGACCTCATTGATCACATCAATATTTGTGCCAAAGATCAGTATATCGTCCACATAAAGGCACAATATAACTCCTTCACCCCCACCATAGCGATAGTATACACATCTATCAGCCTCATTAATGACAAAGTTCGCGAAGTCAAAGTGGTGTCGAACTTCTCATGCCATTCTTAGGTGCTTGTTTCAGCCATACAAAGATTTCAATAATTTACACACCTTGCTCTCTTGACCCTTTACTACATACCCATCAGTTGCTCCATGTAGATTTCCTCATCTAACTCTCCATTAGAAAGTGTCTTCACGTCCATCGATGAGCGAGAAGACCATATGAAGCAGTGAGCTAATACTCGAATGGTGGTCATTCTAGCAATTGAATAAGTATCAAAGAAATCTTCGCCTTCTTTTGGGTGTAACCCTTAGCCAAGCCGAGCCTTGTACTTCTCAATAGTACCATCGGGGCCTAAGCTTCTTCTTGAACACCCACTTACAACCCACGAGGTTTACACCCATAGGGCCGTTCGGTCACCTCCCAAGTCCCATTGGCGAGAATCGAGTCCATCTCATTCAGACAGCTTCTTTCCAATTATCTCAGCATCGGAGATGCATATGCCTCTGCAATGGATGTGGGAGTATCATCCACAAGGTACATTAATGAAATCATTGCCAAAGGATTTTTCAATCCTCTGTCTCTTGCTCTTTCTAGGAGTTTCATTGTCATCCTCCTCTAGGATTTTCTTGAGTGGTTGCTCAGAAGACTCAACAGGTGTAATAGTCTCAGGAATTATCTCAGAAGAAAAACTAGAAGTGCTATGCATATGTTTCATCGAAATATATTCTCAAAAAGCGTAGCATCACGAGACTCCATAATAGTATCAACATACATATCGGCACATCAGTTTAACTACTAAAATCTATAAGCGATGCTCACGAGCATATCGAAAGACACAATCCTTGTCTTAGGCCCGAGCTTACGCTTTTTGATAATCGGTACATTGACTTTCGCCAAGCATCCCCATGTGCGTAAGTAAGAAAGTGATGGTTTTCTTCAACCCACTTCTCGTAAGGTGTCTTCTCCATGTTTCATTGGGAACTCTATTAGGGACATGACATGAAGTCAACCTGACCTCCCCACCATGCCTTAGATAAACCAGCAGTGTCTAACATGGCGTTCACCAAGTCAGTCAGCGTGCGGTGTTTCCTCTCGGCAATCCCGTTTGATTCGGGCGAGTAGGGAGGTGTCCTCTCATGAATAACACCATGTTCCGCACAGAAATCATCAAAGATTTTGGGAAAAAATTCGCCACCACGATCCGACCTAAGACGTTTGATCTTTCTCTCTAGTTGATTTTCAACTTGACTTTATAGATTTTAAAGTAGTCTAGCGTCTAGTCCTTAGTTTTCAACAAGTAAACATAGCAAAATCTAGTCGCATCATCAATCAATGTCATGAAATATCTCTTTCCACCCTTTGTCAACACACCATTCATCTCGCATGATCGAGAATGTATGAGTTCTAGAGGTGCCAAGTTCCTCTCCTCAACCGCCTTGTGAGGCTTTCGAGGTTGCTTCGATTGCACACAACTATGGCACTTAGAACCTTTGGCAATAGTGAAATCGAATTAAACTCATCTGCTGGAAAGCCGATTCATAAGACCAAAATTAATGTGGCATAAGCGAGAGTGCCAAGTACTCGCATCATCATTAACACTACCACATATATGGTTCCACAGACTTATTATTGAAATCTGAAAGGAAAAGCGGAACAAGCCTCCAGACTCATAGCCTTTACCAATAAATAGTCCATGCTTGGACACAACTACTTTATTGGACTCTAACACTACCTTAAACCCATCTCGCGATAGAAGGGAGCCACTAACGAGATTCTTGTTGATAGAAGGACATCTTGCCGCGTTCTCACCGCACAATCTTTCCGAAGTGAACTTGAGATCCAGCATGCGGTGCCATGAGCGAAGCATGTGACCCATTCCCCATCGGGACGGAGGAATCCCGAATGACTGATAAGAAGAGAACATATTGATGTCGAACACACATGAGCGTTAGCACCGTATCAATCCACCAACCGGAAGGCGAAATCTTGCGAGAATCTGAAGGTAAATTACCATACCTGCGTCTCGGCATTGCTAGCGGTCCTTGTGTTGTGATAGCCTTGGACGTTTGTCCTTTGTTGGCCTTTTCCCTCGGCGGTGCGCACGATCGGGGCATTCCTTGGAAAAGTGTCCGAGCCTCACCACATGTGAAGCGAGGCGACTCGGCCTTGTTCATCTTCTTCTTCTTGAAGTTGGTAGTCTTGTTAGGCTTATTTTTCCCTTTGTTCTTGCCGTAGTTCTTGAACCATGTTGGCGCTGGGCGGCCCTCGGCTCCTTTACCATTGAAATCCTTAGCTCGAGCCTTCTCTTCAACATCAAGGGGCGCTATCGGTTTTTTATCGATATCTTTGTCCTCTTATGTTTTAGAGTTGTGCGAAACTCCTCCACGAGGAAGGGTTTGCAATGATGCAACCGCCACAAAAGGATCGGGTAAGACACATTCTAGGAGTTGAGTTCCTTGACAATGCCTTTGTATCTCATGGGCTTGCTCTACAACAGAGATTATCGGCCATCTTATAGTCATGAAAGTTCTCCATGACATACAGAGTTCCTCGCCGCATCCGATGCACCGAACTTGGCGTTGGTGTATCCCACAAGCACCTTCAGCGTCTGTTATGTGCATGTACACATCACACGAGGCGGTCGGCAAAACGCTAAGAATGCATCCACGAAGAGAGTATTGGCATCCGTGAAACTCTTCTGTTGCTTTCGGCGGAAGATCACCTTCGAGTTTGCCTTTACTAACCCGAATACATTCATAGCCGTAAGCGAGAGCGTGACCTTGACTTGCCACCTCTTAAAGTGCACACGGAGAATTTCTCGGCCTCGGTCGTCGGCAAAACCAGCCATTGATAATCCAGAAATTGTCTACAATAAGGTTTTGGATTGTTGAGAAATTAGACATTTGCCGATTAAATTCGAATATAAATCATGAACAGCATAATGAAAACTAGCATGTATATCTCTAACATACTAGATAGCACGAACATCATGATCATCTTGATAAACTTGATTAACCACGAGGTTAGGACAGATTGAGCGTCTTGGCGAGAAGAAGATGACGGCGTGTTGCGATGCGGTTGCGGTTCGGTGTCGAAGTAGTAGATGCGGTTCGCGGTGTTAGCGAGGATAGCGTTGGTGGCGGCGCGTCGCGGAAGTCGGCGGGTTCTGGCGGCGTCCAGCGAGCGAAACGAGGAAGGCGAGCGTGGTAGCGATCTTGAAAGCGACATGCGCGCTTCCAAAACCTTATTCGCCCTCTTTGATGCAGGATCTCGAAGACGCGAAGGTTAGGAGACCGCTCTCCGATTGCGAGATGCGTCGGCTTCGGGATGGAGAAAGGCTCTGGCGGCCAAGCAGAACGAGAGGTGGCAAAACCCTAATGTGTGTTGCCTTGGACGGATTCGGCCGGACCATTCACGCAGGCCTTGCCGCCGCGCCCTCGCCCGGCCGGCTTTGAGCCCGGCCCGTGGCGAGGCGGCAGCAGCGTGTGAGGCTCTCTTCTTCCCTTGCCATGCTTCTAGGAAGGTGGAGAGAGCTCTCCCTTATAAATTGGTCATCCTCCACCTCCACAAGCAATATGGGACTAATGCTTGTACACATGCCTTCTCATGAATGGGCCTTTGAGATTTTCTAGGATTTATTTGTCTCAATTAAGTGGGCTTGGCCCAAATAATCCAACATTTTCTTCTTCTGATTTCAACTTGGGATTGTAATATCTATTCAACTAAACATCTGGTACGCGATCCGTTTGCTCCGTTGTACTCGAAGTGCCAAGCATAACAAGGGAGATCCATGTTGGGCATGTTTGGCCTTCTGACGGCGTCCTACCGCATGAAAAACACCTATTCTTGTTCGGTAGCAATGATGTTTCACTGCGGTGAGGTGGAAATATGCATTTTTACCCCTTTCTGGACAAAGACAACCATCCATTTAGGCGGTAGTACCAACCGAGTGAAAATACTAAAAATGCACAGTTCTGGAAAATAACTATCAACCACTAGAGCCAATATTACCACACCTACGGTAAAACCACTCTAAGTGAGTCAGTAGTGCCGATCTGGGCATGTCCCTAAACCAGCATTCTGTAAAATAGCTACCGACCACTTAGGCTGGTACTATTGCACCTACGGTAGTACCGCTCCCAGATGGTTGGTAGTGCTGGCCTAAGAAAACCCTCCAAAAACACCCCTCTCTATCAAGTAACTACCGGTCCTTGAGCCAGTACTGGTAGTATCACTCATAAATGGTCGGTAGTGTTGAAATTACTGATTTTTAGAAAGGATCTTAGGAGATTTTCTGAGAAATACATATGATCAAAGTTTGAGCATAAATTTGAGCCATTAACACTAAATTAATCTTCAAGCTATTAGCCAAAAGTCCCACTTAATAGTATGGCCACTAGGGCTGGTACTACCGCACCTATGTCATTACCGCTCCAAGATGGTCGGTAGTGTCGACCTAGGAAAATCCCCAAAAATGCCCCTCTCTATCAAATAATTACTGGCCCCTTGAGCTGGTATTGCCGCCCTCCAAGATGGTCAATAGTGCCGATATTACTGATTTTTACAGAGGATCTCAAGGGAATCTAGCCATTGACACTAAATTAATCTTCAAGCTATTAGCTAAAAGTTCCTCTTAATAGTACGACGCTTACACTAGCAATCCGATCTTTTCTCCAAGCATCTAGATCAACAAAATGCTAGAAAAAGGATCCTTACATCTTATACCTTGGTATTAGCTTGATGTTCCAATTTCCTTAAAGCTCACAATTTCACCTCTTCACAAGACCAACATAATTTTCATAACCTCAAGAAAAATTGTTAGTGCCTAAAACATGATTGTCATTAATTACTAAAACCAAACACGAAATTAGGGGGCCCCAGATGTTTCACTCTCCTCTTTTTTGATAATTGATGACAACCTTATCAAATATAATGAAATTGAATATGTTTAAAGTATACATCAAGTCAATCAAGTTGTATACTTTTAGATTTTGCTTTTAAATGGCATTTTACTTCTTTTGGAAGGGAATGATTTGAGTTGAAATTGAAATGCCATAAAAGCCACAATGTATAGTTGAAATCCCCCTAAATATATGCATGAATATACTAATGTGAGATTGCACACATTTTGAAAAATTTGAAAATTTTGATAGAGTTTCCACTATATATTATATCTGAGAAAACAAGATAAATAAGACAATTATGCATACACATAAGGCATAGGATCCAACATGATAGAGTAGGAAACATTGAAATATGACAATTAAGCATTCAACGTTATACGCATCCATAAAAAACATTCAAAACACATAAAGAGATTCAATTAGCTTTAGATATATAAGAATATTACAAAGCTAATCCTCAACCTAACACCAAATTAACTCCCACTTCACGTCCCTTCGTCTTCTTCTTCCCCCTTCTTATTCTTCTCCTACTTTGGCATCAAGTACCAAAAGAGGGGTCTTCAAGATATGACTAGGAAGGTGGAGGAGTACCATGACCGCGTTCGCGACCATGGCCAAAACAATGAAAGCAAACAGAAACTAGCTCATCCTGAAGAAAATCCACTATCACTCCAACAATGTCCAAACGCTCCTGTCGACGATTCGGGACAGGGGTCCCCCGCCGAGCTTACTTGTTGAATGAGGGATCAACTTGGGGCCCCTTTTCCGCAAGGGTTGTGCGTCTGAGAGTATGCCGAGCAAGGAATCAGGGTATACAAGACAATCGGAAGGCACGAGGGGTCGGATTTTATCTGGTTCGGGCCTCTCGTGGGAGAGATAATGACCCTACGTCCAGTGCTTGTACTAGTATCTGAAAATGGGTTACAAGCGCTTGCTCGGGGGTCTGAGCGATCCTAGAGACTCCGTGAGCAAGCGATGTGCGTAAGTGTGCGTAATCTGAGAGGTCGACCCTCCATCCATCGTGGAAGGGGTATTTATAGGGAATTACAGAGACAAATCATTTATTACAGTCCGTGGTAGAGGGCGTGGGTAGTCGATGTCGCGCCACCCGCCGGTACCACGCGACGTGGGAAATGGCCTTGAACCAAAGCGGCCTTGGACCGTGGCAGCAGCGGATCCGGGCGATCCTCGAGCATTGTGCATTTAATGCCACGTCGCCTTATCGCGAACCCCGACAGCAACTGCTGGGGCGTACTCCATGGGGGACGAGGTAGCCCCGCGAGCCGAGCTACCCGAAGGTCGGCCTTGCGCGCATCATTTGGGCAAGGGCATGGTCGGTTGGCGCCGGGCTTTGATGGTTGTCTTGGTACAGTGTATCCAATCCCCGACAGCTAGCCCCCGAGGCTAAAGGGGGAAAAGGCCTTGCTGAGGCCTCCACCTTAACCTCTAAACTTCTTGAAGAGATTGAGTCGTGCGGCGAAGAGCTCTGCATGGCGCCCGAAACTTCTCGCCGGAGAAAGGAATCTTGTGGCAGCGCCCTCGCTGAGCAATCATGCTCGAGGCGGAGATCTCAGCGAAAAGCGCGCTGGCATCCGAGCTGTTGCGCTCGGGGAAAAGATCTCACAACGAAAAAACCTGTTGCGGCATCCGAGCAACCAGGCTCGGGGAAAAGCGCGCCTCATCGAGACCGAGCATATTTGGTCGGAGCCCGAGCCAAATAGTGCTTGCGAGGGGAGCGCGGGAAAAATCGCATCGGTTCCTTCTTCACGAAGCGTCGCGGCCGCGATTCTACGATTTTGAGGAACCGCTTTGTCCATGCTCGCCGGAAGCATCTGTGCGTGTCGGCAATCGACTGCCTTTACCAGCCCGTTCGGCTCCTCCGCCTAAAAATAACCGGCGGGAACACTTTAGTTGCCTTTCCTCCTTCATTCTCACCACTCGCGACTTCCAAACTTCCCTTCTCTGCTGCGGCGCTTCATCTTCCTGAATCTTTCCATGGCACGGTTCGGGACGAGCAAGATTACGACGGAGAGGCTCCAGGTACTGGAGGATTTTGGGTACCTGGACGCCTACACCTGGAAGATCCCAGAGGGTGATGGAGCCCCGGCGCCGCACGATGACGAGATAGTCTCGTGCGATCTCTACACCGTCAACGGGCTCCGGCTGCCGGAGAGCGAGTTCTTGGAGGATGTGCTCGTGCAATGCCAATGCCAGGTCACCCATCTGAACCCCAACTCTATCCTTGTCTTGAACATCTTTGCCCACCTTTGCGAAGGCTTCGTGGGCATCCTTCCCACGCCAAGTCTTTTCTTCCATTTCTACAATCTTTTTACATGCCGTGATGCTTCACCCACCGGTGCTTGTATTTCGCTTGCGGCTTGGAGTGCCGTCTGAGTTCCCGTCTTCACCCTCAAGGACTCGTCGTGGCTGGGCCAACCACAGTTCTACTGCGGAAGCATGGAACAGACTCCTGCGCTTCTGCCGGAGGCGGTGGCGCCCAACGCCGAGATGCCGCGCCCGCCAGTCGGCCCCGATGAAGAGCGGGTCCTGATGACGATCCACGAGCTCACGAACATGGGGCTTACCGGGCGCGACATCGTCCGCGACTTCCTCCGGAATAGGATATCTCCGCTGAGGAGGAGAGAGCACCCCTTCTTCAAACTCGGCAGGTGGGACGACTTCACCCGTGAAGCTGAACCCGGTATGCCCTCATGACTTGTGACAATTTTGCTTCATATGTGCTACTTGAATCTGTGCTAACTTTTTGTGCGACATGATGATAGCCCCGGGCTTCGACTGGGTGGAAAAGAGGGTCGGCGAAATGTTTGGGACCCCCTAGGGCAAGGAGCTTGAGAAGAAACGCCAAGTCCCAACGAACGTGCTCAAGCGGGGCGGCGTGGTAAGCATTCCTGGTCATTCATGCTCGGGGAGAACATCCGAGCCTTACTGAGTACTTGCGCACGGGAACAACATCCGCACTTTTCTGACGGCATCCTGCTTTTCCTTGGCAGAAAAAGCTTGCTCTGGAGCTGGGCGTGGCTGAGCTCAAATCCAAGGCGGGTAGTGGCGGAGTGCTCGTCCCCGCGGCCAAGGCCAAAAAGGGGAAGGGCAAGAGGCCAGCCCTGCCACCGGCGAGCACCCGGACATCAAAGAGGCATGCGGCCACGCCACGAGACCCTCCGAAGTGGCATATGGAGTACGCCGATCGGAAGGAGGAGGTAAGCCGCCTAAGGCTTTGGCTGAAGAATTATAGCCTGGAAGTTCAAATCGAACAAATCGCGGCGGAAGGGAGATTGATCGAAGGAATGGTGCAGGTCGAGCGGGAGGCGTTGGAGAGGGAGCTTGCCGAGGCGAAGGATCGACACGCACGAGCCACCAAAGCTCGGGAGTTCGGGATCATTGGTAGTGAAGCCTCGCCATGGAACCAGAACCCTCCCGGAAGACGCTGGTGGGGGTTGACATGGAGGAGGTCAACCCCCAACTGGCGAGGATCACCCAGGCCGCTGAGAAGAAGGCCGAGCTAGTGGTCTTAGCGGCGGCGAACCCATCTGCGGGTGATGATGAGCCCCCGGCCAAAGGTGAGTCTTGATCCTCGCTTTGTCTTTGCTCTGTCTTGCGTGTCCGGGCTAACCCCACTCTCCCGACGTGGGCGATAATAGCTCGTAGGGCCTTCCCGGATTGCCACAGAATAGCTCACAAGCTTGTTGATTATGCCTTAGCGGACGTGCTCTCTGCCGCCGCCAACACCGTGATGGCCGAAGGCGAGGAAACAGCAGAGGGCACAGTAGGAGGGGAGAAGGCCGACCTCACGGCCCCGAGCAAGCAGGCTGCTCAAGGAGGCACGGCGCTTCCGGGCGAAACACCTGCCCGGGACGAGGGTGTGAAGTCCCCGAGCGAACTGCCTACCCGGGATGATGCGGCACCTGCCCCGAGCGAACCGCATGCTCGGGCGGATGCCGGGGCCCTGAGCGAACAACATGCTCGGGGTGATAGCGAGCAGACCTTGAGTGGGAGTGCCGCTCAGGAGTGGGCCCTGGTGCCCCGGGGCGAAACTCATGCCCAGGGGGATGATTCGTCATCCTCGGGCGACCCGCCCTTCTTCAAGGATTCCGGGCTTGTACGCTCCCCCCTGCCGAAGCCCGAAGAGATTCAGGCGGGGAAGATTTTTGAGCAATTCCGGAAAAACCTGCGCACCGACGTTGCTCAGGTGAGGATGCTCTGCTACCGCAGTAGTTTTTCTTCTTTGGTTCTTGTGGGGGTGGTCTTACTTAGAGTTTTTCTGCCCGCAGCTTCTTGAAAGAACCTTGGCCAACTTCGAAGAGGTGCTGATTGTCCCCGACTCCGTGGCCCGATTATACGAAGAAAGCGAAGCCCGGGCCAAGAGGCTGGAGGAGAAGGTGAACGACCTCAAGCTCGCGGACACCTTGGTTGTGAAAAGATGCCGCGAGGCAGAGCGGAGCGTCGCCGAGTCCAAGGAACGGATCCTCGAGCTCAAGCGAGAGCTTGAGCAGGAAAGGTCTGGCTCTCGCCAGTCTAAGGAAGATGCTGCCGCTGCCGAGAAGAAAGTGCTTGTGCTCGAGCAAGAGCTGGAGCAGTGGAAGCAAAACGCTAGCCTGGCGGAGAAGAATCTTTCCCTTAGCCGGAGCAAGGTCCTTGGGCTCGAGCAAAAGCTTCAGCAGGAGAGTAGCATGCCCGGACCCTCGAGACCAAGGCGGCTGAGCTTGAGGCGTCGTGCCAAGCCAAGGAGGAGCTAGAGCGATGAGAGCAGGCGGCCCACCGAGAAAGACATGGCCCTTAGCTGGGCTAAGGCTCCTGGGCTCGAGCAAGGTTCTGAGCAGGAAAAACAGCGTGCTCAAGCCCTTTAAGCCAAGGTGGCCGACCTAGGCGAGGCAACATAACTCCGCCGCCCTTGTCGACCAAGATAAAGAAGAGGTCGAGCAGCTCATGAAGAAGCCCATGAAGGTCGTGGACGCCTGCATGAAGGTGATCGATCTTGAGGCTAAGATTGCCGACTATAGGCAAAAACTCTCCACAGCGCTTAGGGGAGCGACGCCCGGTGTGTAGGGTTGTATACTTTTTTGCCTTTGTTTTGGAAAACTTTTGGCAAATGATGACTTGGAGTGTAAACTCTTCTTTGCTTGAGTGTTGCGTCTGTGATGACGTCTTTTGGTCTTTCTCTTGCTTTTCCTGCAAAAGATAGCTGCGAGATAGACATAATGTAGGTTAGATCGACGCATGGGCGACATAGGCTCGGAGTAAGTCGAAATGAAATGACTTCGCGTATGTAGATAGTGCTTAAAAGCGAGCAATGTTTTGTAGCAAGTTGTGACTTAGCGATAAAAATATTTTAGCGCGATAACTCGCTCCTGTCCCAGCCCCCGCTGCGAATAAAGCTCGTGCACCTGAATTGCGAGCACGAGTTTGTTCGCAGGAGAGATGAGAGAAATCGCGCGCTGCTCCTCCGACCAAAACACCGGCCTATCCGAGCGACAAGCGTAGGTTAGGTTGGTGGAGGAAAACAAGCGTGTCCCAAAACTTCTTAACACTTAGAACGCACGGCCCTAGGCCGCGAGCATGGTCGCGCGAAGGGAGAGCGCACGGTTGATGGACATGGTGCGTGGCGACCAACACGCGCTAGCCGGGCTAAATCTCGGACCGACCGAAAGGGTGTCTGTTTGCGACTTGTATCGCGCAGCGGATAGCTACTGCGGACCAAGGTCGGCTTATCAAGACTGGAGCCTTTGGTGGTGATCTTTTAGCGTCCGGGTGTTAGTCGCGGCACCTTGTGCCATCGCACGTGCGCAGGCCGATTTCTGCGGAGTGAAAAGAGTTTAGACGAACGAAAGTTGCATTGTTCCAAAAGGTCGTGAATTTACAACATAATGTAAAAATGGAACACGAGCTTAGACATAGAACTTCATGGAATCGGGTCGATGTTCCATGGTAGTGAGCACGCCGATCCTCTGTTGCAAGGCGGACAGCCCCCGTGCGTGACACCGAAACGACCGTGAATGGTCCTTCCCATTTGGGGGAAAGTTTGTTGGCCTCCGAGATGTCCTGGATTCGGCGTAGGACGAGGTCGCCAACCTGCAGGGCACGAGGCCGGATTGACTTGGTCGCGTGCTTGCGAAGGGTTTGCTGGTAGACGGCTGATCGAAGCTGTGCCTTTAGGCGGGCTTCTTCAGCGAGATCGAGGTCAAGGCGACGCTCACGACCTTGGTGGATGTCCTCGGCCAGATGTACTCTTGGGGACCCGAGCACGATTTCGGCGGGGAGGACGGCCTCGGCACCATAGACGAGTGGAAGGCGTTTACGCCGTGCTTCGGCTTCCTTGATGGTGCGCCACGGACCAAAGGACGAAAGGGAGCTCGTCCACCCATGACCCGCCTTGCCGGGAGAGGTCTTTAAAGACTCTCTTCTTGATCCCTTGGAGTATCTAGCCGTTCGCTCTTTCGGCTGCTCCATTGCTCTGCGGATGAGCTCTGGTGAGCGAGATCTTTGTTCGATGTCTTGCGAGAGGCTTGAAACGATTCGCTAGTGAATCGAGTGCGTTGTCCGTGATGAGGCGATTGGGTACCCCAAAGCGCGCCACCACGTTCTTCTGCGAAAAACCTTCGGTGCTTGAGCGAAATGGTTGGCGGCTCGCCTCGATCCACTTAGAGAAAGTGTCGATGGCGGCGAGCAAGAATTGCAACCCTTTCGACCACGGGAAAGGCCCGAGAATGTCGCCCCAGTCGAGAATGGCCATGAGAGTGGTATGGTTTGCGTAGCCACTGACGCTGGCGTGGTGGGACTTACTGGCGGTGGGCCACGCCGAACAAATCGCCACGATCGCCCGGCGTCGTCTCAGCGCTATTGTTAATAATAGTATCCCAACGGAATGCCTTGCTTACGAAGCGCCCCGGAAGGGCAGTGGGCTCGCACATTCCTTCATGGATATCACGAAGAATTAGCCCTCTTCTCGAGATATGCACTTGGAGAGGACTCCAAGTGCCCCTTCTGATACAAAGCGCCGTCTACTAGCTTGTAGCGGATGACCGCTTCTTGCAACCGAAGCAGCTCGGCTTCTTCCTCGGGCAATGTCCGTGGGTAAGATCTTTGGATGAATGGCGCCATCAATCGCACCTTGCTCGAGGAAGGAGGCGTTACTGACGTCTCTTGTGCCTCCTCTACGAGGGAATGGAGGGCTTCGCAGATGCTCAGTGGCGCCCGAGTGGCGGGCATCTGGGTGGTGCCTCCTCTCTGAGGGAATGGAGGGCTTGTGCAGATGCTCGACGGCGCCCGGGCGGGCATCTGAGGTGGTGCCTCCTCTACAGAGGGAATAGAGGGCTTGTGCGGATGCCGACGTGGCGCCCAGGCGGGCATCTGCGAGGAACCGACCTTAGAAAGCTGGTCGGCCAGGGAATTATCCTTCCTGGGGATGTAGAGTACTTCGAAATTTCTGAAGTACCGCTCCATCTTCCTCACTTCAACCAAGTAAAGCGCCATTGAATGATCGGAACACTGATACTCCTTGTTGACTTGGTTGATGACCAGCTGTGAATCGCCTTTCACAGTTAGCCGCTGGACTCCGAGCTCCTTGGACGCTCGGAGCCCGGCCAAGAGGCCTTCATACTCCGTCGCATTGTTTGTTGCAGGGAAGTGTAATTGAATGACGTATTGGAGCTGGTCCTTGAGGGACACGATAACGCCAGACCCGGCGTTAAAGCTCGGGACTGTTGAAATACATGGTCGGTCGTCCTCAGATTCGTTGTTCTTGTTGGTGGGCTGGACTGGGTTCGTCCATTCCACCACGAAGTCCGCTAGAATCTGAGACTTGACCGCAGTGCGGGCAGAGAAGTGGACATCGAACTCTGTGAGTTCCATGGCCCACTTCGCTATCCGGCCGCTGGCGTCCGGGTTTCTTAGGATCTCCCTAAGTGGAAAGCTGGTCGGGACAACGACCTTGTGAGCTTGGAAATAGTGGCGCAACTTCCTCGAGGCTCGAAAGCAGCGAGTACAAGAGTTTGGACCTCGGTAACGCTCCTTCGGTCCATGCAACACTCACGGCGTAGTATCTGGAGACGCCGTCCTTCTCGCTCTCTGACAAAGACCGCCGCTTCGGCTGGGGTGTCATTGCGAGTATAGCAAGAGTGGCTCCCGACCTTGGCGTGGCCAAGATCGGGCTGGGCAGTACCGCTTTAGCTCCTCAAAGGAGTGATTAGCCTCATCCGTCCAGACGAAACCATCATGTTTGCGGAGCGCCCTAAAGAAGGGCAAGCCACACTCGCCTGACCGGGAAATGAAGCGGCTCAAGGCGGCCATACGTCCGGTCAAGGCACGAACCTCCTTACCGAGCTCGGGGTCGCATCCTTTCGATGGCCGATCTTCTCGGGTTGCACCGATGCCTGTGACCGATGATATACCCAGTACTTTGCTCGCTTTTACACCAAAACACATTTTTCGGTTAAGCTTTATTTGATGTCTACGGAGATTACAAAAGGTCTCCTCAAGATCGGATACATGGCCTGAGGGGATTTTACTCTTAACTACGATATCATCTACATATACTTCCAGGTTCCGGCCTATCTGCTCTTGGAAAGTCTTTTGCATCAAGCGCTGGAAGGTCGCCCCCGCATTCCATAGACCGAAGGACATGGTCGTGTAGCAGAACGTGCCAAAGGGCGTGATGAAGGAAGTCTCTCCTCGTCCCCGGGGAACAAGCTAATCTGGTGATAGCCCGAGTAGGCGTCCAAAAAGCTCATTACCTAGGACTCCGCCGTCGCGTCGACCGGTGGTCAATCTTGCGAGAGAAGTTGTCCTTGGCGGCGGCGTTTAAGCGGTGTGATCAACACACATCGCCACTTGCCCCCTTCTTCTTGACGATGACGGGTTTGCCAACACTCCGTGTGCCGACTTACGACGGCGGCCTTAAGAAGCTTGTCGAGTTCCTCGGGATGATTACTGTTTCTCTAGGGAAAATCGCTTTGAGCCGGGACGACAGTCTTTGCAGTGCCGATAACTAGCCTTGTGCTCAATCACCTCCTTGGGACCGGGCATGTCGGACGGTTCCCGGCGAACACGTCCCGTTTCTCCGGAGAAAGTGACGAGCTCGAGTTCCTATTTGGGGTCTAAGGAAGACCCCAGATAGAGGACCTTGGTTGGATCGGCCTCATTGAGAGGGACCGCCTTGGTTTCTCCTCCGGGTTGGAGGGTAACTTTAGGCCTGAAGGCGTCGCGCTTGCAGTCGGGCCACGTTAGGGCATTGCCCGACCATGTCGAGGGACTTCTCATCACAGTTCAGGGCCGCCCCGTGGTCGCCTTTTACGGTGATGACGCCCTTCGGTCCGGGGACCTTCAGGCATTGGTAGGCGTGATGCGTGGCGGCCATGAACTTGGAGAGGGCGGCCTGCCAAGGATGGTGTTGTAGGCGACTTGAAGTCCGACGAAGTTGACTAGCTCGGTCAGGAAGTTCGCGATGTCCCGAATGTTCGGGCAAGACGATCTGGCAGAGGCTTGATCGAGGTGCGGGGCGATCAAGAACGGGGCGGCTATGCTCTTGATCTTGGAGCGAGGACTGCATCTCGTCCAAGACCGTAAGCGGATATGAGGTCGAGGAGCTCCGCAGTCGATGAGAACCCGCTTGACTTTCGCGTTGTTGATGGTGGGCTCACGACCAATGGGAGCTTCTGGGGTTTAGTCATTCCAAGGGGACAATCATCCTTGGAGAATGTGACGGGCAACTCGGACCACCCGAAGCTTTGACAGGCGGCTTGCCTTGAATGATGTGGCCGACCTCCTGCGCGGCCTCCTTAAAATCCCTGCAAGATTTGTAGGCCGAGGAGCCCCCGAATATGACGGCTATGTGGTTTTGGGGCTCCTGATAATCCATATCGTCGTCGTCTTCTGCGGGACCCTTGCCCCTGCCGCTTTCTCCCTTGCCCGGGAGAGTCGGCATGGGGCCTCGCCTCAGAGAACTTCTCCGGTGATCGCCCGAGTTCTCTGACAGCTATGGAGGTCGTGGTCGGCCACTTGGTGGAAGCGACGAAGCGTCGCCCGGGCGCCCGCCGCCGCGATCCCGCCTTTGCTTCCTTGGTCGTTCGACCTTGGGCGCCGCGATCTTGATCGGCATCGCCTTGGTCGTGGCGCTGCGTGGCAACCGAGCCGCCCGTCTTTGCTGGCGGTGGGGGCGGGGCTGCGGTGCTCGGCAGCGCCACCATGTCAATCTTGCGTGAAGCGGACGTCACGGACCCCGAACTTGAAGGCCCGGACTACCGCCTCGTCCGAGATGCTCGGGATGGAGTTTCTCACCTTGATGAACCTTTGGACGAAGTCGCGTAGCGTTTCTTTGTCCGTCTGGATCAATCGCTCGAGGTCGCGCTCGTTGCCCGGGCGAGTATAGCAACTCTGAAAGTTTGCCCGAAGGGCTTCAGAGAGCTACCTCCATGAGCGGATTGATCCTTCCTTCTGGTTGAAGAGCCATGTCCGGGCGGAGCCGTCGAGGACCGTGGGGAGGTAGTTGGCCATAACCCCCTCATCCCTGCCGGCTGCCTGGATGGCGGTGGAGTAAATCGAGATAAACTCGTCCGGGTTCTGGGTCCCGTTGAAGCGCTCGATGTGACCGGCCTTGAACTTGCTTGGCCATTTGACTTCTCGGAGGGACGCCGAAAAAGCTCGGCATCCGAATGCTGGGCCGTCATGGTAGCCCCTCCGGGTATGGCCATCGTGACGACCGGGGCCCAGGCGGTCCTTCGCGCACAAGGTGTGGCGAGAGAACACGCCCTCATGCCGGCGCGACGATGGCGGTTTCAAGGTGGAGCATACGGAGTGCTCGTGGGTGGACGAGGCATGCCCACGGACCCACGAGGCCGCTCGGGAACCACTCTGAACGTCCTCGCGGTACCGATGATGCTTCCCGTGGTCCTCCCGAGCAGGACTTCGGGAGACACCGGCCGGGGAATGGCGCTTACGGTCCCGGGAAAAACTCCGGGGCCCTGGAACGTCGGAAGGCCCTGGGAGCCCTATGTCTGTGGTGAGCTTTTCCAGGTTTTCAGCTACTAGTCCTCCCATGGCCGCCAGGTCCGCTGGGTAGGAGAAGTTCTGGAGACCGCGCACGACCGTCGCCATGGTGCGAAGACGCTCAGCGCTCTGGGGAGTGACAGGAGGCGACCTTGGAAGGCAGTAGCGCGCATGCTCCAGGGAGCGATATTCGCTGGGCTCCTTGCGGGTCTGGTCGCCGGCCCCGGCGTCCTGCCCTCCTTCGGATTGACGGTGGCCGGACGCTAGGACCCCGCCCGGGGACAACTCCGGGTGGCTGCCACCAGCATTATGCTGGCGACGGGGGGAGATCCCCGGAGACTGCTCCTCCTGGATCTCATCTCTTCCCGCCACGTTGACGCTGCGGGAGCACCAGGACTGTGTGTGCGACTCCGAGGAGGTGTCATACGCAGAGGTCCCTTGGCTGAACTCCAGACGGTCGGGAACGTCCCGACCGTTGCTGAGGTCGCCGAATTCTTCCTCGCGGACGAGGGTATCGGTCGCGAAGCGAGAGAACGCAGCTCTCGCCGCCACCGGGAAAGACTCCCAGTTTCGGTGTGGCCTTCTGGGTCGGCCGCACCACCCACGCCATCACTGGCGTAGTATTCGTCACCGTCTTCTACGTCGTCGAAGATGCAGAGGTCTTGATTGTCTTGTGAGTTCAGCATCCTCAGGGATTTCTTGTAGAAGGACTTGATCGATCCCTCACGACGGCGCCCAATTGTCGGCGATTCGAGACAGGGTCCCCGAGCTTACTTGTTGAATGAGGGATCAACTTGGGGCCCCTTTTCTGCAAGGGTTGTGCGTCTGAGAGTATGCCGAGCAAGGAATCAGGGTATACAAGACAATCGGAAGGCATGAGGGGTCAGATTTTATCTGGTTCGGGCCTCTCGTGGGAGAGATAATGACCCTACGTCCAGTGCTTGTACTAGTATACGAAAATGGGTTACAACGCGCTTGCTCGGGGGGTCCTGAACGATCCTAGAGGCTCCCGTGAGCAAGCGATGTGCGTAAGTGTGCGTAGTACAGGCGGTCCAGCCCTCCATCTATCGTGGAAGGGGTATATAGGGAATTACAGGAGACAAATCATTTATTACAGGTGGCGCGTTCTTTGTAGAGGGCGTGGGCGGTCACGATGTCGCGCCACCGCCGGTACCACGCGACGTGGAATACATGCCTTGAACCAAGGCGGCGCGGACCGTGGCAGCGCGGATCCTGGGCGCGCGATCCCTCGAGCCGCTGCGCATTTAATGCCACGTCGCCTTATCGCGGGCCCCCGAGCTTGGCCTACTGGGGCGACTCCATGGGGACGGGTAGCCCATGCGCCAAGCTACAGAAGGTCGGCCTTGCGCGCTTCATCCGGGCAAGGGCATGGTCGGTTGGCGCCGGGCTTTGATGGTCGTCTTGGTACAGTGTATCCAATCCCCGACAGCTCCCGAATCTCATCAACCATAGCACGAGTCTACAGATGAAACTGGTGCTTTTGATCAAGCCTACGTACTCATGATGCCAGAGTTAAGTGAGGTGAACTAAGCTATCATATCCGTGCAAAGAGAGTCCAAACTTGCCAAGAAGGTGTCCTAAGGCACATCTGCGTCCTGTGGCTACAGCTACTGCTGGTGGTGGTGGTGCTATGCTGGATGACTGATGTCTTGAGGAGGAACTTCATGAGGCTTGTACTGCTTGTGTGCTTATCCACATCCTCCCTTATATCCAGCCTTTCTAAGAATGAGCTTAATGATGTAAGGAGCAAAATTGTGAGACCCCGTTCTGACGAACAGGAACCTCCATGTGATTACTGTGCTATTCCCTGGATCAGTAGCTAGCACTCACATGTTTACAACAATTGGAAATCACAACCATACATTAATTAATTAAGCGGAAACGATTATACAAATAAATATTACAACTCAGAGAAATATAGCAGCAAAGGAAGCAATGCCTTGTAGTGTACCCATCCATTCCCGCAGGCAACTGACCAGGCAAAAATTCCTTAGAAATAAATTGCTTCAAAGAAGAACCCGCAACCTGCGATGAACAACTTCGAAGCTGCGCTAACTCAACCACCTACAATATAATTAAGCAAGGGTGAGTACTTTACGTACTCAGCAAGACTTGAGCAAAACCTACCATACATGCAGGCCGTTTCAAAGGAAAAGCTTCTACAGTTAATTTGCATAAAGCGAATTTCATTTGTAAATCAAGTTATTTGCAACGGAATTTGTAAGAGCAAGATTAATTGAAAACAAATAAATAAAGCATAATAACACTCACAGTCCTCCATGACGTGAGCGACGAATCATTCACATTCCTGAAATTCCATCAATGCCGGCCCTTTGACATAAAGCACAGTTGCAAAACAAAATGATACCAACCCTTTTGAAATAATAAAACATTTAACACGTGCAAGTTCACCAAGACACCCATGACCACGGGTACGGCTAATTAATTAGATTTAAACTCTGCAGAGGTGTACAACTGTACCCACAAGGAATGATCAACTCACCACGTCAGCCGTGGATCGCCATACAAGAGTATGCGAATGAGCGATCATACATAGTCATTACATTACCTAGACATGGCTTTGACCAGCCCGGGACGTTAACCCCCGCCGTAGAACCAGAAACACACACGCGAGTCGTGGATCCACTTTGAGTACACCAACACAACACAACGTTTCTGAACACGGTAGGGCGTACACCGTTGCATTAGCAAGTAGACCTGACCGGAATACCCCGTCAGGGTAGACCTGACCGGAAAACCTGTGTGAGCTCCCACCTACCAATGTACAAAGCCAAGTCTAATTGACATAACAAGCTATGGCTACCCCATCCTCACCCTTGTGGTTTGTACGGATTTTCTTGGATCATACAACACGATGTTCGGTCCTTAGTCCGACACGGGCGACACTTCACCCTACACTACGTGCAATTCCATTCGCACATCCGGCTATTGCCAATAATCGCCCGCATCAAAGCATAGTTTTATTTTGGGTTTTTAATCAAAGTACTAGCAACCATTTTCCCAAAAAGGATCATTCAGGTTTCATGTAAAACATTTCCGAAACAACTTTAATCATGATCATCTGTTCCTCAGATACTAAAGCATGGCTAAGCAGGTTAATATGATCGTGTATACCCATGAAGACATTAAGTAATGCCTAACCTCAACCTATGGTTATCAAGGTTCACATGTTCGGAATCGGCCAAAAGTGAATCAAAAGGTTATCGCTTAAGGGTTTTGATCTGATGAGATTAATATGCAAACCTTAATGGAATAAGAGTCTTTTTACAGATCATGGTGGTATGAACTTTGTACAGTGTTTCTAAACTAGTTTTACTGATTTTAGTATTTAGATGAGTTATTTTATCTACTGCTGAAATAGCATAAATGACCACATTTGAAACCTTAAATCGGCCAAGTTTCATATTGAGTTTGCGACTACATTATACAAGATCTTTAACTCATTCTTCAGGTATTAACTGGTAGCAATCCTAGAAAGGTTATAAAGTTGGTTTGGTATTATTTTAGCTTTAATTGCAATAGATTGTCTATTTACTTATTGTTACAGTTAACCTTTCCTCTCATTGAAAGAATGCAACTTAAATCTTATATTAAACATTTTTGCATACGTTGATCCTTACTGCTTCCAGGAACCTATTCAAGGTGTTATTACCATTTTATGAGCTGTTATGCACTTACTCTTATAAATGGTCATAATAGGGTTCAATGATGATTAACAAGCAATTACATTAAACTTGGTTCTAAGATTGAATATTTTTGCATGATTAGGTTTATTACAATCCCAGAAGCACATAATCACTTCTTATATGATGTTATGAACTATTATACACTCATTTCTATTAATAGCCATATTAAGCATTATCAATGGTTGCTAAGCAAATAAATTAAACCTAGTTCAAAAATTAAATGTATTTGTATATTTGAATACGTCCTGGTCCTAAAATCTCATAAATATTGATTTCATCTCTTCATTACTTATTGTTCACTGATTCTCACTAAAAACCATATTAGCACCATAATCAAGTTTTACATAAATAATTATTCTGCAGGTCAAAAGTTAAATATTTTTATATATTTAGATTCTTTCTGATTTCAGATAATTATACAAATTTGTTTCACTGGTTTGTGACTAAAGATGTACAAGTTATTAATAGTTAAATGTATTTCGGCCAGGAAATTGGATGGAAAGTCAAGAAGGCGTTTTACCAGCAGAGAAGCGTCTTTCGGCTCTTTTTCTTCAACCTCAGGCACGTTAGCCCCGGTATACGTAACCGAAATAGAGGATGGCTAGGGCTGGCCGGCGAAGGGTCTTCCGGTGGTCCTCCGAGAATGCGACGGCACCAAAGAAGATCATTTCAGGGGAGTCTGGAGACAGTCTTGATTCGCGGAAGAGTCTCCTGAGCAACATGGCAATGAGGAGAAGCGGCAGCGGTAATGGCGGAAGGTGGAAGAAGAAGACAATGCCATTAGAGGTGAAATCGGTGGCGAGATAAGCATGAGTGGATGCTAGGGGTTCTGTTTTACCCGCCAATCGAGGTGGAGACGGCCTGTGGAAGCGCGCCACCGGCGGCCGGCCTTGGGGAAGAAGAGCTCTCGGCGGCGGCTTGATTCCGCATGGAAGGAGCTGGATGTTCTTGAGGGGATTTGATCCTTGAGGCCCGTGGATACTCTAGCTCAGCCGAATTCGAGGATGGGTGGCTCTACGGCTCGGATTCTCCCTCGCGCTTGAGCAGCAGAGGCTTCGGCAATGGTGGCTTCGGGGTGAGTTCTTGCGCCATAGGCTTGAGGAAAGTGAAGGGGACTGAGGGGGAATGAGGGAGCACTGCCTTGCGGTGTGGTTTGTAGCCAAGAAATGCAGGGAGTTAGTGGGATTCGTGGCAGTCATCGAGCTCACCTGCGCTCTGGCTTCGAAGAATTCGCCTCAGTGGAAGGAACGGGCTTGGGGGAGAAGGGTCTGGCAGGTGGGGTCATTTGTCAGTGACTGGGATTTCAACAATGCGTCAACGGAACGGAAAATCAATGGATGGCCCACATGTCGGCGACTAACCAATTTCCGGTTTCGAATTCTAATTTTTGATTGAGATCAATTGAAGCATATTATTTTTCAAACTTTGTTTTTTCAAAAAGGATTTGATCTCAGGATGTTTCTGTAAAATTTTCAACTCCATTTGTGGTTTTATTATTTTATGTAAATTCCGACAATATATTATTTTGGATTTAAAAGTTATCTTTTCATTTTACTTCTTCAATATTTTATGCATAAAATCTCAATTGGTAGCTAAAATAATTTAGTTGAATGATCAGGGTTCTCATGGAATTTTTTTTCTAAATTTTTACTTTTTACATTTTTACCTTTTTCCTCTTTTCCATTCTTTAATTCCATTTGTTGGATTTTTCATGTGAAGAACAATTTCAAAGAAATCCAAATAAAATCCAATGAGCCTTAAGAACTTCGAAATAAATATTTTCAAATTTAAAATATTTATTTTTACTTAATTGTATTTTTCAGGATGTTACAGATTTACCCCCCTTACAGAAATCTCGACCCTGAGATTTGGTGGGTCTAAGGGAAAAGTATTTCTAAAAGAGTTAGGAAACTTCTTCTTGAGTCGGTCTTCTCGTTTCCGAGTTGCTTCTTCTTCAGAATGATTGCTCCGCTGAATCTTGATCATCTTGTGGGATCGATTACGAGTATGACGTTCAGCTTCTCTTAAGATTTTAATCGGATACTTCGATAAGTTAAATTAGATTGTAGTTCGATTTCATTTAGCCAGACGAGTTTAGAAGGAGGACGAAGATATTTCCTTAATTGCGATACCTAGAAGATATGATGAATCTTGGATAATGAGATGGCAACTCTAATTCATATGCTTTTTCTCTTGTATCTTTTTAACGATATGATACGGCCTAATATCGTTGCGCCAGGTTACGCAGATTTGAAAATAGTGAATACCGCGAACCTTGCAATTCTTGAAGGCGAGATAGACTTAGGAATTCTTTCTCGAAGGTGATTTTGCCGTTCTGTTGATACGTCGTCTTCATTGTTATTGCTTTACTGGACCTTCGTCTTGCAATTCCAAGTTAACGTGCGAGAAATAGAGAAGAATTCTATTTGAGTTTCAGGTAAGTAGATGAGAGATACTAATACTTTCTACACATCTCTTTTAATTGAATAACTAGGGTTGTTAATAAGGATAATCAAATTTAAAGAATAGCATTTAGTATGTTTAGGACACTGGAGGTGAAAGAAAAGATGTATTCTTATTAGATTCATTTAGAAAGAATCAATGTTATTATCCGAAGGATATTTGAATACAACGGCCGATTCAGTATAGTTCAACAATAGTTGACGAGATTAGCGAAATTAAGTGTTGCTCAAATTGTCTATAGATGAACAACAGAATAGAGATGATTCAAGGATTAAGTTGAGGCAAGAGGGTTATAAGATGATCCCGATGATTTAATTCATTTAATTACTTTAGTAGATGAAGGTTTTGATTTTCTTTGGATTTGGCAACTAGGGAGGAATGAAATATACGGAATCAAAAGATTAACTGCAGAGATTGAATACACAAGGATGTACTCAATACCACAACAAGTGATGGATACAATTATATGAAAAAAGCGTTTATGTTCAGCGCGATATCGAGGGGGGTTGTTTTAAGTACTTAATGTTTTCGGGTCTTTCGAGATACCTTAGAAATTATCGATATCTTTCTTGACGAGGTGAAGTAGAACTTTTCTCGGGTAGATATTGGTGAAGTATCTAAGTGCTTCTCGATTGGTGCAAGTGACATTGTCCATTTTATTTGAAACAATGAAAAGGTTGTTCACGATGATATAATATAGATGATCGTGAAGTGACTAGGATCAAAGAGTTGAAACCGAATTATACTTGTATCTGTTAGGTTCAGATACATATGTATGTATCATACCTAGCAATCGCATCTAGTAGGTCATAAGCTTCTTTCGTGGATAAATGTTGTGAATGAGTGGGATTGATGTTTTGGATTGGGTTGGATCACGAGCTTAAATAATCGCTCAGATTCAAATTCTTGAGGTCGCCTTTGAGATTTGGGGTTGAGAATGCGATGGGGCTTGCTTCTTTGTTTAGGCAAGCTATTTGGGATAATGCCCATGCTACTACAAAGAAAAGCAAATAACCTTGGCTTTTCGATCACAGGACCCGTGGGTTATGGGCCCTGCGCTTACGCTTGCGACTCGATTCTTTAATAATTTTCTCGAACGAACTACTTTAGATTGTTATTCCTCCTATCCTTAGGGCTATAATCTAGTCTAATGCGACTTCTGGTATGGCTATAGTCACAGGAGGTATTTGTTCTTCTTGTAGACATTGTTTAGGAATGCGGTTCTTTTTGTGACAGTCAAAATATTCACACTTTACTCATGGTATTTTGCTAGATACAATGGTATGCTTAATATTATTTTTCCTTGTGAATTTCAACTTGCTGTTGTTCAGAACATTCTTTTAGCCTAATGATTTTCTTTATCAGATCAGAAACATGGCGTTGGCAATTGCTATTTACTACTTTCTCAGTGAAGGTGGTTAAGATCGAGTGTTGTTTCTATAATCCTTTAGGTGATATTTCCTATGCGGCATGACAGAGTTTGAAAGGAAGCATCACTCGAAGATGACAAGCTGTTTTCAAAGGAAAAACAGACTGAGACATCAACTAGTTTCAAGTTCATCTGACGCTAGTTTATTTCACATACAAATTCGTGGAGGAGGATTTTTGCAAGAGTGCAAAACAAGGGAAGCACTAGAATGTTTGTGATAGAAGGGATGTCTACCAGATTTGCTAAATTGCATGAGGAAGGGATTGGTACAAATAGCTGAGAGGCACTTACCGAAGCAATCAGCCTAGGGTTGCATGCGTGCAGGAAAAGGAAAATACAAATCCTAGGCTCTGACTAAAGAAAGACCCGATTCTATATATGGCAAGAATCCTAGCTAATCACCATTATGTAACAGTTTGAGATCAAAGTAAAAGCGATAGTTGGCTGAGTGAGATCTTCGCCAACACCGGGAAGTTTGTGTGCATTTTATTTTCACCTGGGTTTCACATATGTGATGCTTGGTTAGGAGGGTACGATGAATGACTCTAGAATCTCTCTGGATATAATCACTGAACCATTACCTTGACTGGCGATTATGGCTACAAAAGACGGTTGCTCTTCCTAGGATATTCTTTAAGCGATATTTTCTGAACGGCTAGTCTTCTCCCTTTTTTCTGATTGCCAAACCTTTAGCAACTAAGGCTCAAAATTTCTCTTGCTAACGTTGAATTGCATTAGCAACCGTTGTATCTAGGGGGCATTGAGTTGGGCTTTGGTATTTACAAGAGATAAGGATGGGGCACCAAAGTGTATAAATGGGTGACGGTTTGTGGTGCCTCGCAGAGAAGAAGCAGGCAAATTGAGAAAACTCGGATGGTATTTAAAAGAGAATGAGGATGTTCCCACAAAATATGAACTGGTGTGAGTAAAAGCGACTAAGTTGCAAAGCAGTGCATGCAACAAGTAGCGGTTTCCTTTGTTTGATTAACCTAAGTATGGGGAAAGCTTAATGGCTGAGTGTATATGTGACGGGCAATGATTTCGATCGCCCTTCGCAAAGTAACTAATGGTGTCACTTATAGAACATTTTTCCAGGAGAACAATTTCCTTCATTACTGGAGCAGTTGATTGCACTCTCAACAACAGCATGCCTTATTTCCCTCTAGCAAGTGCAAGCATGATCTTAGATCAATTTGGGTTAATCATCACTTCAAAGAATAATGCGTAGGTTTCGAATAAGGTATAGAAGTAGGTTTTTAGTCTAAACCATTTTCTTTCCTAACAAAAGCTACACCAAGGTTGGAAATATTTTGTGCTAGTTGCTAGAATAGAAGGATGTGCATTTGGTGATTTGTTCAATTATGGTGGGCATTTACACTATGGTTACAGATTCTTGTAATCGTTTTTCTTGTTAGTTTGCTTTTGCGGGCGCATTTTTTTGAACTTAAGAAAAGTGGAGAGTTATGTCGATTGCTATGTAAGGGAAGTACTTTAGATAAATACTAAAGATTTGGTTGAACTTGGATAGGATTACCATTTCTTGGCGATTGAGTGTTTTACGATGACAGTGAATGACAGGGTTAAACTAGACGCATATGTGCAGAGGTACAAAGCAAACTATATATGTGCTTAAGGCAGTGTAGACAAGGCTTGAACGGCGACAGTTTTAGTAACCGGTTAAGTGATGGCGGTTGAAAATTCAATGGCACAGGACATGGCTGAGGTCGGCCGGTTCTAAAGGTTGCCTGCAAAGAAAATAACATGGGGTAACTCGCCGTTGCAACGAAGGAGCAAGGCGACAAATGGGCAACCAATGAAATGTTGATGTTTGGCTTTGGCCAAGACACGAGAGTTGGTTGCTTCTTGTCATGGAAGCGTAAAAGTATGTGTATGATGCTTTTATTCTATTACAAAGAAACATTAGTGCCAAGGTGAAGATTTTGGTACTCATTTTTCTTGGTTGGGTTTTTGCAAGCGTAGATAAAGTAGCGTTAACAATTTGTACCGAGAATCGTTAGCAAGAACAAATTAGTGTAGGAAGAGGCACACAATATGTTAAAGCGTTTGAGGCGAATAAAGGATGCATCTTAACCCGAATTGTTTGGGGAGAGTCAAGGTTGATTATAAAGGCTAAAATTTATTACTCATTACTTTTAGTGGATGTGTTAGTGATTTGCATTTGCTATGCATCATCTGCAACAATATTTATTAGAGTAAAGTTATTTAGATGGAATTCTATTGGATTAGAGGCAACGTTTCGTTCTTTAAAATCTTTTTAATTAAAATTTTCTTGTTAAGTAGGGTTAACACATCGTAAGTTTCAACCTAGTGGTTTAACATTCACGAGAGTAACCTGAAAGAAATACAAAAGATTTACAACAAAATTTCAATAACACAGAAATACTATATATATATATATTCAACTTAATAGGTAGGAAGGGTATCTAAGGTTTTTCCTTTACTGGTGGTGCTATACATATTATTGCATAAAAATTCTACTACATAGCTAAGATAATACGTAGCTCGTATAATACTATCTTTTATGGTAGTATATTCGGCGACGAGTTCCTTTTAATCTTCGCACTACGTGCTGTGTTAGTCTTCCGAAGCTTTGATGAAGTTGGGGAGGTTGTGCTGCTCGTTATTTCCATCTTCTTGAAGTTGTTGATGCAGACGTCATGACATTGTTGAGTTGTTACCGGAATTATTTTCAGTAAGATATGTTGGTGGTTTTTTTTATTTTGCAATAGATAAGGAGAGCAATACTTCTAAAAAGAACAACTTAGGAGTGGAGAATGAGTATACAGATAAGAAGATTAAATTCTATAGTTGGGGAAAAGAGTATATGCATAACTGATGCTATCCTTTTTATGTTTCTTTTTAGAAAAATAGGATTTTCAATTCTTCCAGTTTTCATTTTAACATTCATTCGAAGGTTTTTATTCAGAAGAATATACTTTTTTCTGGTTCAGGCTCATTTTCATGGTGCATAATTTAAGCAAAGTGACGAAGTGAGTTTTAAGGCATGGTTATAAGTTTCTGTTGGAGCATTAGGTTTTTATCTAGCCTAAAGTGACCTGTGTAAGTTGGTATTTACTAATTTAGGGAGCTCTTGTACTTGGTTTACATATGCATGGTATGATCTCAAGCAAAGCTGAGTGTAATAATAGAGACTATATTACTAATCTGGATGAGATTAAATTTTCAAGAAAGGCTAATGACTATAATGGTTACACAGGTGAGTAGTTACACAAAAGAAGGGACAAGTTTGTATAAAGTTTTATAAAAAGATAAGATGAGCTATTTCATGATTTCTTATTCATCCTATGGTTTAAGATTTCTCATATTCATACATAAGGACAATTTATTGTGAAACTTCAACCATGGTGGTCAAGTTACACATAAATCAGCCCCAACATTCAGAACAAAGACCAATCTCAAGTAGCAAGACATAACAACAACATATATTGCTCTATATACAACTAGAGCAGAATAATATACTACACGTAAGGGTTCTCAACTTATGTTAGATCCTAAGGTATTCTAATCTTCTACCCTTTTAGTGTTGGGTAATACTGACTCTTCATGAAGTAGGATCTTCGAGCTTTGTCGAGATTAGCGAAGTGTTGTATGACTTCCTTAGGATGTTGGCGCATACATTGTAGTCTTCATTGGTTGTCATGAAAGATGGCAGTGACAAGTCCTGAACATCTTCAGAAGCAACAGCGGAGATAAACCATAGCGAGGATTTCTTTTTGAGATAAGGGGAATTTGTTTACAAATCAAAATGAATGTAGAGACACGAGTAGATTCTTAAGAATGAGGAAAGAATAGCAGAGTCTACATTTTTCAAATATAGTACCTTTTGGAAGTAAACTTTTGAATTTGCTTATTCCAATACTAACGACCATTCTATCTAAGGTTTATCCTACGGTCAGTATAGCTCTGATACCAACTCTGTGAGACCCCGCTCGATTTGAACAGAACCTCCATGTGATTCTTGTGCTATTCCTGGATCGAGAGCTAGCACTCACATGTTTACAACAATTGGAAATCACAACCATACATTAATTAATTAAGCGGAAACGATTATACAAATAAATATTACAACTCAGAGAAATATAGCAGCAAAGGAAGCAATGCCTTGTAGTGTACCCATCCATTCCCGCAGGCAACTGACCAGGCAAAAATTCCTTAGAAATAAATTGCTTCAAAGAAGAACCCGCAACCTGCGATGAACAACTTCGAAGCTGCGCTAACTCAACCACCTACAATATAATTAAGCAAGGGTGAGTACTTTACGTACTCAGCAAGACTTGAGCAAAACCTACCATACATGCAGGCCGTTTCAAAGGAAAAGCTTCTACAGTTAATTTGCATAAAGCGAATTTCATTTGTAAATCAAGTTATTTGCAACGGAATTTGTAAGAGCAAGATTAATTGAAAACAAATAAATAAAGCATAATAACACTCACAGTCCTCCATGACGTGAGCGACGAATCATTCACATTCCTGAAATTCCATCAATGCCGGCCCTTTGACATAAAGCACAGTTGCAAAACAAAATGATACCAACCCTTTTGAAATAATAAAACATTTAACACGTGCAAGTTCACCAAGACACCCATGACCACGGGTGCGGCTAATTAATTAGATTTAAACTCGCAGAGGTGTACAATCTGTACCCACAAGGAATGATCAACTCACCACGTCGGTAGTGGATCGCCATACAAGAGTATGCGAATGAGCGATCATACATAGTCATTACATTACCTAGACATGGCTTTGACCACCGGGCGTTAACCCCGCCAGTAGAACCGAAACACACGCGAGTCGTGGATCCACTTTGAGTACACCAACACAACACAACGCTTCGAACACGGTAGGGCGTACACCGCAGCATTAGCAAGTAGACTGACCGAATACCCGTCGAGGTAGACTGGCAAGAATACCCGTCGAGGTGAGACTGACAGGAAAAACTGTGTGAGCTCCACCTACCAATGTACAAAGCCAAGTCTAATTGACATAACAAGCTATGGCTACCCCATCCTCACCCTTGTGGTTTGTACGGATTTTCTTGGATCATACAACACGATGTTCGGTCCTTAGTCCGACACGCAGGCGACACTTCACCCTACACTCGTGCAATTCCATTCGCACATCCGGCTATTGCCAATAATCGCCCGCATCAAAGCATAGTTTTATTTTGGGTTTTAATCAAAGTACTAGCAACCATTTTCCCAAAAGGATCATTCAGTTTCATGTAAAACATTTCGAAACAACTTTAATCATGATCATCTGTTCTCGATACTAAAGCATGGCTAAGGTGTTAATATGATCGTGTATACCCATGAAGACATTAAGTAATGCCTAACCTCAACCTATGGTTATCAAGGTTCACATGTTAGGAATCGGCCAAAAGTGAATCAAAAGGTTATCGCTAAGGGTTTTGATCGATGAGATTAATATGCAAACCTTAATGGAATAAGAGTCTTTTTACGATCATGGTGGTATGAACTTTGTACAGTTGTTTCTAAACTAGTTTTACTGATTTTAGTATTTAGATGAGTTATTTTATCTCTTGCTGAAATAGCATAAATGACCACATTTGAAACCTTAAATCGCCAAGTTTCATATTGAGTTTGCGACTACATTATACAAGATCTTTAACTCATTCTTGTGTATTAGCTGTAGCAATCCTAGAAAGGTTATAAAGTTGGTTTGGTATTATTTTAGCTTTAATTGCAATAGATTGTCTATTTACTTATTATTCTGCTTAACCTTTCCTCTCATTGAAAGAATGCAACTTAAATCTTATATTAAACATTTTGCATCGTTGATCCTCATCGCTTCTGTGAACCTATTCAAGGTGTTATTACCATTTTATGAGTGTTATGCACTTACTCTTATAAATGGTCATAATAGGGTTCAATGATGATTAACAAGCAATTACATTAAACTTGGTTCTAAGATTGAATATTTTTGCATGATTAGGTTTATTACAATCCCAGAAGCACATAATCACTTCTTATATGATGTTATGAACTATTATACACTCATTTCTATTAATAGCCATATTAAGCATTATCAATGGTTGCTAAGCAAATAAATTAAACCTAGTTCAAAAATTAAATGTATTTGTATATTTGAATACGTCCTGGTCCTAAAATCTCATAAATATTGATTTCATCTCTTCATTACTTATTGTTCACAGATTCTCACTAAAAACCATATTAGCACCATAATCAAGTTTTACATAAATAATTATTCTGCAGGTCAAAAGTTAAATATTTTTATATATTTAGATTCTTTCTGATTTCAGATAATTATACAAATTTGTTTCACTGGTTTGTGACTAAAGATGTACAAGTTATTAATAGTTAAATGTATTTCGGCCAGGAAATTGGATGGAAAGTCAAGAAGGCGTTTTACCAGCAGAGAAGCGTCTTTCGGCTCTTTTTCTTCAACCTCAGGCACGTTAGCCCCCAGCGCACAGAACCGAAATAGAGGATGGCTAGGGCTGGCCGGCGAAGGGTCTTCCGGTGGTCCTCCGGCAAATGCGACGGCACCAGCAGCATCAGCTCAGCGAGGGGAGTCTGGAGACGGTGCTGATTCGGCGGAAGAGTCTCCGGAGCAGCGCGCAGCCGAGGAGGGGCGACGGCGGTAATGGCGGAAGGTGGAAGAAGAAGACAATGCCATTAGAGGTGAAATCGGTGGCGAGATAAGCATGAGTGGATGCTAGGGGTTCTGTTTTACCCGCCAATCGAGGTGGAGACGGCACAGGAAAGCGCCACCGTGGCCGGCCTTGGGGAAGAAGAGCTCTCGGCGGCGGCTTGATTCCGCATGGAAGGAGCTGGATGTTCTTGAGGGGATTTGATCCTTGAGGCCCGTGGATACTCTAGCTCAGCCGAATTCGAGGATGGGTGGCTCTACGGCTCGGATTCTCCCTCGCGCTTGAGCAGCAGAGGCTTCGGCAATGGTGGCTTCGGGGTGAGTTCTTGCGCCATAGGCTTGAGGAAAGTGAAGGGGACCGAGGGGGAATGAGGGAGCACTGCCTTGCGGTGTGGTTTGTAGCCAAGAAATGCAGGGAGTTAGTGGGATTCGTGGCAGTCATCGAGCTCACCTGCGCTCTGGCTTCAAGAATTCGCCTGGAAGGAAGCGGGGTTGGGGAGAAGGGTCAGCGCAGGGGGTCATTTGTCGCTGGATCGATTTCAACAATGCGTCAACGGAACGGAAAATCAATGGATGGCCCACATGTCGGCGACTAACCAATTTCCGGTTTAATTCTAATTTTGATTGAGATCAATTGAAGCATATTATTTTTCAAACTTTGTTTTTCAAAAAGGATTTGATCTCGGGATGTTTACGTAAAATTTTCAACTCCATTTGTGGTTTTATTATTTTATGTAAATTCGACAATATATTATTTTGGATTTAAAAGTTATCTTTTCATTTTACTTCTTCAATATTTTATGCATAAAATCTCAATTGGTAGCTAAAATAATTTAGTTGAATGATCAGGGTTCTCATGGAATTTTTTTTCTAAATTTTTACTTTTTACATTTTTACCTTTTTCCTCTTTTCCATTCTTTAATTCCATTTGTTGGATTTTTCATGTGAAGAACAATTTCAAAGAAATCCAAATAAAATCCAATGACGCCAAGAAACTCAGAAATAAATATTTTCAAATTTAAAATATTTATTTTACTTAATTGCATTTTTCAGATGTTACGATCTACCCCTTACGTAAATCTCGACCACGAGATTTGGTGGGTCTAAGGAAAAGTATTTCTAAAAGAGTTAGGAAACTTCTTCTTGAGTCGGTCTTCTCGCTTTTAAGTTGCTTCTTCTTCGAATGATTGCTCATTGAATCTTGATCATCTTGTGGGATCGATTACGAGTATGACGTTCAGCTTCTCTTAAGATTTTAATCGGATACTTCGATAAGTTAAATTAGATTGTAGTTCGATTTCATTTAGCCAGACGAGTTTAGAAGGAGGACGAAGATATTTCCTTAATTGCGATACCTAGAAGATATGATGAATACTGGACAGCTGAGATGGCAACTCTAATTCATATGCTTTTTCTCTTGTATCTTTTTAACGATATGATACGGCCTAATATCGTTGCGCCAGGTTACTGCAGATTTGAAAATAGTGAATACCGCGAACCTTGCAATTCTTGAAGGCGAGATAGACTTAGGAATTCTTTCTCGAAGGTGATTTTGCCGTTCTGTTGATACGTCGTCTTCATTGTTATTGCTTTACTGGACCTTCGTCTTGCAATTCCAAGTTAACGTGCGAGAAATAGAGAAGAATTCTATTTGAGTTTCAGGTAAGTAGATGAGAGATACTAATACTTTCTACACATCTCTTTTAATTGAATAACTAGGGTTGTTAATAAGGATAATCAAATTTAAAGAATAGCATTTAGTATGTTTAGGACACTGGAGGTGAAAGAAAAGATGTATTCTTATTAGATTCATTTAGAAAGAACTGAATGTTATTATCCAGAAGGATATTTGAATACAACGGCTGATCTGTATAGTTCAACAATAGTTGACGAGATTAGCCGAAATTAAGTGTTGCTCAAATTGTCTATAGATGAACAACAGAATAGAGATGATTCAAGGATTAAGTTGAGGCAAGAGGGTTATAAGATGATCCTGATGATTTAATTCATTTAATTACTTTAGTAGACAGAAGGTTTTTGATTTTCTTTGGATTTGGCAACTAGGGAGGAATGAAATATACGGAATCAAAAGATTAACTGCAGAGATTGAATACACAAGGGATGTACTCAATACCACAACAAGTGATGGATACAATTATATGAAAAAGACGTTTATGTTCAACGCCTGATATCGAGGCAGGGTTGTTTTAAGTACTTAATGTTTTCTGGGTCTTTCGAGATACCTTAGAAATTACTGATATCTTTCTTGACGAGGTGAAGTAGAACTTTTCTCGGGTAGATATTGGTGAAGTATCTAAGTGCTTCTCGATTGGTGCAAGTGACATTGTCCATTTTATTTGAAACAATGAAAAGGTTGTTCACGATGATATAATATAGATGATCGAGAAGTGACTAGGATCAAAGAGTTGAAACCGAATTATACTTGTATCTGTTAGGTTCAGATACATATGTATGTATCATACCTAGCACGCATCTAGTAGGTCATAAGCTTCTTTCGTGGATAAATGTTGTGAATAGTGGGATTGGCAGGCATGTCTGATCTGACGTCTTCTCTGACGACCACGCTGCTGTCAGGCTGTGACGAGGGTCTTGCTGAATGCAGGATACTTTAGGCTTGGGTGAGTCGATCCGCTACGATCGGGAAGATGCATGACGATAGGCATCGTTGACTGACGAGTGCTCTGCGTCGGACGTAGAGGTCGATGCACAGGTGATGCGATCTGAATAGCGTTAGCGTCCTGATGAGGCAGTAGCGTATGGAGTATACGGTCACTAGAAGTCGTCAGTACTCCATCGGCAAGGATCCACGAGCATTGGTATCATGGATATGTATCGGGGGCATGTCTGATATCGCGATTGCAGACGTACTTGAGTCAGCGGCCTAGCTGAGCCGGTGTGGGCCACGAGCAGCATTGTCGGTGCTTGCGCCTAGCTGAGTCAGCTGCTGCCTGCGACTAGCAGGCCACTCTGACAGAGGTCACATACGTTCGACTGCGAGCATGTAATGCTAGCAGTACGATACTGATGACGATCATACATGTTCACAGGAATTATATACTGTGCAGAAGGACATCCTGCATGCGACCTTCTAAGCTGATGACCTGAGTTCAATATCGTAGATCGTAGTCTGACTAGCAGGACACATGAGTACTGCTACGACTGCTGTTTAGCGCTGTGTGTTTGTAATCTGAGCATTTGAGGAAATAGAGCAATTAGCAGTTCTTATCACATTCTATCATACCTCTAAGTGCAAATGACATGCAACTATTAATACGGATCGAACTCGAAGTGTCATACAGATCAAGCATAGCCATATGACCATGTACAGTCACTTACAGCATACATTAAGAATTAGCAGGCGTAAATCATATAGCATCAGATGTACTGCATTATGACATTCGTAGTACGCATTACTGCAAAATAGCTTCAAAGCTTCATCAAATGTCTAACAACCTTACAGAATACCAGTAATGAATCAACATGACAACTAATCACAGTATACTGGTAGACAAGTCATTCATTAAGCATATCATTTCAGATGAAGTAATTAATTAATAGCATTCAACGAATCAAATCAAGCTAATCCATAACTCTTCATGCAAACGATATGACCATCCATCATACAAGATGAATCTAAAGCTTACATAGCACTAAGCGTCTGCAACTAGCCAAGATCAATTATCGAATGTTCACCATGCATCTAACAACCTGATCTGACAGCGTCAATAGACTTCTATAATGCATAAGAATCACGAGAGGTGCAACCTAATGCATGATGCTACATCACTGCATACTCCCACATCAATAGTTAAGACACACTCGATAACCGGAGATCTACATACGATCATTCACTTAATTCAATCTGCAATCATATAATGTACATTCATAGACATAGATCACTCAATCCAGCAACAAACACTAATCATCCTGCGGTATTAAGCCATAGAACGAGTAACTACTAGAAAGTATACACATTGTATCATTACGAACAATCGATTCTGCACTGGTACCTGAACATGATATCGAACAGGAGCTAGAAGTCCGTAGAATGACAGTTGTAAGTATAATATGATAACATGGTAGATACATCAACTGATGCAATTAACACATGTAAGTTAATGAACATATTTACGATTCATTCTACGACTGATCGGTATAGAACTTGACTTCATTAGCATTAATGCGACTATCAATGCGAAATTATTTGATTTCAAAGTCACGACATTATTTTAACTATGATGTATACATATGCTAGCTTACATGTAATAGATGTAAGTCTTTAATTGAAATTAGTTATATACTATTCCTATGTTAATCATTAATATGTAATTATCAAAATTTATGCAATCATATAATGCAAGTGAAATATATAGGTTTAATATGTAATCTTGCTTTTTAATGTCAGATATCCTGCATAGATTTATATTTAATCAATACATGCTAATCATTAACATTACGTTTGATTCAAATTAGCTAATAGATCTATTTCATTATATGCTGGTCTAATGGTATATCTATATTGTTCTAAAATACTAATCTAAGATAATATTGTACGTCATCATTAACATTATCTACATTATAACGTATTGTTGAATCATGAATCATTACATTATTGCTAAGTTAATATATCATTTAATAAATTAGCATAATATTCATGGTTTCTAAACTATTATATTAGATTTATGATTAGCTATACTGCTGAATATTATTACATAATTAGAATCTTTAGTTATTCTAATTATCAAATGACACTTATACTAGTAGAAGAATCTAAGTCTTATATGGACATGAATCTTATAGATCTTCGATGTCTATTAAGTATGTATCTGAACATTCATAAATAGGCTAAATGCATCATATTGCTAAATTTCTTGTAACTTAATGTGTATTAATAGTACGTTATGAAATATTGCTATCATAGGCAATATTGAATGATATTTCTGATACTCTATTGTACAATTGGCTGTGAAATTACTCACGTGCGGAAATGTAATGTTGCGATATATCATGGCTGAATAAGGTCACATGAGTTACTTGAATGTTTATGAAAGCCGATGTATTCAGTGAAATGAGTACGAGTTCATCTTGTGATTACTAAGAGATGAGATCATTCTAGATTGTGATTGACTGACAGTCTATGCACGTTATCGATATCGTATTGAGTAGATTCATCGATAATTATTTTATTCAGTGATATCTTAATGATGTTCATTGATTTGTAGAACTTATTCGAATTGATACTTGATTATTGGCTTAGAAATTGCTATTATGGTATTACAGAGTCGTTCAGATTTGAAGATGTCTTTGCACGAATCGTGATATCTGATATCTTTCTATTAGATTATCATGTTCAGTATATGAAAATTCAATAGTCAATCGATTCTAATTTTTAGTATTGAGTTGATATGATTAATTTGATCTCATGCTTACGATGAGCGTAATCGAATGATGTTGGAATAGGATTTATGTATTAGTCTTGAGTCTAATGCTTCATATTAGATTCTTATTTGTAGAGCATGTACATAAGATCTCTTAGTAATTAAGGATTGTTATTAATATGAGATGAATTAATGAGATTTCTAAGATCATATGATATTATCGAGATCTTGATATATTGCTATTACTTAGATTATAATTGTCTAAGTCATAGTCAATTTACTAGATATATTCTGAATTGATTAAGATCAGTTGTTAATGGTAATTTGTGAAGTTTTGATTGTATGATATGCTTAATGTTATTGATTCTTGAATATGACTATTCCTAGATAATCTATATTTAAGGATCAAATTTGATAGAATTTTATATTGGATTTGTTATGATTTCAATGATCATGAGATATATTGATAAGATGTAACTATGTTAGTTAATGTTAGTGAATAATTGATGATAAGATAGAATTTAGATTAGCATAATGTTTATTATTAATCTAATTTAGGATTATGTATTTATCGAAGTTGCAATTGATCGATTATGATTAATTGCATATATCATTTGAATCATTAAGTTTATGAAATTTGAAAATGCATGTCGATGACGAATGAAGATTAGAGTTACAATTTAATTGATTTATATGAATTTTTAATGTTTCTATCTGATTGGATCATTGAATGGCAAGTTTGAGTAATTGAATCAAGTTGATATGATTATTGACTGAATGGTGATGTTCGAACGTATGATACGTGAGTCTACTTTGTATAAATTAGTTGCAATCATGTATTTCTTGATACGTGTAGTTACTAATGGTGAAGTTCTAGTCTCTGTGGTATTGTGATAACATGATATTGCATTTATTTGATCTTAGTGATTGATGCTGTCTTATAGATTTTGATACATGGATCGAGTTAGATCGATTATGGCATAGTGAATTGAAATGAGGATGCGAAACTGCCTTTTTCTTCTGTATTGATTTCAATCTTGGAGTGGTTTGGCTATAGAACTGTATGGATATTGGCGCTATAAGTAGTTTGAAGTTCTAAATGGTTATTGTGATATAGATCTAATTAGTAAAATGGTTTCAAGAGAGAAGACGACATAAATGAATTTAAAATCATAATAAGATTAATAATTTGATAATTCAAAGATTTTAATGGATTTCAAACAATGACTTTATTTTAGTGTTAAGTATATGAGATAGAATTATTATTGAAAATAATTATTGCAAAATGATTAAGGGATTTTGTCAAATAGGTTGCATTTTTATTCTCTAGTAGATTTGGGAGATTTTGTGGAATTAAGGTAAAATGTAAAGATTTCTAAATGAAATTATGTGCTAAGCAAAATGAGTATATTGCAAAACTGAATGAATAATCAGAAGATAAGACTGATTTCGCAGGAAATACGAAAAGAATGATGAAATTAAAAGAAATAATTTCTCATATTGAGAGTTTTAAGATAGTGTCATTAAAATTTTTGATAGATTTCGATTGAAAAAGGTTTCGAGTATTGATTAAGATATAATTATTCATTTGATTTTTAAATATATAATTGTAATAATAAGTTCATTACTTATTAAATTAATTATTGAGTGGTTTGTAGCCAAGAAATCACGAGGAGTTAGTGGGATTCGTGGCGATCATCGAGCTCACTGTGCTCACGGCGAAGAATTCGCCTCGATGGAAGAGCAGGGGTTGGGGAAAGATGCAGCGGTGGGGTCATTTGTCGGTGTTGGGATTTCAACAATCGTCAGCGAGCGGAAAATCAATGGATGGCCCACATGTCGGCGACTAACCAATTTCGGTTTAATTCTAATTTTGATTGAGATCAATTGAAGCATATTATTTTTCAAACTTTGTTTTTCAAAAGGATTTGATCTCAGGATGTTTCTGTAAAATTTTCAACTCCATTTGTGGTTTCATTATTTTATGTGAATTCCGACAATATATTATTTTGGATTTAAAAGTTATCTTTTCATTTTACTTCTTCAATATTTTATGCATAAAATCTCAATTGGTAGCTAAAATAATTTAGTTGAATGATCGAGGGTTCTCATGGAAATTTTTTCTAAATTTTTACTTTTACATTTTACCTTTTTCCTCTTTTCCATTCTTTAATTCCATTTGTTGGATTTTTCATGTGAAGAACAATTTCAAAAAATCCAAATAAAATCAATAGCCAAGAAACTTCGAAATAAATATTTTCAAATTTAAAATATTTATTTTTATAATGCATTTTTAGGATGTTACAAAAATATATAGTCTTGCCTCGCTCTCAGGCTGAATAGGCCATTTCCCTCATCATGAAGTTGACCACATCGAACTTTTGCATGTGCATCACCTTACTCATTATGTTCCAAGCATATCCCCAAATGTCATCAAAGTTACCACTTTTTGGGTGAATGGTAACTCTAATGATTATGTTTACCAAACTCGCATGTGGGAGAAGCCCTGTCAATTTCCCTGGCCTCCTCATATTAGCCACAGGGTCATGGAAATCCAACTAGTGAGACACTCTAAGAGGTCTGTCACTATGGATCTTAGGATAGCCACTGTGGTAGATGCCTAAAGCCTCCTCAAACTTTTCCTTAGTGGTAGTGTAGACCTTGGCACTGGACATTCAAGTCATGGAGTCATAAGTGTTAGGGATATGAATTGTGGCATAAAACTGTCGTATCATGTCCTCCTCAAAATTACATCTTTGACTGACAAAATTCATGAAACCTGCTCTATGGAACAACTCTGGGACACACACATATAAAGGCAACTTCCTAATGTAGTCCCAATCTATTCATTTTTTATCTGCGAAACCCTTATCTGAATAGATTTCATGAAAGACCTTCTCTTGGAAGAGAGTACGAAAGAATTTTTCAGATGCAATTCTTTGGAGGCGATATTGATTTGCTCCTCTTAGAGAATAGTATTTGTCTCAATTTATTTGTCTAAGATCCTCTTCTGAACTGGGTGTCTTCAACAACTGAGGAAGGGTATCCATCTGTGCGATCATCGACAAGCTGATCTTGATGGCATGTTGTCGATTGTTTGAATCTTAGGCTAGTGTATTTTAGTCAAGAGGTCGTCGTTCCCTCTCCTTGAATAGCGACTCGGGGGCCAAAAGTATCTTGGTTGGGCGAATGTCCCTACTCCAGTTCATGTGGTGGATCTGTATTGCTTTGGGTGCAGATGACTGCACGGTGTTACAAGCGAGGGCTAAGGACTGGCCTTGAGTGCCTCGTACGAGTGGGATAGCTCGAAGGCTTGAAGATGCTAAGGGCTCGAAGCTGTAGGAGCATTCATTTGTGTGTGTGAGTAAAGCTGATTGCAGTAAGGCCGTCCCTTTCACGAGGTCCTACCTCCTTTATATAGACGAAGGGGGCAAGTTACATGGGAATTTGGAAAAGAAAGGATGGAGTGTCCTACGCTAGGGAGTCCTGGTCGTCAGTCTTGGCGGCTGACCGGTGTTTGCTCACCCCATGCTGGGTCGGTAGAAACATCGAGTGGCATAGTTTTCATGTTTATTTGAGAAGCGGCGCACCTACCCTCTGTAGCGTTTGCAGTCTTGGCCTATAGCTTAGCTCTGGTGTTGCCTCGGGAGGGCGCATCCTCTCCTTGTGCATGGTGGGCGATGGGGAGGCCGGTGCTTGACTTGGCAACCTCCTGCCGCCTTGGGAAGGAGCCACACCTTTCGCCTTGCGGTTACTTTGAGCCGTCGTGTCCGTGGGGCAGGTGGCCAACTCGAGGTCGACCGGTGATGGTCTGGCACCCGACCCTTGGTGGAGATTGTCTCAGCTAGGTCGGAACTTGTGGGGCGTCTGACAAATGGCGAGGGTCGGACCGCCCCCTGGTTGATTTTGGTCGGGGACGAGTGTCCTTCGTGGCCCAGCGGGGCTTTCGGCCAGAGCTGGGCTTGGGGCAGCCTATTCATCGTCCCGGGCCGCTGGGGGTACCCATTGTAAAGCTTCATGATGTAAGGAGAAAAATATATAGTCTTGCCTCGCTCTCAGGCTGAATAGGCCATTTCCCTCATCATGAAGTCGATCACATCGAACTTTTGAATGTGCATCACCTTACTCATTATGTTCCAAGCATATCCCCAAATGTCATCAAAGTTACCACTTTTTGGGTGAATAGTAACTCTAATGATTATGTTTACCAAACTCGCATGTGGGAGAAGCCCTGTCAATTTCCCTGGCCTCCTCATATTAGCCGCAGGGTCATAGAAATCCAACTGGTGAGACACTCTAAGAGGTCTATCACTATGGATCTTAGGATAGCCACTGTGGTAGATGCCTAAAGCCTCCTCAAACTTTTCCTTAGTGGTAGTGTAGACCTTGGCACTGGACATCCAAGTCATGGAGTCATATGTGTTAGAGATATGAATTGTGGCATAAAACTGTCGTATCATGTCCTCCTCAAAATTACATCTTTGACTGACAAAATTCATGAAACCTGCTCTATGGAACAACTCTGGGACACACACATATAAAGGCAACTTCCTAATGTAGTCCCAATCTATTCATTTCTGATCTGCGAAATCCTTATCTGAATATATTTCATGAAAGACCTTCTCTTGGAAGAGAGTACGAAAGAATTTTCCAGATGCATTTCTTTGGAGGCGATATTGATTTGCTCCTCTTAGAGAATAGTATTTGTCTCAATTTATTTGTCTAAGATCCTCTTTTGAACTGGGTGTCTTCAACAACCGAGGAAGGGTATCCATGCAGCATGATCATCCTGACAAGATGATCTTCAGTAGCAGCCATTTGCCGATACAAATGAGTAGGGCTAGGGTTGGAGGTGGACAACACATGGTGTTAGAATAATGACGTGTAAAACATATGAAGAAGATCAAATCACAAAGAATAAGAGACACAGATTTAACATGAAAAACCCTTAGGGGAAAAAACCACGGGCGCCGGCCGGCAAAGACTTCACTATTTTCTGGGGAGATACAAAATGTTAGGAACCAATCGCCCCAAGCGGCTTACAAGGAGGAATATATATAGATGGTGGTGACCTAAGTCTAACTTGAAGCGCTCATGAGCCCAAGCCTCTGGCGATGGGCCTCCGCTACGCTCCGGCAGAAGTTGGCCATATATCTGAATTTGGATCATCAATTTAACAAACTCCACCTTGAGACAAATTCCAACTTGCAGCAAAACCAATGTAAATATCTTTTTTGAAATAACGAAGAACAAACCGTTGGCACCAAAAGCCACTAGGGCATAAACAGTAACACTAACTAAGCTTGAGCAAAGCTCAAACTTTGTAACAGGAACTGGCTTTGTCATCATATCTGCAGAATTATCATGAGTATTAATCTTGCATATCTTAATGTTACCTTGAGCAATAACATCACGGACATACCTAACATCAATGTGTTTTATTCTCTCATGAAACATCTGATCCTTTGTAAGATATATAGCACTTTGGTATCCGAAATTAAGTAATGAAAATGTAACTCCACAAAGCTCGACATACAATTCTTTTAACGAGGCGGATTTAGGCCCATGGCTAGGTGGAGCTTGACCTTTGGGCGTAGAGATTTTTAGCCTATGTATGTATCTTGTATAATACATCCTTCTTGCTTTCTGGGGAGGATTTGGGATCACTGTGGCCGAGTACACAACCGCTCGACTACCGACACCTCATTGCCGACACCTCATTGCCATTGCTTGCATTGCTTGTGAAGGAGTTCGCCGTCAACCTATCCTCGATCCTCGTCTCTCGTCTGAGCCATGGCGGTGTGGCCTGTGAGTCTGCTGACCCTCTGAGCGATAAGTGACTTAAGTCCATGGCTTATGCATGTACCTATTTGTTTCCTTTGTTCATTAGAACTTTTAGCTAGTATGGAGAACTAAGGCACTAAGCTAGTTGAATAGTAGTAGTGAACAATTGAAGTAGTTTTATGCAGATCTATTACGTTCAATGAGAAAGCGAAATGCATCATTTTTATAGTTACTATATATGAATGATTAGCCTTGCCTTTGCGATTACTTGCACTATGGAGCTTTAGGCTGCTTTGCTCGTGTAGAGATCTTGAAGGCGGCGGGCCATTTAGCTCTTGCATCTTTGAGTAGGTTCAATGGTATGTACATTATACCATGCACACATAGACAACTTCCTCCAGTCGTCCTTGTTTGATCGATGCATATAGTTTATACTCTCATTGACTTTATGTGGTAACTTTTTAGGTTCACGTTAGTGTGCAATTGGTGATGAAAAAACTAGATGGTAGTATGGACCTAATCTTCATTATTTAGGTAAACATCACACCCTCCAACTCGATGTTTTATGTTATAGTGGATTATATGGTTAAATTCACGTATCAATCATGTATTTGTGTTTCGCTTTTTTAATTTCTTGGTGCCTAGTTTTCGCTATTTGTATATAGTTTAGTGCATTATATTTTAACCCGGGGTTTGATGAGACTCTGGCTCCGCCACTGCTCTTAACCAAGTAGTTTCTTTACATGCTTCAGAGATAGCCATGTATTCAGTCTTTGTAGTAAACAAAGCCACAATACGCTCCGATAGAAATTGACCATATCTCTAAATTTGAATCATCAATTTAACACATGCTGCCTCCCGGGTTTGGGGTGTCGCACGGGGCAAGTTTCTTCGTAATGCTTCTTCATGCACGACGTCCGTCACAGCAGGATCGGCGCCTAGCATGGTCTTGCGATACACACTCTGCTTTGTCCTCAAAGTGCTCGATCTGATGACCTTTCTTTGTAGCTCTTAGTGCACTCTGTTGTGCTTGAATGATGTGCTCCGCCGTTCTCGTCGACCATCTATCTGCCTCTCGTGAAGGGAAGAAAAAACTTCTCATTGGTCTAGTATCTGATTTGGTACAGGTAAGACATTAGTAAGGAACTTGAACCAAAAATTTAGGTTCAAGGATCACTTAGAACATGCAAGCACATAGGCGTATATGCACTACTACGGCGAGGCTTATATCGACGCATACGATCACGAGCGGTTTTGAAAAACCGTCGTAATATGGAACATCTAGCGGTTATGTACTCAAACCGTCGGTGCATATATCACGAGCGTTTTTATATTACAGTAATCGTGATACAAGAAATATCACGAGACGGTTTCTAAATATAAATGCATGATAGCTCTGATACTCATTACGAGCGGTTTGAGTAAAACCGTCAGTGATTTCCTGACGGTTATATAACTGGCGTCGTAATATCTATAGTAATCATTACGAGCGGTTATATTTAGAAACCGTCTGCGATATTCTTGTATCACGAGCGTCGTAATATAAAACCGTCGTGATAATACCGTCTCCGTAAAAGCGAGCCTCGATCCATCCGCCGTTTATAGGGTTTGGTTTCTATGCTAAGTAATGGTATTTGTGGAAGTGAGGCGATTTTTGAAAAAAGCCATTGATTTTGAAGGGTGATATTAGATTCATTTGATTTTGGTGATCTAAGGTTAGTAATGAGTTCTCTAATTGCATGCGCGCCGAATTCAATATCTGGGTTTGTTAGAATGAATTAATTTAAAGATTGTTTGATTAGATCTAGTTTAATTGTAGCTGGATCCATATGTTGTTTGTGATATTTGGTTAGTCTTGTGTTTTAATTGCATTATATTCAACATCTATCTTGATAAGGAAGGAATTTGATGATTTTTTAGATCTATCTTGTAGCTAGTACCATGTGTTGGTTGTTTGATGAATAAGGTTAGCTAGTAATGGTTCTATTTGCATAATATAATATTCGATCATGATGTAGCTAGCTAGCTTGTTAAGGATAGAATTTAAAGATTGTTTAGATCTAGCTTATAGATCAATTCAAGTCTTTTGGTGATCTAAGGTTAGTAATGGGTTCTAATTTCATTATTATATTGAAGATTAATCTGAATTGTGTTAATTATTTCTTTGTGATGTAATTAAGGTATGTAATTGCATAATTAGTTTAAGAATGTGTGCATCGCTTACACAGTGCATAATATTTAACACTAAGTGTTACATGTATAAGCGTAGATGGATCGAAATTTGGATGTCTGTTGAGAACCGTCTGATCTTGAGTACCTTAATGGCGTCTCCACTTTCAAAAGAGCTGCGAGAGGAGGATATGTTTAATAAGGGTGCATTTCATGTCATGTCAGTGCATTGATTGCGAAATTTGAAGATGTTTGAAACTTCGGTAGCGGATCGCACACTTGATTGAAGGGGTTTCAAAAGGGCTATACATGTTGGACCGGTCATGGCGAAGAGCATAATATCACGAGGAAGCGACAAGTAGTGTTAATATAAATCGGCGATGTCAATGATATGTCGGATGATCATATCAATTGTGCTTCCGATGAGGACGGGTTGCCGCGATGACAATTTGGATCGGATGCTACGCGATGCGAAGAAACCTTGATGACGGGGAATATGGGCGGTTCGGGGCTTAATGGAGGACTCGGAGAAACCTTTGTTCGCGGTGCAAGTTGAAATACACAAGGTTATCATCCGTGCTTCAACTACTCAAATTGAAGGCAAGCAGCGGTTGGTCGACAAAGAGTTTCGCTGGCGCCGTTCGTCTATTGGCGGACATGCTTCGAGAGGAAGCGAGTTGCCGACAAGCACCTACAAAAGCCAAGCGATTCTTTGTCCCTTAGGAATGGAAGTAGAAAGAATACATGCATGTCCAAGCATTGTATCCTATACATAAAGAGTACACAAACTTGCATATATGTCGGTGTACAGCGCATCGGTACAAGCGTAGAGTCATTAGGATGATGATGGCGAGAGCATTGAGGTGAAAAAGGTCCTCTGCTAAGGTGGCATGGTATCTGCTGTAATTCCCCATTTGAAGCGTTTGTTTGCGAACCCAAAGGAGGCAAAAGCATTGCGTTGGCACTTTGAGGCGTAAGAATGATGGAATGCTAAGGCACCTGCTGATTCCATCCGGTGGAGAAACATCGGCAGGAGCTTTCAAGAATTCGGTGCGGATCCAGAAATATAAGGTTTGGATTAGTCTGAGATGGAATGAATCCTTTCGGTAACATGGCGGCGGCATAGCACTTGGCCCGTAAATCTCTGTATCTACAACCTTCCTCCTTGGTTGTGTATGAAGCGGAAGTACATTATGTTATGCTGTGCTTATCCAGGACCGAAACAACACAGGGAGCGATATTGATGTGTACCTAGCTCCATTGGTGGAAGATCTAAAAAACTTGTGGAGTTCTTAGGGGTTTGCGTATGGGATGCGATACAAGCGAGAGGACTTTACTTTGCTTTGCTTGTTGTTACGCACCATAAATGATTACCGCCCTTGCTAACTGTGGGGCGAGTACAAAAGAACCAAAGCTGCACTCCTTTGCTTAGATGATCACAGAGTTTATGGTGAATCACTCCGTAAAACCGTGTACATGCGTCACCGTAGGTTCCTTCGGAGGAATCACCCATATCGCAAGATGAAGCAACTTTTGACGGAAGGAGCGAAAATGGTCCAGCTCAAAGGCGTTTGGCGGGAGAGATGTTCATGACATTGTTAAGGATTTGGATGTTGCGTATGGAAAGGGGCGTAAATCAAGTACCGTGAAAAGAGCATGTGGAAGAAGAGATCAATATTGCAGGACCTACCTTCTTGGGAGCACCTAGAAGTTCGCCCTTGCATCGATGTCATGCGTGAGAAGAATGTCTATGACGGCGTGATTGGTCTCTTACTCAACATTAAGGGTAAAACAAAGGATGGTATCAGCATGCGGCTTGACTTGGTGCGATATGGGCATAAGACTGAGTTAGCACGAAAGAGATTGATAAAGGCCGTCGTGCTTGGAACACCTTGTTATACTCTGTCAAAGGCGAAAGAAGCTGAGCGTGCGATGCTTGCATGGTGTGAAAGTTCGTCGGTTACTCCTCAACATGAAGAGACTTGTTTAGTTGCAAGATTTGAAATTAACTTAGGCATGAAGTCTCATGATTGTCATGTCTTGATGACACAGATGCTCCTATCGCAATTAGAAGTATTTTGCGGTCAAGGTCAGAGACAATCACTAGGCGTGTTATTTCTTTAACACAATCGCTCGAAGGTCATCGATCGAAGGACTAGATGCTCTGCAAGGTGAGGTGGTGATGACTCTATGTAATCTTGAGATGTATTTCCCTCCATCATTTTTTGATATTATGGTCCATCTCATTGTTCACCTTGTGAGAGATAAAGATATCGGGCGGTGTTCCTCGTAGCATGTACCCGTTAAAGAGGTACATGGGAATTCTCAAGTCTTCGTCTGAAATAGATCTCGTCCGGAGGGTAGCATTGTCGAAGGTTATACAGCGAAGAGGCCGTCGAGTTCTGCGTCGATTACATGGCCCAGTCGAACCAATAGGTGTGCCTCGATCTGCGCCATGAGGAGGCTCGAGTGTCGGGACCATTGGAAGAAAGCAATCACGCTGATTCGGTTGCGTATGCTCGAGCCCATTTCACGGTTTTGCAACACATGGTGTAGTGTCCGCCTATATCGTCGAGCACAAGCAATGGCTAAGGCAAGAAGAATCCGGCCGGCGGAGTCTTGGATCACGAGGCAGCATAACCTTGATTCAACAAATGGTTGAAGGAAGCGACCTATCCTTTGGGAGCTCGTCGGATGACTCTGTTGACATGGATGGCAAAAGGACCAACTTTACGGTTGTCACATGGAAAGGATATGACTTAAATGGGTACACATTTTACGAGAGATCGGGATATGAAGAGCACAAACCGAGCAGCGGTGTCGCATAGATGCATTCAATAATACATTTGGGTTGACGAGGAGCTCCTACTATGGGTTCATAGAGGAGATATGGGAGCTCGACTCGTACTTTTCAAGATTCCCCTATTTGGTGCCGTTGGGTCCACCTCCGGCCGCGTGAAGGTTGGCGAGAATGGTATCACTCTTGTGGACCTCGAGCGTGTCGGATACCAAGATGAACCATTAGTACTTTCGCTAACCAAGTTGTTCAAGTCTTCTATATGTAACCCGTCCAACAAGAAGCGCCACGTAGTTCTTGAGGAAAAAGGAGAATTGTCGAAGTTGAGAATGTAGTAGATGAGGAAGAGTACAATCAATTTGATGAGTTGCCACCTATCGGAAATGACATCACGGTCCCGGAAGAACAACATGAGGAAGCAAGCTACACGCGTCGATCATCATGAAGGGCTAATTTTCGTACAAAAGAATAAGCATGTGGTGGGCGTAGTTATGAGAAGGGTGCATTGTCATCATGCTTACTAATTTTCATGTGTAATAATATTACATTAATGCTATTGTAAAGATGATCGACCCATCATGCTTTGTACATATCAATATGATTCCACATACATGATTCAAAGATGGCCATTAGGACATAATTGATGACAAGAAATAAATTATGTAGACTATGGCAAACAAAACGAGAATCGATCATGTCTACTTTGGCAATATGGAAATAGTTGTATGTGATTGCTCTCAGATTTTAAGGTTTGAATTGAGGATTAGAATCTCACATCAACCACGATCAGATCTATGTTACATTGCGACAACTTTCCCGGAAGATACAACAAAAGTGGCACGGACAAGAGTCGGTGAACTGAACCGACAAGTGAATGTCGATGAGCAGTACATATAATGAGACGGTTCTTTAACATAACGATGCTGTGATGTTATTTTTCATAGGCGGTTATGTTACCTAACGTCTGTGATATCTCAACATAATGAGCGGTTCTATTATAGAGCCGTCGTGATATCTCAACATCACAATTTGTTCTATTATAGAACCGTGCAGTGATAATATCCTGAACCGTTATATTTTAGAACCGTCGTGATGTGCTCTCTATATATCTCCCTTGCGGGGCTCATTCACTGGCAGCAAACCCTAACTCTTTGAAGCGTTTTGTGTCATGGCCTCCCCTCCCGGCGTCCTCCCCCTCGGCGTTCTCCCACAGGCGTCCTCCCCTCCGGCGTCCTCCCTTGGCGTCCTCCCGGCATCGGCGTGCTCCCCATCGTCGTCCTCCCTGCTGACGTGCTCCCCTCGGCGTCCTCCCCTCGGTGACCTCCCCCATCGTCGTCCTCCCATGGACGTGCTCCCCATCGTCGTGCAGCCTCTCTCCGAGCAGCGATCGGTCTTTGTTCTAGTGTAAGTGTCTTTGCGCATCTTTCTTTCTTCTGTTGGTGTGAGTGATTGGTCTTGCTCTATGATGTAAGTGTCTTTGCTCGATGATGATTCAATTAAATGAGGCTATATTGATCTCGCTAGTTAGTGAGTTCATACGTGATTGACCTTTGTTTAGATCATTGTGTCTAGAATTCAACTTAGTCGATGTTCTTCTTGTACATGTGATATGCTATCACATCGTGATTCAGCTCTTATACTGCACTTATTTACTGTATGCTTTGTGTGGATGTCCTAGTTTTAGGGAGGTCTTGCGAAATTTTTATTAAGTTCGGCAACCTCCTAGTTCGCTTATCTCTTTGTTGATGGCTTTTCATAGTCCATAGTTGAGTTCTAGTGAATCAATTTTCTTAACTAGTCTTTGAATTGCGTAGATTCACTAATCTCAGTTGTATACCTGTGATATATTGTTGAAATTGATGTTGGAGGGTTCTTAATTAAGAGCAACCCATCAATTTAGATAATCTGAGAACAAAGTTGCTTATAAGCTAGTCCTTTGTGTTATCTTGTTTATGTCATACCTCTTGTGTGTGAATTATGTTTTCTCATATATATGCTTAAGAGGAATAATAAACAAAGTCTTGCTCTTATACTCGCACTTATTTACGCTTGTGCTTTGTGTGGATGTCCTAGTTTTAGGGGAGTCTTTGCCGAAATTTTTATTAAGTTGGCAACCTCCTAGTTCGCTTGTCCTTTGTTGATAGCTTTTCATAGTCCATAGTTGAGTTCTAGTGAATCAATTTTCTTAACGATCTTTGAATTGCGTAGATTCACTAATCTCATATTTGTATACCTGTGATATATTGTTGAAATTGATGTTGGAGGGTTCTTAATTAAAACAACCCATCAATTTAGATAATCTGAGAACAAAGTTGCTTATAAGCTAGTCCTTTGTGTTATCTTGTTTATGCCATACCTCTTGTGTGTGAATTATGTTTTCTCATATATATGCTTAAGAGGAATAATAAACAAGTCTTGCTCTTATACTACTTATTTACGCTTATGCTGCTGTGTGGATGTCCTAGTTTTAGGGAGGTCTTGCGAAATTTTTATTAAGTTACAACTTCCTAGTAAGCTTCTTTTGCTAAAAGGATAATAACAAGCCATTTAAGGCTAGTTCTTTTAAAAGGCTAATAACAAGCCATTTAGGCTAGTTCTTTTAAAAGGCTAATAACAAGCCATGGTATCCACAAACTTATTCACTCTAATTTGATTTTATTTGTTCTTCTCTTTTAGTTACTTTGAAACTATTTTAACTTATAAAGAAGATGTCCTCTAATCCATAAATCGAAGAACATGATGTGCCCTCGAAAGAAGAATCGACCCGCTGCAAGAGGACCAAACAAAAGGCCAATAGACCGATATACCATTACAGAGATCGATCAAGGATGGGGCCCTAAAGCCAAAAAAAGCGCGAATGCATTTGAAGTATGTCGGGATAAGTAGCGAGCGGGTTCGATCACGCTATCTTCTGGAGGTTGGTGACTATTGAGGCTCGCAATGCCTTCTTGTGGAAGTTCTTTCATCGTTCAACATTCGGAAGAATTCGCTCCTTAGTGCGGCGGTATTTCTTGCTTGCGGCGAGGAAAGGCATGGAAGACCTTCAAGCATCGCTTTTAGTAGACTACGTCAAGAAGAATATAGATCCATACTCTAAGTATGGGTTCATTGATCTTGGACACGTGGCGGCGTTTTGTTGAGATGAAGGCAGACGGGCGAATTCGTGCGTCAAAGTGAATCAAACAAGGCCTTGCGAGCAAGAACACTCACCCCCAGACTTCGCGCTGCGCGCTCTGCGGGGAAGAAGCGCAATGGGGCGGGGAGGGCGAGGAGGTATCTCGCCATTTCCGGCAATCACAGATCACGTGCGAGAGGCGGCTAAAGCGAGGTCTTACGCCACATCCTCATAGCCGTCTCCCCGTAAACCCAGCGGACGAGGAATGCGCTTAGCACTGAAATATATAAATTGAACTACCAATTTTCGTAATTAGTCCATGACTTCATAAGTGAAATAACTTGTCGAGGATCTTGCGGTGGCGTTGAGTACACAATCGGTCGATGGCTCTTTTTGCAGACAGGAGAAAGATGCACCATCCATGGCCTTGGGAAACAAGGAACACCACAGTGCGTACAAGGGGCATAGGGGTTTTGTTCCATGGAAAAGCTGGATTCCCGAAGACTTCCACGTATCAAGTAAGAAGAGAACTAAAGCGGCCTGAGTCAAATCTTATAAAGAATTTGGAGGACAAGTTGAGAGGAGAGTTGAGAGAAGAGTTGAGGAGAAGCGAGAGAAGAATTTTATGAAAGGATAAGAATCCTCGAGGAAAGGCTCACCAATCAAGAAAGAAATCTTGTACAAGCCCAGTATGTCCATAAGTCAGCCCCTTGCGTGAAAGGTTGTGCATCCGTTCCTCAAGTGACATAGATGAACATAGCGGGACTTATCACGTATGTGACATTAAGGTGGCCACGCGATTCAATCTCAAGTGAGAATTAGCAATGGCACCGTTCCTCGGCGGTTGCTTGGGGCATGGCGTATCCATCCACTAAGGGGACCATGGTGCGGTACCATGATGGCGCAGGGTTTCACCAAGGTCAATGTGGACGGGGTATTTGATAGTTTCAAAATTGTCGATCTCTGAAGCCGTAAGCAGCGAGATCGTGAAACTTGGGGATGCCATTGGCACATTCATCCAATGGCCTAGCGGCGACATCTCCCAGTGCGTCCCTTACGTCATGCAACAAGCGCGACGATCGATTCGCCTATTGTATCGCCCGTCGATCGGTTGGCTACCAAATCAGCGATCGTCTGGCAGACTCCACTTGATGTACATAATGTTGACCTCTTTCCTGCCCATTCCTCTCCGTGAAGGGTTCATACAAAACAAAAAGAAAGGCAAGGGCAAACAAAAGAAAGAAAGGCAAGAACAAGTCGACTATCCATCTGCTGAGTTGGCTAAACAATACAAGCTAGGAGACCCGTTACTAATGAAAGGCAGCGTAACTTCACTTGGTATACCTTGCCAACAATTCCATAAGTGGTACACCCAAGCTGGAAAGCTAGGCGTGAGCGTACAACAAGTATCGGCGTTAAGTTCAAGTATGAACATCTATTCAACGACTCGGCGGGGGCTTCTTGGCGGTCGATTTTGGACTTGTTCCATCTCTACAACCTCGGCGCCCTCGGCCGCACTCATAAGATCTTGGACCTTGTAAGTGTGTGCTATCACGGTCTACATTAAGTCTAATAGTGATAATTGTCCTCCAATATATATATAATTAGCCTTTGTATGTATAGATACATGCAACTTGAAGCGACACTGGCGAAACTATCGTCGGTTTCCTCGACCCACATATAGTCTCAAAGCAAACAATGGATGCGGATATAAACATGGTTAGAAATCGTGATAGAGGCATTGCTAGCACAAAAGATAAAGAATTCATCTTGATACCCCATAACCCGAGGTGCGTAAGTGCTACCACATGCTATACTTTAGTGCATCTGTGCACACAACTCTTTTCGTTCATTCTCCATTGTGATATACATGTGTAGGTTTCTTTGGGTTCTAATTGTAATTGAACCAGCCACAAACCGGGTTAAGTACCTTGATTCGGACGTGGCGGAAACCACGACTTGACACCTATCGCAAAATTACTCACCGGGTAATCACGTTTCCCTCGTGCATGGTCGTGTAAGTTGTTCGAGTTTATATTGCTATTGGAATGGCTTAGGCTAACCATTTGCAATCTTGTAGAAGCGTTCAAACACGTGAAAGATTGGACTAAACTACTGACATGATTTCAACTTTCCGGTATCCGCTATACACAACAATTCTATATCAAACCCGTAATAGTGACTCTAGAACTAACAGTAGGTTTTATTTGCGATGCCACCCGGCAAGGTCGGGAAATAACCTATGTGGATTTTATGTTTGCTACAACATGCAAACCATAAATCGATAAAAAAATAGCGATCTGATTAAAAGCTGCGTTGGTAGAGGCCCATTTGAGCAACATTAGAGGAAAGTTTGTTTCTTCACGCTCACAAAGTAATACATAAAAAGGCGCATTCCATGACTTCTTGATAACACAGGTTGTACAATTGTCAAATGGTATTCATTTATTTGGAAAATGTGTCAAAAACTTGCGGTTATTCTTGTTTATGCGATTCATTGTATTGTCACATGATATTATCCTTAATACATATTTGCTCATCTTGAATGCAACAACTTAACAATGTCTTGCTTGTTGGAACTAGATGTTTTCCTACACCCTCGTGAGAACCTCCATTATTTATGGTTTGTTGTTGAAATTTCCATCTACTTAGGTATTCTGCATCAATATTTACGAGACACGATCGATAATAGATGTTGTAATTGAATATCTACACTTCCTATATGCATTGAGGCAGGTTTGTCCGTCGGGATAGACTTAAAATATAAACATTTGTGGCGCTTTTCTCCTTCTTATGATATGTTGATGGAACTTCGACTAATAAATCAACCAAGACCATACCTTGATATGGCGAGGTGGCGGCAACCATAAGTGCTTGATCGAACGACACCTTTGGAGTGTGTGATTTGCTTCATGCCATATGAAGTGGCCTTCTTGTGAAGTCACCGTCGTGCCACGGTCATGAGTACCCGACGGCATGCTCTTCTGGCGTAACCGTTGTGCCACGGTGGGAGAACATGGTACTTTGAAAAATTTGTACATGTACTTCATAGATTACCTAGTTAGGCTAATTAAAAGATTGAACAAAGCGTGATTGCAAGTCGGGTCTTCCATCCATAGGAAGTGTAGATATTCAATTATCAAGTACATCTACAAACAAATTGTGCCTTGTAAATATGCAAGTAGAAATATTGATGGAAATTTCAACAACACCATAAACAATGGAGGTTCTCTGAAAGTGTGAGAAAAAAGGTCATCACAGAGCGGTTCTCATTTGAAACCATCTGTGATATTTAGTTATCACTGCATCGTTTCAAATGAGAACCGCTCATGATAATTAAATATCACAGACGGTTTATAAATAGAACCGTTTGTGATAAGTTCGTATCACAGACGGTTTCGAATTTGCAACCGTCTGTGATATTTAGTTATCACAAACGGTTTCAAATTAGAACCGTGCAGGATATTTAGTTATCACGACGGTTTCAAATTAGAACGATGCTGTGATATATATTTCTCGAGCGGATAGAAAACCGTCTCGATGATCTCCTTCATCACAGACTTATTATTCTTGACGGTTCACAAAACCGTCTCGATGACGTTCTGAACCGTCTGTGATGATGATTTACGTAGTAGTGATGCCAATCATGGGGAACTCGTATAATACCTCTTTTTTTGGGCGAATCAGGTGGAGCTAGCTCTGCTGTTGCCTTTGAGAAGAACTATATATTTACAAGGAATTGCATAATACTAACTCTGGTTTTTAAAAGTTATCTTAACGGTGAACACGAAGCGTGCAAACATACGTGGTGGAGATCAATAGCTGCGATTCGCTGACCGGCCGGGAAGCACGCGAGACGACGATGGGAGGCATACGAGGCCCCGATGTAATCCGGAGAGGAGGGGAGGGAGAACACGGCTTTGATCGCTCCTCCTTAAGGGCATCTCCAATGGTGCCACTTCAGCTAGCTATAAGGGTGTTATCTCAGCATTTTACTTAGATGGAAGGGAAAAAATAAGGAGAGAGATCTAGATCGGCTACTAATGTATAGCCAGGCTATAACTGATTACCTATTACATGTGGGCCAATATTTAATTTTATCGACAATGCTATAGCTAATCTATTGAAGATGTTTTCTATATGCTATCTATAGATGACATGGACATTTTTTATAGCTAGTACCATTAGAGATGCCTAAGGATCAAGAGAGAATGGACTACCTAAACTTTTCACTTTTCCCTCAGATGGACCTGCAACTTCATTGCAGGACACTTTCGGCGTTAATTTCAGTACATCGTACAAATTAATTAGTGGGAATGTGTTGCCCCCTCTCTCTCTCTCCCTCTCTCTCTCTCTCTAAACTAGGAACTCCCATGCAATTTTTTTTGGCATGGTTTATGAAGTATCTTAAAATTAGTATATAAGTGTATCTAAAATAATAAAAGAGTATTTCAAGTTTATTTAGATGGTATATCAGATATAGGAATAACCACTCTCGGAAGTAGAATGTTTTTTTCATATATATATATGGGGGCATATCCAGTGCAATCAGGACTTTGGTGCAATTACCGCGCAATCCAACTAAGAAAAGTTTCAAAAAATTCTAAAAAAAAATCATGGATGTACATCTCATCTTACCCCCATCTACATATAAAATTTCATGATCAAATTTGTCCTATGTTAAGAGTAATAAAAAAGACAAATTTCTGACAAACTTGAATAGTTCAAATGCACCCCAAATTTGTCTTTTTTGTAACTTCTAGTATAGGACAAATTTGATCATGAAATTTTATATGTAGATGGGGTAAGATGAGATGTACATCCATGATTTTTTTCAGAATTTTTTGAAATTTTTCTTAGTTGGATTGCACGGTGATTGCACCAAAGTCCTGATTGCACTGGATATGCCCCATATATATATATGTGTGTGTGTGTGTATGTGTATATATATGTATGTATGTATGTATGTATGTATGTATGTATGTATGTATGTATATGTATATATGTATATGTATGTATGTATGTATGTACGTATATACGTATGTATATGTATGTATGTATGTATGTATGTATGTATGTATGTATGTATGTATATATGTATGTATGTATATATGTATGTATGTATGTGTATATATATATATATATATATCGGTGAAGCGATAGCACAAGTAATTTACACTCCTACCGAACGGCCTTGATGCAGTTAAAACGGTCTTTAGTACCGCTTTTGAATCAGTCTGAACCAGTTAACGGACTGATGCTCAAGAGCATCAGTACCGGTTGGAGGCCATACGTGGCACTAGCCCGTGAGTCCCCTGAGGCCCTTATCAGTTCCGGTTGGTTTCTCCAACCGGTACTGATGAGCTATGAGCCGTATATGTGTGTGTGTGTGTGTGTGTGTGTGTGTGCAACTAATTAAAGCACATATAATCAATCATGCACAATTGACTGATAATTAAATCACAGAACAACATTTATTAACAACTTTAATTACAACTAATATATTACTCCCTTAGTTCCAAAATATAGGGTGTATTAGAATTCAAAAAAATCTTTTGAAGTAAACTTTGACCATTAATTTTGTTATAATATATTATAAATTGTTATGAAACCAACAATAATTGAAAGATAAGTGAAATATGAATCAATTGATACATCTTTTGTAAATTAAACATGCACATAATTTGACTAATTCTTAGTCAAAATTTATGTAATTTGACTTTTCTGAATTCTAATATGCCCTATATTTTGGAATGGAGGGAGTACAATATGTACACATATTAGTTCTTTTGTTTATCGGGTCACAGAACATTCATTAACAACTTTAATTACAACTTTAGTCTTTCTTTTCCTTCTGTTCATCGGGATCTTTTACATGCATCGCTCTTGCTAGCCGTAGATGTCGACCTCGACAGTTCACCGGTCCTTATCGAAGGGCCCCACCTATTTACATTTGGTTTGTGAAACTCGCCTTTCAGATTTATGACCTCATCGTAAATGAAGCCCACGAGTTGTTCTTGGATTGCTCTCACTCGCGCCGCGCGAGAGTTCCAAACCTTTTTCCGCCAAATATTGAGACACCTGTCATTAAGTCATTAACTCATCAATCCTTGAATTTGTACAAGATATAAGGAGTACCTAGGCATCATTAAGCTAGTAATTATATTTACTCACCCCTTTGTCTTCTTTTGGCATGCAGTCAGTGCCTCTGGTTTGAGTGTACATAAACTCACATACATATTAGATTTTTTTTTGTAATTCCAGGTTTATTTACAGAAAGGCACTCTTACACCGATAGTAGCACTTGACTACTTGAGGGATACAGATCTGTAATAAGAAGAAATCAAAGCATATTGCACTTTTACATAAAATGGCCAGCAGATCAGGGTATCTTCTTTTTTTGAACAAAAGAAAAGGAGAAAAGTTGAGGGGATCTAGCTGGGAGAAGAGCGTAACAAGACAGAGTTACGAGACGAAGGGCCTATTTGGTAGAGCTTCAAAACCTAGCTTTACCTGAGATTTGAAACCTGTAGGCTAAAATAAAGTGAATTAAGTTTATATTTTTGTTCTAAAATATAAACAAGATGATCCATCTAAACACTCTTAATGTACTCACAGCTCCAGTTCCACAGATCTGGTAGTGTTAGGAATACCCAGCTCCACAGATCTGGTAGTGTTAGGAATACCCAGCTCCACCGAATCCACGAATCTGGTTGAGCTGGAGCCGTACCAAACACACCCGAAAACTTGATGAACTCTAGAAGTTACTCGTACAGAAAAGAGAATTTTTAAACCAGAGAAGAGTAGAGGGCAGTTCATAAGGAGGAGGAGAAGGAGAAGATCCTTGATACAATCCAAGATCTAATCTAGTCCTCTCTGTATAAGGTGCCTCATGATTCTATCTCTGATCCTTAAGGAGATCAGTTCGTACCTTCAGACATGTATGTAGCTAGTGTCTCTGCTCTAACCTCTTATATGGATGAGGTAGAGACCACTTTTGCTTTTGGACTCTCTGTCGCATTCAGTAGTGTCATCTTCCTGACCAGATAATTGGTGATTTGTTTGAGCATATCACGCGCTCAATGTCAAGTGTTTCTCTCTAATGTCTTCACTCTACCTTTGTTGCAACCTTTGAGCCGAACATGTTTCTCATGCATTGATAGATGAGTCCTAAATCAATGGCATGATGAACTTGAGAATATTAATAGGAATAAGGTATGGTAGCTTGTTGAGCTCCCTTCTGGTTATAATGTCATTGGGACCAAGTGGGTACTAAAAACAAGCAAAGTAAGGATGGGGTAGTCATTAGGAATAAGGCTAGACTAGTCACTCAAGGATTTTCTCAGGTTGAGGTCTCGAATTTGTGGAGACTTTTGCCCCGTAGCTAGACTAGAGACCATTAGGATCCTACTTGCATTGTTGGCATAAAAATATCTTCAGGTTATATCAGATGGATGTCAAGATTGCAATCCTTAAAAGGTATATTGAGGAAGGAGTTTATATGAGATAGTCTCCAAGATTCGAGAATTCCATGTCCTCAAACCATGTCTAAAGTTTTCCAAGACTTTGTATGGACTTAAGCAGGCTCCGAGATCTTGGTATGAGAGACTTAAGTGTTAACTTCTTAACCATGATTTCAAGATAGAAAAGATCTTATTCGTCAGACCTTATTCCGATTGTGGCATGCTTCAAGAGGCTAGATTATCCTCTCGGCCTTCTTGAATGCTTGCGAGGAGCGCACAATGTGTTCTATGTGTCCATATTGAGAAAGTTCTTGCGAGATGCAAAACATGAGGTATTACTAGAGCCGTTGGTCATTAAACAATATATCTCCTTCAAGTCACGCCCAATGCAGATACTAGGGGAGGTTGGAGCTGGTATTGAAGCATAGGATATTAAAGTATGTCAAAGTGCTTTGATCACATCAATCTACATGGCAAGCGACTCAGGAATTAGAATCTTACATGCATAAGAAGTACCCAGATCTGTTCATGTTGGTATGTAATGTTGTTTATTTTCATGTTTAGTTTTTGTTATCATCTAGTTTGGTGAGTGTGGAATTTGTGGTCTAATTCTGTTAAGGGAGCAGAATGTGATATTCGAAATAAAAGATCTACTGTAGATGGCCAGGTCGGTTGAGTCAACCTCAACAGTCGTGTATGGGCCAGACTCGTGTCGGTGTAGCGACCCCATTTTTACATAAATGCAAAAATGGAAATCTCATGTGCATACAGTACTAGTCCCATGATCAGAAGTTAGTACGCACATTTACAACAATTGATATCACATCCATACTCTTTATTACAAATAATAATGGTAATTTATACAATAAGGTCTTACAATTCAGAGTAATGCAGCAGAAAGAAACAAGAGTCTTGTAGTGTGCCCATCCAATCCTCAGGCAACTGATAAGACATAATCCCTAGAAAAGTTCATTATCAATATTCCTGCATCCTACGTCAAAATGTACGTCGTCTGGAAGTACGCTAACTTCACTTAAAAACAATGAATAAGCAAGGGTGAATACTTTCGTACTCCGCAAGACATTTGCAAAACCTATAATACATGCAGGCCATTTGAAAGAAAAGGCTTCTATGGTTAATTTGCATAAAACCAATTTACTTTATAAAACAAGTAGTAATTGCAAAATAGAATTTATAAAAGCAAATTTGACTGATATGAAAATAACAAATAAGTAAAGTATAAGTAACAACTCATAGTCCCCCATGACGTGAGCATCAGGTCGTCCATTGCCAACACAAGGCATAAATTTGAAATAAACATTTTCCAACAAATATTTCCGATCCAATCCATTTAGAAAATATCAAAACTTCTAACTAATGTAGGCACACCAAGTGCCTCTTGACCGCGGGAACGGCTTTTCGAAAAGATTTACACTCTGCAGAGGTGTACAGCTTTAAACATGATTAACTCTTTGTGTAGATCATTAGTACACTTCCTTTGGTGTGCCACAGAGAGTCATGACATAACCATTACATTACTTAACCCTAACTTTGCACCAGCCCGGTGACGTTGAACCTGTACTATGGTGTAAATGTTTGTACGGTCACTATACAGTATTTGATTAAGCATATCCATAGTATGGCGTACACCATTGTATCAGTAAACGTGACTCCCAACACCTCGGTGTGAGCGCCCCTCCAAGCAATCAGTTACTGAAGAAACCCATACTACTCCAGCCTACCAATGTGCAAAGCTAGTTTTAAGTAACTTAATAGGTTAAGACTGTCCCATACCAGTACTTGTAGTTGTACAGAAATACTTGGATGTAACGTACAATTAGTTCGGTCCTTAATCTGACACGAGCAATAGTCTCCCCCTACACTAAGTGCAAATCCATGCACCTCCGGCTATTGCCAATAATTACTCGCATCAAACACATAGTTTTATTTTTTATTTTTAATCAAAATATCAATAACCATCATTATGTCTCAATATTTCCAAGTTTCATCTGATCAATTTTTCCAATTGATTTATCCCAAGTCTAAAGCATGGCTAAGCATGATTATTAACCATCACATATACCCAAATTGACATCAGATATTGTGATCTAACCTTAATTCTAGGGTTGTCAAGGTTCACATGTCAACACTAAAAGAACTTTATAAGATAACGGATATATCTACCAGTACCCACAAAGTAGCAGCATTTAATGAAAATAGCATATGAAATGAAAACATTTAATAAAACATTTATAAAACTGGGATCAACATGATCAAAGGGGGTGCTTGCCTTGCTTAGTTGCTGTTTACGACGAAGTCGAGGTCACAATTGGCGTTGTTGACAATGGAAGTAGGAACGTCGGGTTCTACACGTCGTTCAATGAAAATATAGCAAATAACAAACTTTCAATAAGGGAAAAAAGAATATAGATGGAAAAACCAAATAAAAACTTATTATAGAAAACAGGCATATTTTAGGGTTTGAATTGAATGATTCTATTTTTTTCATGTTTTAGCCGATTTAAATATGTACATACATATCATTGATAGTTTTTTAGGTTAAGTGATGCACAATTTCTTTTACATATTGCCATTCTTGTTTTACGAATTCAAGAAGCTAAAATTATGTATTCTTGTATTTATAATATCGAATCCAAGAGGCAAAAGTTATTTGAATTAAGATATTAATCACTTTGTTGGATAAATAGTACTTAATCATTTATTAATGTTGCTTAAGAAGTGGTTTCAAATATGTTAAGAGTTGTTAGATTAGGTTACTGGTTACATATTCATGGTTACTGAGAAGGTTCTGTTGATACAAATATTTTAACTACAGATTTCTTCATTACTACCAAGTCTGTTTATTCATATTGTATGGTTCGAAAATCATAATATTTAGGGTTATACTGCTATCAAGATTCATATGCAAAGCATGATCAAATGAGATCATTTCTTCAAAATAGGGTGGTCTATACTTTGGGGAGTGTTCTTAAGCAAATTTTACAAATTTTAGTGTTTAAATGGGCCATTATATTCATTGTCGAAATAGCTTATATGGTATGGTAAAGTTTACATCACAGGAATCGGTCTAGTATGGCAAAGTTTACGATTAACACTTGGGGGTTTTGAACTAGCTGAATTTAGTTGAAAAGCAACATGTAAATAAGATATTTTTCTAAAATATGGTATTTCATATATAAAGTATGTTTGTAAGCTGGTCCCACTAAGATTTACATTTAGACATGTATTTTTAGAGGCCACCAAAAAGGCTTAGTTGGTTTAGTTTCCAGCATGATCAGTTCACGAAGGGTGTTTGCAGTAGCGAGATTTATACACAGAGCAAGTCCTAAATAGAATATTTTTCTAGATTATAGTAGTACATATTATGAAGTGTGTTTCTGGGCTATTCTTTCAAATTTTTGCATTTATATGAGATATTTTATGGGCTATTGAAAAGGCCTAAGTGATTTAAGTTCCATGCGTTTTACGTCCTGTTTTCGTTTCTAGATTGCGACTGCACCTTACAGGATAATTTAACCATTTTTTAGGCATTAGTTGAGGATGGCTCTAAGAGTGTTTTAAAGCTAGTTCTGTGATATTTTTCTTTCATTCGAGATGTCTTTCATATAAATGGTTAGTGACTTGTATTAAAATATTTTAACACGGCATGAGTTATTTTTACATAAACAGAAAGGATATTAGTTTCTAAGGTCCTAAAAATTGGTTTCGTTGAATTTGGAGTTCGTTTGTGAAAGTTATGACTATATGAATTATTTAAGTATTGAAATTTCGACTATTGAGCATTTAATGCTAACTATGATAAAACCTAAATATTTTTACCTATTTGAATCCATGTGATCTTAAGAGTACAACAAAACTAGTTTTACCCTATTTTGAGTTCATTTGATCCAAGTTTTAATTGCTTGACTTTATATGCATAGAAAGCATTCTTTAATAAATTTTGGTTCAAACTGAATACAAAATTTAAATATTTTTGCATATTTTGGACACTCGTATTCTCAGGAACATCTTAAAATTTATTTCATGAATTAAAGAGTTATATTTTATATATTTGTAGTAGTAACTATATTAATGTTTGTTTCAAATTTAATTCCAAATAATTCAAACTGTGATCATAAATAAAATATTTTTACATATTATGAGTCTAATTGATTTTAGGTGAATTTATAAATTTATTTCACTGGAATTGGAATTAAAATGTACAAGATATTCAATGTTTGAACCTTTGTCGGTTTGCTAATTGCATGAAAAATGAAAATACGTTTTCTTACAGAGGAAAGCGTCTTTGCCGCTTTGAACTGAGTCTTGCTGCGCCACTGACATTTGGGGCCCACGACGCAGAGAGCCAAAACAGAGAGCTCGTCGGCTGTGCTTGCTGGCGACGAGAGAGTCCACAGCTCGGTTGGCGGCGGCTCAGTGAGCTGTAGAGGGACAAGCTAAGGCTCAGGGATCCGTTGGTAAGGCTCGGTGATGGCCGGAGATAGGTCTCCGACGAGAGCCAGCGGCTGTGTTGGAGATGATTAGCCGGAGTTGGTGAAGAAGGGTTCAAACACTGGAAGAAATGAATGAGTGAGCATCAGTGTAGTGCATGAATCCCATTTTGTTGATTTGTTGCGGCGGAGGAGCTTCTAGTTGGCGGCGTGTCACCGGAGTTGAGGAAGATGGTGCACGCGGCGGCAAAGCTACGGGTGAAATGCACGGGAATTGATTGAGGGTTTCGGAGATTAGTGCTCTAGGATGCTTCATATGAGATCAATTTGTAAATGTTTTGCTGGAAAGATGGTTTCGGCTTGTACCTTCTTGGTGGTATTCATCGGAAATGGAGAAACTTCCGATGGCAATGGGGTTTTCGGTTTTGAGGTAGAGTGTGCTATGGTTCTAGAGGAGGTTACGGAGCTCTGGGTGGTTTCAATTGGAAGATGGTGCACTCGGTGAGAAGTTTGGCCGGCGGTGTGTTTTAGCAATGAGAAATGATTAGGCTTGAGCAGTGAGGAATCCAGGGTGATGCGATGCCATGCAAGATTAGGAATGCATTTGCCAGCCTTTAAATAGACTAAGAAGGCTCGTGTGAAGGGCTGGCGCCTCAGATGTTGTTCCCGGTTCACTCGGTTCTGGATGGCTCAGGTTGGCACCGGGAGAGCTGGCGATCTCTTGCCGCTGCTACAAACCAGGGACGAATTCGTTGCCGTGGCAGAGGGAGGCAAGCTGGCGCTGAATTCTAGCTCGGGTGGCAAAATCTCGGTGATTCGGCCTGGCAGGGCATCACCGTGGCAGGGACAGCTGTAGCATGGCAGGCCGGCGTGCCTTGGGTTAAGCAAGGTTGCGGCGCAGGCAAGACAAAGTCGGAGGCGGTACTGGAAGAGCTGTGCGTGAGAGAGAACGGAAGAGAGAGAGGAGGAAGAAGGCTGTAGAAATGGAGATAAGTAGCTGACAGGTGGGGGCCAAAAGGCAGCCAGAGTCCCGAGAGAGAGCAGTCGGCACAGGAGAGAGACTGGCTGGTCGGTGGTCCCCGATAGAGAGGTATGGCCCACATGGAAGTGCCGGCTAGGAGAGTGGGATGAAATCTCTAGACAGATCGGGCTTGATCCAGTGGTTAAAGCTGACAAACCGACTCAAGATTTTATGAAACGTTTTTACTAGGTCGGTCAGATAAATATAGTTATCCAGTTAAAATTTTAGATTAAAATTATAGACGGAAATTTTTTAATAATTCTGGCAATGCATGCTGCCAGATTTTCCAGTTTCTGATTTTTATTTTATTTAAGATCAAAATAAGGTATAAATTTTATTAATTTTTTCTAAGAGTTTATAATCATATTTTTAATATTATTTAAAATTTTAATATTTTTATCTTCAATATTTTAATTCTAAAAATTCTGACATTACTATTTCCAGATTTAATTGTTTTCTGTATTTGAATTTTCAAAGGCTTCAAATGTAAGTTTTAATTTTTATCTTTTTACCAGAGGTATATATCAAGTTTATGTCAGCCTGGTAAAAATATTGGCTTCAGAAAATCCATATAGTTTCCTACACAAATCTGACAAAATCAAGATTGATATCTTATCTCATGATTACGATTTCTTTTTAATATATTTTATTGGTTCAGATAATCTCAAGCATCAAGTGTAGGGTCCTAGGGTATTCTAGAGTGCTCTGATATTTTATTACCATTTTTGTAGATATTTTGTTCTTATCTTTTTACTTTTACCATTTTACCATTTCACTTTATTGATTTTCTTTTTAAAAGAAAAGGCTCAATAAAATCCAATAATTGAAGAAAAATCAGGAAATGAACATTTCAAATTTATTCTTATAGTTTATTTGCTTTGGACATAGCGGTTTTAAATTTTGAAAATTTTCTTTTCTTTAAGATTAAAATGAAAGAAAATAAAGAAATGACATTGTTTTAAATCAAAGTCTTTATTTCAATTAAAATTCTCATTCAATTCCATTTTTAAATTTTAATTTTTTTTTTCATTTTTCATATTTTTGAATTTTTCAAGATGTTACAGTCGGCCAGGCTATAAAGGGGCCTAGTAGGAGGCAGGGGCACTGCTAGCCCTAGTCGCTACTAACCCATCTACCCATAGCCGTCGGCCACAACCCTCATCATGCACCACCGCATCCAACTGAGCCCCACCGTCAACTGTTGTCACGACACCTACGCCCGACTACCGCCGCATGCTATCGCTTGCATCCATCGTTCACTGCCTGAGCTAGCTGCCACCACAATCGTCGCTCACCATTGCCACCCGCATCAAAGACCACCACCGGTGCCCCATCGGCCATGCCAGCCGCCATGCCGCTGGGCCATTGATGCCTCATCGTTGTCCTATCGCCAAGGTGTAGCCGCACAGTTGCTTGCTACCCTGTGCTGGCCACACCAAGCCGGAGTGCGCCTAACGAGAAATGCATAAAGACGTAGAGAGATGATGTTGGGGTGCGCCCTGTCACCGTCTCTCGTTGTCTTTATACATTTCTCGTCAAACCGTGTGTCCGATTTAAGATCCATTCACATCACCATGTGTAGGAGGTGTCGAGAATCTTGGAAGAAGTGCTGCGGAAGTTTTGGAAAGTATGAAGGAGCGGAGAACATGCAAAGATCACGTAGGTTCACCATTTTCAACTTTTCTAGTGGATTTTTGGGATGCAGATATAAACCCAAGGTTGATGCTCATCATATTAGAGCTAACAACATATATGCTATAAAATATATCTTGTAACATGGATTTTATAAAATATATTTTGTAGAAAAACTCTGCGCATCACTACAAGAAACAGGGAAAAATTCGTGGGCCAAAAACCCACGAATTTAGGCTAAAACCCACGAATTTAAGGTAAATTTGTGGGCAAACCGTCGAATTTAGTTCACGAATTTAACTCGACGAAATTAATCAATTAAATTAGTGGTTATTGAAAAACCCACGAATTTAATCATAAATTCGTGGGCTGAAAAACCATTTATTTAAGCTATTAAATTCGTTGGTTTTAAGTGTATTACAATTTATCGCATTATACCAAAATATATATATATATATATCCCGGTGATCACCACCCATCCATTTTGTATTTCATTGATGTCATTCCGATCATTATTTTGGTAATTTGATACCCAAATTATAGCAAAGAAGCATTAGCCCATTTTCCAAACTCGAAAATCAGAATAACATATATCTGAACCGGATTTAACGTGGAAAAACCCCTGCAATGCGAAGGGTAAAAAACCACGGGCACCGACCGGCAAACTTCACTATTTTCAAGAGTGTTTACAAATCGCCAGAGAGATCAACTCGCGACGGCTTACAAGATGAATATATATAAGGCAATGACCTAGATCAAGAATAACAACGATCCGCTTCGCTCCAGCCCAAGCCTCCCGGCGACGGGCCTCCGCTCCGCTCCGACAGAAGTTAGCCTTCTTCTGAATTTAGATATACTTCAACAAAAACTAAGTCACCGAAATATACAAAATTTCGGCATGACCTCTCTAGTAAATAGGCCATCCACTCAAAGAGACAAAAAAACATTTGCGTTATAATATATAAATACTTGTTGGACTTCACACCCTCCTTCTATTCTACCTTATGTTAGGGCGATAGCGAGAAAGCATTTTGAAATGCTCACAACAAAGAACTCAAACCGTGAATGACCCATATGGTGAATGACTCAAAACTATATTAATTTTCCCTACATAAATGTAATAAACGATTTCACCAATCTTCTTGTTCAATAATCACATATACAATTGTAGCACTGATGGCTCTTAAGCATTTTCAATGGATGGATGGATACTATAGGTGCATATGTGCAAATGTGCATAGCCCATCGTAAATAGTTGTACCAATGAGCTAATAGTTCTACCAGGATATAAATGATGCATACATATTAATGTAACTCAGAACGCAAGTTTACATAGCACTACGCACATATCTCGCTCACAAATAAAAACAAGTACTTGGAGCAACCAGTATGTAGTTTATGAACCATACTTTCACAAGATACTTCTTGTCAACTAGAAGATTTGGAAACTTCAAATCACGGTGAACAATAGGAGGACTACGTTTATGTAGATAGTTCATTCCCTTCACCGTAAAGCAAGCAGAGATGATTTAAATAGTAGTATGACCGCTTTAACTTTATAATCGTGGAAGTTAAAAGATACCGAGAAAACAGTACAGATTGACAAAATGAGATAGCACAATACCACATCAAATGCCATATTCAAGCGGCGTCTCTCATCCGAACTTCCTTTGCACCACTCCTATGCGAAGTTTATACAAACTACCTCTGCAATAAAAGAAGTGTGTCACTTGTTGGAAGTAGTCAAATGGGTGAACTCCACGATTATCGTATGAAATTATTGTGAAAACAGAATAACCCCGATAGAACAATAAGGTCATTCCGACAGAGAGTATCTTGCATTATAATCAAATGGAAGTCAGATCCTCAAAGTAGTTGGGTTTCAAATAGCAAATCATTGCGATAGAATAGGCAACAACCGAATTAACTACAGGAGTTAGCCTTCTTCTGAATTTGGATCATAATTCAACAAAAACTAAGTCACCGAAATATACAAAAACATTTGCAGTTATAATATATATATATCAATCTCTCAAACCAGAAGGAGACATTCTAGCAGATCCTTAGATAATCAATCACACATCCAACGGCAATTTGTAAACTACGCAATGACGCACAACACATTACAACCATAATAGATGCAATACCGCTAATAGTAATCATCGGTATTGCAACTACGATATGATATTATACCAACCTTTATTACGGGAGATTCCTTAGTAACCGAGTCAAAATCAAAATTGAACACACCCAAACCAATTATGTCGAGAGACAAATTGGAAAACTCACTTCAAGGTCCACAACAAGAGACTTTTGCCCATTGTCTCCCCTTTCAAGAAGTTCTTCAAGCTTCAATATGGTTCTCTCCTAACATTTGGCAAATACTCTCACCATAGCTTCTATGAATAAGGCATAGAACCCAGGTGTTATAACTGCAGAACACATAGATTGGAGAAGGCACACCATCAGCAAAACATTATGGGGAAAAAAGTAGGAGGAACTACCTATCTTTAAGTTAAAGAAGGAGAGTGGGGACACGAACCCAAGACCTCAACAATCACAACCTTGTGCTTTACCACTAGGCTACATGGGTGTCCCCATCAGCAAAACAGTATAGATATTGCCTTATATAGATGGAGCCATGCTGCAAAGATATCATCATAGATCATACGTTAGTATTGCAGAAGTCGTCCCCATAGTTACTTGATTATGAACATAACGGTAATGTAGAAAATAGCTTGTCGAATCAAATTAAAATAATATCATATTGCAGCAATAAGGATTGAACAAAAGAACACATGTGAACTGTTAGCATCTCATCTTCTTGTTATATGATGCTTTGTTTTTATCTTTGGCCATCTACCTCACAAAGGTGTAACTAATTTTACTTTTACACATAAGTATTTGCATTTTAATGGGGGCGTGAGAGGCCTCATGTTCGTGACACATATGGTGCACAAATACACATAGATAAGTTAATGACAGTTTAGCTCGCTATTTTATGAGATGGCCTAAAGTGCATATAATGGGACTTGAAAAAGATTTTGAAGACATGTTGTAAAACATGGTATTTGAATATGAAGGAGACAACAATAATTTGTACAAATGAGCTCATTCACAGAAGGCAATGCATATATATATATAAGCAATTTTTTCTATACTTTAATCATATGAAAATTCTCACATTCATAACCATAACCACAACAACAGCTCCCCACTCAGCCATCCCTTCCAACGTTCAAGAGCTAGTTTCTGTTTATACTCATAACCACAAATATATCATTTGTGTTTGTTAGCATTAATACAATCTTAGGCCGAATCATCAAAATAACTTCCTATCCACACATCTAGGGATGCACTTGCACCCAATCCCTCAACCATTAAAAAAAATGAGTTAACTTCTGCTGTTAACAAGAGATACAAATGAAGAAGTGACATGTTAATATGCTTTGGCATCATAAATTATGGAATCTAGTACCAAATGACACATAAACATATACTAGGGCTAGTACCAAATAACAGAACAAAAACACAGCTCCTAAATGTTCAGTTTGGCTCAGCTTAGCAACATTGAGAAGCCATGAGTTTCTACAGTTGAAGTACTTGAAGGATATCACTGCTACACAATGAGCTTCATCAATAACAATTCTAGAAAGATGGCCTCGTGAATATACGTTTTCCAATTGTCTCAATAGAGCATCACTCCTGTTCTCAGGAAACCACTACTGGTTATACAAATACCTTGATAGAACACATGTAAATGATACATCGCAAAAGAAGGTCAGAATCGCTAAGTGCCAAACTAACAGAGAAATTAAGACTTTGAATATATCCAGGAGTACCAATATAGCATGCCAGGGAAAACAATAATTGTAACAGCAACCTCACCAGTCATTTACATAGATTTGAAGTTTTAAAATTCCATGGAAGTTCAGACTTGTTAATTAAAACTAGCTCTCGTTAAAGACAATGGAAAACAACAAAGCTATCCATGCCACAAACACATAACCTGGAACGATCTCCAATCAGTGATCACATGACAGAAGGTAAATAAAATAGCTAGGAAAAGGAATATCAATGAACTCACCAAGTGGCGATTGTATCAACAGATAATCCACAGGCTCACAAGATATGCGATAGGAATTTGCTAAGTCATCAGTTGAAAAGCATATATGAAAACCCCAAAACGCAGAATCTTATGAACTCAAATAATGCCATATATACAATCTGAATTTTGTTGAATTGGATAAATCAAATAGAAATCAATATCCTTTATACAAGACTGAAATGAGATCATCGTGACCGATTCCAAAATTCTACTAGCGTAACACAAAAACAAGTGAAACAATCAAATTCGATCCGAGGATCAGAGTATGCAACCAGTAAAGTTTAATATCAAGGTTGATTGTGACTATCTGACTACAAAATAACTTCGGTTCTGAAGTATCAGGTAAGTAACTTCAACAGATAGCAATTAACAATAAATCATTACATAGAGTTACCTTAACATATTATTAACAGGACAAACAAAAGTCAGATAAAGGTTGATGATAAGAATTAGCTAATCTGATGCAACAATGCATTTTCTTTTTTTTTTAGATCGAGATAAACAACACATTCTTATTTTCATAACCATTTTAACAATGCAAGACCCATAATGTGCAATATACTTGGGCTTTTCTTCTATTCCTAGCTAAAATAAATGACTTCATATTCTGTCCCAGAAGATCCAGAAGATAATAAGAAAGATTCTCTTTGGATAGAATTGATTTGAACCAATCCCCTACTAAAACAAAGCCAGGAAGGTAGGCAGGCTTGAAGTATTAAGCCCATCATTGTGATGTTCCAAAAGTATTAAGCCCATCACAGTGCTGGCTATTCTAGTACAAAATTGATCCAACTCTAAACAGGAATCATTTGGTCATTATCCATTTTACAAGAAATAAAATATATATGTACACATATCAAAATTAAATTTCAAATCTGAATTTCTTTGTTTACAAGTTACAGAGCGATCATAAGTTCGCATAAAGCATATTGATATCACACTAATGATGTAGTGCACGAACTAAATTAGTAGCATTAGTGAATGAGAATTTTTGGTACATCTCTACATAGCCGCTTAAAATCCCAAGCCATGAATTTGTCAAGGCATCGGGCATGCATAAATGCTTTTTTTCTTAACATGCATGTACCATTAATTTCGAGAAGTGAAAATGTCATTGACTCATCTGTAAAATATGTGCACAACTATATGATGAGCCCAACCAATAAGAGTTAAATCTGCACAACATTGGCATAGATTTAACATATAGCCACAGAAATGTGCTTTTCCTTTTTTAGGAGACTAAAGCAGCACACATGAAACTTAATGGGCAACAGGACGGATGTGAAGTGATTCATCATGGAAACCCATGAACCAATTAGCACATTGGGATTTGGGAACAGTTTACAAATCATCAAATTTCCAGAAGTGGAATATAAAATAAGTGCTAGTCAAAATAGCTACGAGACAAACATAGAGTAATTTGCATTTGCAGAGCATGATTAGCAATGAGTAAATTGCTTCTATATGGTTTACTCTTTTGTGCGTAATTCTTCATTATCGTAAGTTTATGCTTACAACATTCAATTATAACAGATTATGCTTTGATCCTCAAACAGTTAATTCAAATGAAATGGAAATGCATAGTTTTAAGAAAACTTCCATCCGATTCTTTCAAATTTGATCATTCTAGTTCAACTCATCAACATATAACAATTTCTCTCGAACACGACTTGCAAAACAGATATTTTTAGATGAACAATTTATTACATGGACACTAATAAATATTTTTAGATGAACAATTTTTAGATGAACAATTTATTCCATGTGTTTTATTACTCAACTGAAGAAAGAACAGTCGGAACTATCACATGTAAAATTGTCGTATAATCCTATAGCAGCACAAAACACCAACACTTTATGTACATCAAGAATTATGATAGAAGCAATACAAGAGCTTGCAATCAGTAGTCCCAAGAATATGTCCCAAAAAATTATGAACAGTAAACCAAGCTGATATTTGCCAAAAGGCGGATCACAGATTGACAAGACAAGATCTGAACTTAACTCTCCGCTTCCTTCCGACAATGCTTCCTTCCATCTCATTCACCTCAATCTGAAGCCAAATAACTTTCATTGCCACCATTCAATATCTATCTTTCCCAATTAATCGACAATCGACAACTTTGCTTTACAAACTGAACCACACTAAGGCCCACGCTCATTATGCCAACCAACTCAATTTTTCGTAAGGCAAATCGATCGCTAATAATATCGAAATGGGGATATCCTCGAGATTTCTAGAGCCACCACCGGGGTGTCGGCGCCGGGTTGCGCGGCAAGACTTCAGAATTGGCGGCAGAGGCGCTGGGCCGGGAGGCCCTGAGCGGCGGGGAGGCGGCAGCAGGACTGCACGAGCCTCGCCCTTGAGGGCTTCACATCGGCGTCATGGGGTCCGGATGGGCGAGGCGCTGCCGGGCGGAGGGGGCGGAGCGGCCAAAGCGACGGCGTATGGCGGGCGGTGGGTCGCGTGAGGGCACCGGGGCGGCGGGTGCGTGAGAGGAGCGTGAGAGGAAGCGAAGAGAGATAGACACTCCAAGAGCCCTAGTTATTGGTCCATAAATTGGGGTTTTACTACTTAATTTAATTAAATTCGTGAGTATTTTAGTTTATTTAATTTAAATAAATAAATTCGTCGGTATTTTTTTGATCCACGAATTTAATTAAATTCTTGAGTTTTTTACAAACCCACGAATTTAAATACGTAAATTCGTGGGTTTTTTTTTGACCCACGAATTTAAAAAAATCCACGAATTTTTTACTGTTTCTTGTAGTGGCAGGCTCTGCAGGCAACACATGCTGCCTCCCGGGTTTGGGGTGTCGCACGGGGCAAGTTCTGCGTAATGCTTCTTCATGCACGACGTCCCGTCCCTGACAGGATCGGCGAATAGCATGGTCTTGCAGTACTTGCACTCTGCTTTCTGCTCAAAATGCTCCCAGTACGGTGACCGCCTGCTGTATCTCTTCCGTGCGCTGCGCTGCGCTTCAGAATGATGTGCTCCGTTGTTCTCGTCAGCCATCTATATATCTGCCTCTCGTGAAGGGGAAGAAAAACTTTTCGCTGGTCTAGTATACTATTTGGCCGTGGGTAAGACATTAGTAGGGATATTAGTTTGCCACTTGCAACCAAAAAATTTAGGTTCAAGGGTCACTTAGAACAAGCAAGCACATAGAGTACTTACTGTATATGCCAATCATGGGGATGGGGAACTGCACAATACCTTTTTTTTGGGGACGAATCAGGTGGAGCTCTGCTGTTGCCTTATGAGAAGAACTATATATTTACAAGGAATTGCATAATACTAACTACTGGTTTTTAAAAGAAGTTATCTTAACGGTGAACCTGGAGAGCGGACAAACATCTCAGGATCGCATGGAACTTTTCTTTTCATTCCATTCTGACCCAAGGACAAAAACGGATCGCTTAGAAACAAAACTACCCATACCAGTGCACACACGCACACAAAGAAAGACACGGAAAGGGGGCATATTTGAGAAAACTTACAAGGTGGAGCTCAGGAGCTACAGTCGCCCCAGCTGACCGGGGAAGCACGCGACGCGACGATGGGAATTGGGAGGCCGCGCGCTGTGCCCCTGATGTAATCCGGAGAGGATGGGAGACAGACACGGCTTTGTGCCTTTCTGGATGCGCCTCTTGACTGGCTGAGTTTCGTTTGGTCTAGGAAATGGACACAGAAATTTCGCGGCAATTCTTCCATTGGCTCTCGGCTGCGTTGGTCTATCAGTGCATCAGCCATGCGCCATAATGCAGGAGCCTTTGCTTTCTCTTCCAACAATTCAGTACGAGTTGCTTCTTTATCAGCCATCTCTTTTCTAGACAGATCGGGCTTGATCCAGTGGTTAAAGCTGTCAAACCAACTCAAGATTTTATGAAACTTTTTGAATAGATCGGCAAGATAAATATAGTTATTAATTAAAATTTGAGATTAAAATTATTTACATAAAAATTTAAATAATTCTGACAATGCATGCTGCCAGATTTTCCAGTTTCTGATTTTTATTTTATTTAAGATCAAAATAAGGTATAAATTTTATTTAAATTTTTCGGGAGTTTATAATCATATTTTTCATCTTATTTAAAATTTTAAGATTTTCATATTTAATATTTTAATTCTAAAAATTCTGACATTACTATTTCCAGATTTAATTGTTTTCTGTATTTGAATTTTTAAAGGCTCCAAATGTAAGTTTTAATTTTTAATATTTTTACCAGAGGTATATATCAAGTTTATGTCAGCATGGTAAAAATCTTGGCTTCATAAAACACATATAGTTTTCTACACAAATCTGACAATATCAAGATTGATATCTTATCTCATGATTACAATTTCTTTTAAATATATTTTATTGGTTCAGATCATCTCAAGCATCAAGGGTAGGGTCCTAGGGTATTCTGGAGTGCTCTGATATTTTATTACCATTTTTTGGATATTTTGTTCTTACCTTTTTACTTTTACCATTTCACTTTATTGATTTTCTTTTTAAAAGAAAAAGCTCAATAAAATCCAATAATTAAAGAAAAATCAGAAAATGAACATTTCAAATTAAAAATCACATTTAAAATTTATTCTTATAGTTTATTTGGTTTGGACATAGTGTGGGATATATGTGCCCAGGTGTCTGCACGACAGGCCAATAAAGCCCAGCTGGATATGGATGGGCCGGGCCGACTACAAGAAGGCAGAAGCTATCCAAGGCGTGCACGATAAGGAAGTATCAAAGATAGCAACCTAGTCGGATTAGGAAGGATATGATTGTAATCTAAAACCGTTACCAAAACGGATAGGTGCAGGAGATGTGATCCCTACCTCGTATCCGAGTAGGATTCTTTGTAACCGCCTCCTCGCTATATAAAGGAGGGCGGGGAACCTAAACATACAAGCTCATCAGCAATTAGCTAGCCACATATAATTCCAGAGCACTGGACTAGGGTATTATCTCCATCGCGGGAGCCCGAACCTGTATACATCCGGTGTCTTGTGCTACCATAAAGTTTGGATCCAGCGCCCAGCCACATTTTCATTATTGTCGGTAACAAACGTCGACAGTTGGCGCGCTGGATAGGGGCTGCGCTAAGATCCATCGCAGCAAACTTGATGGCGATCTTCAAGGGCATGGCTGCCTTTGCGCCGTCCCAAGCGTTTCGCTTCGGAAGTCTGGATTTCGTCGCCGACAATTTTGGCCAACTTTCCCTTTCGGATTCGGATCAGATCCAATCTGTAAGTGTTTCTGCTACTTCCCTGGCCAAAGATGGGTTTCGAGTGGCTAAGAAGGCTAAAGAAGGCTAAAAAACCACTCGGATCCGAAGGTCAGTCCTACTTGTCCTCTTGTTCTTCTGATTCAGAAGGCAGGGCAGAGAGTTTTCAGGGTTTTCGCAGGGTTTTCGTAATCGAAGATCCGCGAACTGATTCCCAACAACAGAAGGACACTGCAAATGCAGCGGAAGAAGAGCGCCTTCGACAAGAAGGCCGTGCAAGGTCTCTCCAAAACAGAGGCCGCAATGTCAATGAAGAAATTTTGCAGATGAAGATGGGAAACCAGTCGGTTTTTCATACTCCTCAGCAGAATATCGTCGCCTCCAAGACACTCCTCGATACACTGGGACCCCTGCTTGGTTCCGACAGCCCAGCTGCACCGATCGTGGCTTAGGTTCAGGCCATGGTGACGACGGCAGCAATTCAGCAGCACCAAGAGGAGCCAAGGGAAAAGGAGCACTCCCGAACCCGCGTAGTCAACTCGCAGGCTGCTAGTAGCGATACAACTCGCAGTCGTGCCAGGCGAGTGCTTCGTCGTGGAGAAGATGCCCGGCAAAGCATCAGCCGTGATCTTCGATTCGACCTGAATGCCAGACGGCGAGAGCGGGATGATGAAGAGCGCCGTAGGCGCAAAGATGACTACGAGCGTTTTGGCATCCGTCAGGACGGCCGAGACAACCGCAGAGACCATCACCGCCATGACAAAGGCGACAGTGAAGACCGCCGAGTGAGATCTCCTTCTCGACGTTCCCCACGACGTCACAGCAATGGGTCTATTGAGGGTATACGAGCCTTTACTCCCCGACTTCGCCGAGTGGTTTGGCCTGAGGGTTTCAATCCCAAAGGCATTACCAAGTTCGATGGAGAAAGAGATCCGGAAGCTTGGCTACAAGTTTATTCCCTCGTAATCATGGCAGCTGGGGGTGATCACAACATAATGGTCAATTATCTGCTGGTCATGCTTACTCCTTCGGCTCAAGCCTGGCTCACTGGACTTCCAGCGGATTCTATAGATTCCTGGAGAGATCTTTGTGACCAATTCATCACTAACTTTCAGGGCACATATGAGCGACCTGGGACCCAGTGGGATCTATACCAACTTCACCAGAAGAGAAGTGAAACGCTTCGGGAGTTCATCAAGCGCTTCATGCAGAAGAAGAACACGATCAGAGATATTTCCGAGGCTGCAGTCATCGCGGCATTCCAAAAGGGCGTCAACGACCCCGACTTGATCAAGAAGATGTCCCGAAAGCCGCCGACTACAGTAAGGGAAATGTTTGAACTAGCTGACCGCTATGCAACAGCCTCGGATGCCTTGGCCGAGAGTTAGGATGACCGCCCACGGCATAAAGACAAGAAGGATCACGCCGAGTCTTCCAGACAGCGTGATAGGAAGCGGAAGCCGGAGGAAATAGTGGCGGCTAATGAGCAAGGCCGCAAGACCTGCAACGCCACACACAGATGAATATGATGCGGTAATGGAGGCAACTTGCCCCTTCCACCCCAAGGGAAAGCATGTTGCGAAGGATTGCTTCACCCTAAGGAGGTTCGCTAAAGAATCCAGAAGGCGGCCGGCCAGGGGCGAAGCAAAAGATGAAGAGAAGAAAAAGCAAGATCCCCCTGAAGACGATGAAGGGGAGTATCAGAAGACAGAACGAGAGCTCAACTACATCTTTGGGGGCTCGGCCGCTTATGAGTCCAAGCGAAAACAAAAGCTTACCGCTCGGGACATAAACGCAGTCATGCCAGCAACTCCGCAATACCTCAGATGGTCTGAGGTCCCAATTGCCTTTGACCGCTCGGATCACCCGTATCACATCCCATACCCAGGTAGATATCCTCTCGTTTTGGATCCTGTGATTCGCAGCGTTAAGCTCAAAAGGGTGCTGGTGGATGGGGGGAGCGGGCTCAATGTCCTCTTCTCCAAAACCTTTGACGACATGAAGATTCCCCGCTCGGAGCTAAAGCGGGGCTCATCACCGTTCCATGGGGTAATTCCAGGAACCTCCTCGGTCCCTCTCGGACAGATAACCTTGCCAGTCACGTTTGGAACCAGAGAAAATTACCGGACGGAGTACCTCAACTTCGAAGTGGCTGATTTCCAGACGGCATATCATGCTATCTTGGGAAGGCCAGGCCTGGCCAGATTTATGGTCGTGCCCCACTACACTTATCTCGTTCTGAAGATGCCAGGACCAAAGGGCATTATTTCTGTCCGCGGCGACGTCAGGCAGTCGTTCGCCTGCGACAGAGAGAGTTGTGATATGGCTGAAATTCAAGAGACGGCAGCCGAAAAGGAGAAGATCCAGCAAGCAGCTGCACATCAGCAGGACGAAGGAGAAGTTCCGGTCAAGAAACAAGCCAAGACAAGCATGAGGCCTGACGAGGAGACCAAGAAGGTAATCCTTGACCCGTCCCACTCGGCTCAAATGGCTTTGATCGGGATAAATCTCGATGCCAAATAGGAAGATGCGCTCGTCACCTTTCTGCGGGCCAACCGGGACATTTTTGCGTGGAAACCATCTGACATGCCCGGTGTCCCTAGGGAGGTGATCGAGCACTCTCTCAATGTGGATGAGAAGGCGAAGCCCATCAAGCAGCGCCTCCGGCGGTTTGCTCAAGATCGCCGGGAAGCCATTAGGGAAGAAATCACTAAGCTTTTAGCGGCAGGATTTATAAAAGAAGTGTATCATTCCGACTGGCTAGCGAACCCAGTTCTTGTTCGCAAAAAGAATAAAAGCTGGCGAATGTGCGTTGATTATACCGATCTTAACAAGGCATGTCCGAAAGATCCTTTCGGGCTGCCCCGCATCGACCAGGTGGTAGATTCAACGGTAGGTCGCGAACTCTCGCTTTTCGGACGCCACTCGTGATATCACCAACCGCTAAAGAAGAAGACTGCATCAAAACCTCGTTCATCACTCCGTTTGGTGCATTTTGCTATGTCACAATGCCGTTCGGTTTGAAAAACGCTGGTGTAACGTATCAGCGTGCAATACAGTGGTGCTTTCACACCCAGATCGGACGCAACGTAGAGGCATATGTGGATGATGTCGTCGTCAAAACCCATGCGAAGGAAGATTTAATATCTGATCTGGCCGAGACATTTGAAAGTTTAAGGGCTTACAAGATGAAGCTTAACCCAGAAAAGTGTGTCTTTGGAGTTCCCTCAGGAAAACTGCTCGGATTCATTGTGTCACAACGGGGCATCGAGGCGAACCCAGAGAAGATCAGTGCAATTCTCAAAATGAAACCTCCGACTAGCCAAAAGGACGTCCAGAAGCTCACGGGGTGCATGGTGGCACTCGGAAGGTTCATTTCCCGGCTAGGATCACGGGGGATGCCCTTTTCAAACTTCTGAAGAAGCAGGGCAACTTCTAATGGATGCCCGAAGCGCAGCAGGTTTTCGAGGAGCTCAAAACATTCTTGTCTTCTCCACCAGTTTTGGTCCCACCAATGCCCGAGGAGCCTCTTTTGCTTTACATTGCAGCAATGACTCATGTAGTCAGCGCTGCGATCGTGGTAGAGCGGAAGGAAGAAAGGCACCTTCAGAAGGTCTAGCGGCCGGTTTATTTCATCAGCGAGATGTTGGGGGAATCCAAGGCACGCTACCCGCAGGTACAAAAATTATTGTATGCTGTCCTACTCGCTTCTCGATGACTACGAGCGTTTTGGCATGGTGTTGCAAGGTTTAAAAGCACGGATTTTCGATCGCCTTAAGCCATATGCTATTCGATGGGTAAAAGAATTGCCCTCGGACTGGGGCCGAGAACTAACAAAGCAGGCTACCGGACACCACCTTTTTCCTAGTGTACGGCTCAGAAGCGGTCCTCCCCACCGAAGTTAACTTCGGATCCCCGGGTCGGAATTACAAGGAAGCCGAGTCGAGGAAAGCAGAATAGAAGATATCGATCGATTGGAGGAGGCAAGAGAGGTTGTCGCGATCCAATGACTAAGTACCTCTGTGCCTTGTGCCGCTACCATGACCGAACGCTCAGAGTCAGGCATTCTCTAAAGGCGATTTGGTCCTAATAAAGAATCAAAAGCACGAGCACAAGCTCTCTCCAAGCTGGGAAGGCCCCTACATCGTCGACGAGGTGACGCGACCGGGGGCTTACAGACTTAAGCGGGAAGATGGTGCCACCATCAGCAACTCATGGAACATAGAACAGCTACGTCGTTTTTACTCTTAAGTATTATACATTTGCTACGTCATTCATAAATAAAGCTCTTTTCTTGACTTGCTACTCAATTGACGTTCAATTAAGCAATAAGTCGTGGGCTACACCTAATAGTGTTGCGATGCTTAACACTTCCGGTCATTCAACGTTTCTTACATTTAAGACGCTATTTGCAAATAAAGATTTCTTCTTGACTTGCTACTCAATTGATGCCCAATTAAGCAAAGAAGTCGGGGCTACACTAATAGTGTTGCGATGCTAACCCTTCTTATGAATTATCTGCTATCCTTTCTTGATGATCGCGATTAAGCCCGAGTGATTTAGTTCCCAATTGTGAAATCCTGACACTCGAAATCTAGCTACCCAATAAAAAGTGTGCCTGGGAAAAAAGGCCATGCGACGCTTGGGGGCTAGACTAATCGGTTAGGGTGCTTAAACATAAGGAACAAAGAAGACTACTCGGGAAGGTCGATAAGATCAAAAAGAAAGGGTAGGCAACATTAAGATAAAATTACACAAGATAATATTGTCCCAAGCGCTTGAAAGTTCATATGCGCCAAAACACTGCGCTACTAATTTTTTGCAGAAATAAAAAGAAAAAACTACGCCCGGCGCAGATGTCCTACGGCATCAATGAGGGGGTCCCGAACCTTGATGAGCTTCGGAACGGCCTCGATCAGGGCGTCGACGGCGGCGGTGTCTCGAGCCACGGCCTGCATCTCCGCAAGCTCGGCCATAGCAAGATCGAACAGAGCCCATTCCTCAGCATAATCGTCCTCCTCTTCTACGACGGGAGGCGGAGGGTTCTCATCCTCGAAGTCGAAGACCAACTCCTCCTCGTCAGACGGAAAAGGCTCTGGGGAAGAAGCCATGAAGGCCTTGGCAAAAAGGAAAACAAGAAAAAAGCTTAGAAAAGGGCGATCGCTCAAGCGGCGGTGACGTCCTTACGTGCATAGAACGAAAGATAAGCAGCAAGAAGGAAAAACGAAGTGCAGCGATCAAGAAAATGTACGTACACAAGCTCCGAAGCAGCGGATGAAGGAGCGCTTGAAGAAGAAGAAGAGACAGCCGAATTGCGGTAGTACGCTGCAGTCCGCTATATTCGAGGCAAGACTCATCCTTATAAAGGGGCGACGTCAGCCTCTGCTTCAAGCGGGAAATGCTTCACCTTCCGTGTGTACTGGGCACGACCTAGCGCACGGTTTGATATGGGCCAGGCGGCGCACACGATGATCGCTATACGAACAGGAACCTCAAGATGGGCCGGATTCGGTTCTAGGCACGGTAAGCCCCACGGTGGGCCGAAAGCCAAAAACCGGGTCAAAGACGGGAACTAGGGACCTCCTGAATCAAGCTCAGCCTCAAAAGAAAAAGAAAAAGGGGCCCCACGACTACAACATTCAAAAGCAAGACGTAGCATGAATAATTAAGCATCCCTCCAACAAGCAAGAAGAGCAGGTGCAGTCCAGACCTCAGAATACAATGTTTACGCGACACCCAAATCCAGGTTCTCAACTAAAGCAGAAGCGGTGTCCCTAACCTCGTTGACAAGGGCAAGCACTTGGTCATCATCAATAGTACAGGCGAAGCCCTCCTTGATCGCTTCAAGTTCTATTCGGGGATACAGGGATTTCGTTATGGCCAATGCTTGGCAGGCGCTTGTGGTCGCCACATCCTTCAAGCGAGCCACCAGCTTCTCAAGCCCTTCTGCCAGCCGCTGGATTGTGACATCTGCGCCATATGGGACCGCACTGGGCCCGGCCTCGTTAGGGCTCAACATCCTCAGCAGTTTTTCAGAGCCCTCCTGAATCTTATCAACCCGCAGCTCAGTAGACTTGATCTTCTCGTCAAGAACGCGATACTGGGCCTGCGAGTTGACTCGGTGCACTGCAAAACCAGTCGGATTAATTCAAGGTCGCTGCCAAATACAAGAGGGAAATAAAAAATGAGTCGGGAGTAAACCTTCCAACTCTTTCTTCAACTTTGCCACCTCAGCTTTAGCTTCCTCTTCGGACTTCTTTAGTTTCGCGACCTGCTCGTCGGAGGACTTGAGTTTCACCTGAAGATCTGCAGCAGCAAAAGACAGAAGTCGGGACAAGGCAGAGCAGAGTCAAGAAGTAAGAGGCTAAAATGCAAAGCAAAGCAGTCGGACAAAGGAGTTACCATCAAGGGAAGTCATCAGACTCAGTTTCTCTGCCTCGAAGTCGGAGACCTGGGCTCGAAGCTTTTCCAGCTTCTCTCGGTTCTCGACCCAAGCCCGGTTGAGCTCCTCTTGCAGACGGACGCGAACTTGCTCAATCTCATCCTCATAGAGCTTCCTCATCTTGGACCTCACGATCAATTCCCGAATAAGGGCATTCCTGTCTCGAGAACGTTTCGCCAGGCGCTGAAGATGACGACAAGAACAAAGGAGACGCATCATGCATCACACATGATAAAAAAGGGGATACCTAACGACACCTTAGCAAAAGCAACTTACGCCGCCAAGACGATAGCAGGTGAAAGCGGCATCGCGAAACGACGCCCACTCCTCATCCTCGTCCCCTTCTTCAAAGTTCCTCCCCTGATCGTGTTTATCGAAGAAAGCAATCCGAAGTGGGGAATTCGGGCGGGGCAGCTGAGGAAGTTCTTCGGGTGGCGGCGATTGGCGAGCAGGCTGAGAAAGCTCTTCTCGTGGAGGATCAATGGCGAGCTCGTGGCCGGGCTCGGGAGGCATACCGGTTTCGCGAGTCGGTAGTCGGGACCGACAGGTTCGGATCGATGTCGGCAGATGGCACCGCGGAGGCGGCTGGAGGAACTGTCGCCGACTGCTCCTCGGCCACATCGGAGACGGCGGGCTCGGCCGCGGCTGGCGCATAGGCGCTCGAGGCATTCGCGGCTTCCTCAACAACCACCTTCTAGGGCTCCGGAGGAGGCATATCCGTAGGAACCTTGTCGGAAGGCCCTCTGAAAGAAGAACCAGTCAGCGTAGGACGCAGAGAATCATCGAAGAGTGAGCGAGGAAACTTACCTGCCGGACCTCATTACTTTAAACGACGAGTTCTTCCGGGCAGGAGCACCACCGGCAGAAGATCCAGTCTACACATCTGGAGCGGGGGTCGAAGGATCTTTGCTCGGGTGCGTTATGCGGTGGTGCCATTGTCACGAAAGTGCCGAGCGGGGCTCGGGGTGCACCGGGGTCACGGACTGACTTGAAGACGACGAAGGTGATAGAGGGCGCACAGCAGCAGGGTCCCGAACTTTCGGGCCTCCAGTCGGGCGCACATTTGCCGCCGCCTTCCTTCTCTCTTCCTTGGATACAAGGGCGATTGGACGTTTTCCCTTTCCCAAGAGGTCTTCAACTTCGCTCGCCTTGCTCTTCTTGGAACTTGGAGAGGGGGCGGAGTGCGGGTAGGGCGTTTTCGCTTAACGCTCTTATGCACAGGGAACTCGGGCAGTGGTACTTCGGAAAAGAAAGCGTCACACCCCTGCTAATATGAGCAAGACACATGCTCAAACAACAGTCAAGCGAGAAACAGGAGGTTCAATCCAGGAGAACAAGAAGACATCTTACCAAAGGAGGAGGGTTCGATTTCTTGAAGGATTTTGGGCATCCGTCGTTGTTGATTGGGACGCCCGAAGCAAAGAAGTCGGCCACGCGGCGGAGGAGCGCTTTCCTCGGTATCGGCTCAGGAACTTCCCGAGTGGGGTCGTCAGGTCCTTCATGATCATACCCAAGGCTCAGGAAGATCAGCAATCATTCCCATGAGATCTATTACTTGGTCCATTCCGCCACCCGAAGGAAGTGAGGACCAATTGATAGAATGCTTGGGTGGCGCCCCAGTAAAAGCAGGTAGAGGAGGCTTGGGATTGGAGCAGTAGAACCATTCTTGATGCCAGCCTTTGTTTGAAGTTTTAAAAGGAATATCGAAATAAGCTTTCTTCAGGCCATCTCTCAATTGGAAACCGGCGCCTCCCACTACCCTGGGGGAATTCTTACTGGGGAAAGGTTTGAGAAGGAAAAGATGGCGAAAGAGATTGAAATGTGGGCAGATACCAAGATAAGCTTCACAGAGGTGAACAAAAATGGCGATTTGAAGAATGGAATTGGGGTTGAGATGGGTCACTCAATTTCATAAAATTCGAGAAGACCTCGGAAGAAGGGCATGCGGGAAGGCTAAATCCACGCAAAAAGAAAGACTCAAAGACAACCACCTTTTCAGTGCGGGGGGTAGGGCAAGATTCACCTGCAGCAGGACGGGCGAAGAGTACCACCAATGGGGGAAAAACACTGGCGTTAACCAGCTCCTCCAATCGGTTATCCGTTGTCACGGAGGTGGCCCAATCCTTGGCCGATGCTGATGGAGGAACACCTTGGGGAGGAGAAGAAGACATTTTTTGGGCGGAATCAGCCTGCGATTGCGTAGATCGAGAAGACGAAGGATGCTAACCCTAGCGGCGGACTTCGCGAGAGGTACGCTGAACAAAAGAAGATGAAGAGGCAAGTGAGCACAATGCGCGAAAAACCGTTTCAGTTGCACCAAGGCTCAAATTTATAAGGGGGTGATGCCAGCTTTCGCTTTGAGCGGGAAAATGATGTGTCCTCCGCATATCTTGGGGTTGCCCTAGGGCACGCCTTAAGATGGGCCTGTGGTCAGGTATAGTAAATCACTGTACAAAAGCACAATTGGGCCGAAATTAGCTTGGGAAACGGTACGTCCCATGATGGGCCAAAAAGCCAATGACCGCATTAGACGTGATTTGGGTACCTTCCAAGTATAAACATCCTCTTATGATATGCTTCATGACAGGCCGTATGCTGGATACCATTCGAAACAGGATCAGATATCATAAAGATAGTTTAAAACATGAAATCCAGTGGTACGCCTCATGATAGGCCCATCGCTGTGTGCTCCGGTACACAGGTACCCCCAGGCTAAAAGCCAGATATTCTTTATGCTGAGTCACGTACTGATCCAAGAAGTTGGGTTGAGAACCACTCGGAATGGCGACACGTGGAGCTCTGACGAGTTCTTCACGGCCTACTCGCTTGCTACGAAGCACTCGGCAGTACAAAAGGCCAGTCGGGAAGACTTAGAAGTAAGAGGGCAATCCGACCATGAAGCACTCGGGGGCTACTATGGGATATATGTGCCCAGGTATCTGCATGATAGGCCAATAAGGCCCGGCTGGATATGGATGGGCCGGGCCGACTACAAGAAGGCAGAAGCTATCCAAGGCGTGCACGATAAGGAAGTCTTAAAGATAGCAACCTAGTCGGATTAGGAAGGATATGATTGTAATCTAAAACCGTTACCAAAATGGATAGGTGCAGGAGATGTGATCCCTACCTCGTATCCGAGTAGGATTCTCTTTTGTAACCGCCCTCCTCTGCTATATAAAGGGAGGGGCGGGGGAACCTAAACATACAAGCTCATCAGCAATTAGCTAGTCACATATAATTCCAGAGCACAGGACTAGGGTATTATCTCCACCGCGAGAGCCCGAACCTGTATACATCCAGTGTCTTGTGCTACCATCAAGTTTGGATCTAGCGCCTAGCCCCCTTTTCATTATTGACGGTAACAAACGTTGACACATAGCGGTTTTAAATTTTGAAAATTTTCTTTTCTTTAAGATTAAAATGCAAGAAAATAAAGAAATGATATTGTCTTAAATCAAAGTCTTTATTTCAATTAAAATTTTCATTCAATTCCATTTTTAAATTTTAATTTTTTTTATTTTCCATATTTTTGAATTTTTCGAGATGTTACAGTCAGCTAGGCTATAAAGGCCCAAAGAAGAGGGTATTGCCTAGCCCTAGTCATTCACGACCCATCTACCCACAGCCGCCGGGCACAACCCTCATCATGCACCACCTCATCCAACTGAGCCACACCGTCAACTCTTGTCACGACACCTGCACCCGACTACCGCCACATGCTATCACTTGCATCCATCCTTCACTGCATGAGCTAGCTGCCACCACAGTCGTCGCTCACTATTGCCACCCACATCAAGGACCACCACCGGTGCCCCATTGGCCATGCCAGCCGCCACGCCGTCGGGCTGTTGACACCTCATCGTTGTCCTATCGCCGTGGTGTAGCCGCACAGTTGCTTGCTACCCTGTGCCGGCCACACCAAGCCGGAGTGCGCCTAACGAGAAATGCATAAAGACGTAGAGAGATGATGTTGGGGCGCCTACGACGCCGCTCTCGTTGTCTTTATACATTTCGCCAAACCGTGTGTCCGATTAAGATCCATTCACATCATTATGTGTAGGAGGTGACGAGAATCTTGGGAGAAGTGCTGCGGAAGTTTTGGAAAGTAGGAAGGAGCGGAGAACATGCAGAGATCACAGAGGTTCACCATTTTCGACTTTTCTAGTGGATTTTTGGGATGCAGGTATGGTTGCACCCATTATAAGCGAAGGAATTGGCCTCCAACCAGAGCGTCCACCTGTCACCTTGCACATTTGCGAAAAAGCCCTTCTGTTTCTTCAAAATTACGGATAGGTCCCTGTGGAATTTTCTGTGAGACGAAGATATTTTTTTCTTCGCGTTTGGGTCCCTGGGGTGGTATTTTACGGAAAAGCCTCTTGTTAATTTCAAATCGCGAACAAGCCCTTTTCTAATTTTTCAGATAGCTAATGTGTCCAAAAAATAACAAATGTGTCCTCGCTTTACGTTTAGGTCCTTTCTCCGTTTTCCGGAAAAAATGTTTCGCCACCAAAAAAAACCAGAAAAATGTTCTCACCACCCAAAAACCCGGAAAGAATGTTTCGTCACAAAAAAACACAGATTCGTCGAAGGTTTATAGCAACTTATGGATTTGCTAACAGGTCATAATCATGATTTTTTTAAAAAATGTAGATTAGTCACGAAGATTTATAGCGACCCATAATCGCCATGGTCCTAACGACCCATTTTTAACAAACACAAAAACCCAAAACGAAAAAACAGATTCGTCGAAGGTTTATAGCGGTTCATGGATTCACCATGGTCCAAAACAACCTTTTAAAAAGGAAATACATAAAAAAAGTCCGCACTTTTCTTTTAAAAAAACCAAAAAATGCAGATTAAACCGCAATTTTCTAAATAAAACATACATCGACAAAAAAAATACGGATTCGTCGAAGGTTTATAACAACTTGTGTATTTGCCAACGGGTCATAACCGTGGATTTTTTTTAAAAAAAAGTTGATTCGTCCAGAGATTTATAACGACCCGTAGATTCACCGGCGGATCCTGACGACCCATTTTTTTTAACGAACACAAAAAACAAAAAAAACACGGATTCAACCGCAATTTTCTAAATAAAACACGCATCGACAAAAAAAACACGGCTTCATCGAAGATTTATAACAACTTATGGATTTGCCAACGGGTCATAACCACGGGTTTTTTTTAAAAAAAACGTAGATTCGTCCAGAGATTTATAGCGACCTATAAATTCGCTGGCGGGTCCTAATGACCCATTTTTTTAACAAACACGAAAAACAAAAAAACGATCAAATATCCTGAAATGCGTAAAAAAACAACCACGGATTTCTAGAAAAAACACAGATTCGTCGAAGGTTTATAGTAACCCGTAGATTAAACGCGGATTCATCGAAGGTTTGTAATATCCCATGAATTTGCCAGCGGGTCCTACCGACCCATTTTATTTAAAAAATACGGAAATCGAAAATTCGACAAATTTTATCAGACAACGGGTTGTAACCGCGGTTTTCTAAAAAAACGTAGATTCCTTGAAGGTTTATAACTGACGACCTATTTTTTTAAACAAATATGAAAACCGAATATACATCCCCCATGGATTTGCCGACGGGTCCTATCGACTCTACAGAACGGCGCAGCGTAGCGCGCTATTATTGCTAGTAAACCTAAGGTTGATGCTGATCATATTAGAGCTGACAACATATATGCTATAAAATATATCTTGTAACATGGGTTTTATAAAATATATTTTGTACAAAAACTCTGTGCAGGCTCTGCAGGCAAGTTTCTGCATGATGATTCTTCATGCACGACGTCCCGTCCCTGACAGGATCGGCGCATAGCATGGTTTTGCAGTACTTGCACTCTGCTTTCTGCTCAAAGTGCTCACAGTACGGTGACCGCCTGCTGTAGCCCTTCTGTGCGCTGCGCTGTGCTTCAGAATGATGTTCTCCGCTGTTCTCGTCAGCCATCTATATATCTGCCTCTCGTGAAGGGGAAGAAAAACTTTTCGCTGGTCTTGTATACGATTTGGCCCTGGATAAGAAATTAGCAAGGGATCTAGGTTTGCCACTTGCAACCAAAAAATTTAGGTTCAAGGATGACTTAGAACAAGCAAGCACATAGAGTACTGTATATGCCAATCATGGGGAACTGCATAATACATTTTTTTTGGACGAATCAACTGGAGCTCTGCTGTTGCCTTATGAGAAGAACTATATATTTACAAGGAATTGCATAATACTAACTACTGGTTTTTAAAAAAAGTTATCTTAACGGTGAACCTGGAGAGCGGACAAACATCTCAGGATCGCATGGAACTTTTCTTTTCATTCCATTCTGACCCAAGGACAAAAACGGATCGCTTAGAAACAAAACTAGCCCATACCAGTGCACACGCACACAAAGAAAAACACGGAAAGTGGGCATATTTGAGAAAACTTACAAGGTGGAGCTCAGGAGCTACAGTCGCCCCAGCTGACCGGGGAGGCCGCGCGCTGAGCCCCTGATTTAATCCGGAGAGGAGGGGAGGGAGACAGACACGGCTTTGTGCCTTTCTGGATGCGCCTCTTGACTGGCTGAGTTCAGTTAGGTATAGGAAATGGACACAGAAATTTCGCGGCAATTCTTCCATTGGCTCTCAGCTGCGTTGGTCTATCAGTGCATCAGCCATGCGCCATAATGCAGGAGCCTTTGCTTTCTCTTCCAACAATTCAGTACGAGTTGCTTCTTTATCAGCCATCTCTCTCTCTCTCTCTCTCTCTCTCTAAACTAGGAACTCCCATACAATTTTTTTTGCATGGTTTACATTGGAGCATCTTAAAATTAGTATATAAGTGTATCTAAATTAAAAAGGAGTATTTCAAGTTTATTTAGATAGTATATCAAACATAACAATAACTACTCTCGGAAGTAGAATGTATTAGCAAGTAGTTTCTTAGATTTTTTTTTTAAATTCCAGGTGTATTTACAGAAAGGCACTCTTACACCGACAGTAGCACTTGACTAATTGAGGGCAACAGATCTGTAATAAGAAGAAATCAAAGCATATTGCACTTTTACAGAAAATGGCCAGCAGATCAGGGTATCTTCTTTTTCTGAACAAAAGAAAAGGAGAAAAGTTGAGGGGATCTAGCTGGGAGCAGAGCATAACAAGACAGAGTCACGAGACGAAAACTTGATAAACTCCAGAAGTTACTCGTACAGAAAACAGAATTTTTAAACCAGAGAAGAGCAGAGGGCAGTGCACAAGGAGGAGGAGAAGGAGAAGGTCCTTGATGCAATCCAAGAACTAAGCAAGAAGCTACAGGTCGACCTAGATTGTCCCTACAAGTACCTCAGCTCTGGTAGAATTCAGCCAGGAGGTTAATGGAAGCATAAAGCATTAGAAAGTTAAATATGTAAGCTCTGCCTGCATGCATGATGATGGTGCCGCTCATCAATCAGTCAATCGAAGCTGACGGCGTCTCCGGGCACTCGACGATGCTCTCGAGGCTGGGCCGCCTCCCGTCGCCTCCGCCACCGCCGCCGCCTCCACCGGCTCGGGCGTCGCGCTTGCGCGCCATCTCCTGGAGCACGTCCTCGAGGCGGCGGTCGCCGGCCTTGAGCTGCGCCATGAGCCACTCCAGCTCCCCCTTGGTCAGCACCATCTTCACCTTGAGCACCGACCCTTCCTCCTCGCCGCCACTCATCCGCCTCCTCCTCTGCAGCTGCACTCTGCCTTCTCCCGGCTCGTAGCCGCTGCCGCTATGTAGGCAGTTGCCCATGGCCGGCTATAACTGCAGCAAGCTCAAGCTTTGGTTGGCTGCAGGTTGGTTTGGTAAATGGGCTCTTGAAGAGTGCGAGGGTATATATCTAGCCATCTTGGTAACGAACAGAGCTGCTTTTGTGTGTGCGAGTGGTGCGCTCCAATGGCGATAGCAACCAGTAATCCAATTCTAATCGTTGTCTAGGTCACATGGTGGGGACGACGGGTTTGGTCGATCCGGTTCAACTCACTACGTCCTCTGCCTGTGGACGTGCATCCTTGTAAAAACTAAAAAGCATCAGTTTTGGCCCCTGTCTTTGTGTGAATGTATCAGACAAACCTTGGAGGAATTCTGCAAGAATATATGCACCAGTCTCTCTGTAATTTCTACCGTAAAAAGGTTTCTCTAAGTTTTACTGTAGCATATACATGCTAGTTAAACGTATGACCTCTTGACAGAAACTCCAATTACTTCTCTTTTCTTTAGGGGAAAAATGTTGATTACTTCAGAGCTGCTAACTATAGCTAGTGCCGGCGGTAGGTCGAGTATAGCGAAGTGTGGTGTGTATTTATGTATGTATGTATGTATTTGTGGTTGTATACGACGTTTCACTGTCACATTAATCATCGCAACCCTGCTCTGCGCTCCTCAACCCCTTCGCCCACGTCGACTTCGCCGCCAAGATCTGGATCTGCCCGCTCTGCTTCTCGCGCAACCACTTCCCCCCGCACTACGCCGCCATCTCTGAGTCCAACGTCCCCGCCGAGCTCTTCCCGCAGTGCTCCACCGTCGAATACCTCGTCGCCGGCGCCCCGGGCGCGCTCGCCTTGGGATCGCCCGCGCCGCCGCCGCCGGTGTTTCTGTTCGTGATCGACACGTGCGTCATCGAAGAGGAGCTGGAGTTCGTCAAGAATTCCTTGCGGAAGGCGGTGGCGCTCCCGCCGGAGCACTCGCTCGTCGGGCTGGGCTCCCACCTATGCATGGTTTAGGTTGGATCCCCTCACTTGTTGTTGCCAACACTGGTGCTGGTGGCTGGTTTCAGCAACTTGTGGATGATGGGCGATCTAGGTGACTACTCTTCGCTTCAGCGTCTTCATCTCTTACTAGCGTTGTTCATACATTTCTTTTGACCTATATCATCTTAGCATCGATTCGCGGATTCGCTTTCTTAGGCGATACAACTCATTTTTTAGATGCACTCTATGGACTTGATGACCGTATGCCTATTGGCTAGCTCGCGAATCTGTCATCATAGAGTCGAACATCTAAAAATTGTTTGTCTGGCCTTGAGAAGGTGGCCGTTGCTATTGGCTAAGTTTAAGTGGTATGGCGGCACTAACTTGGAATGAGGGTGGTTGCAACACTAGGATCTCCGGTACTTCGACTTCAGGAAGAAATCCCTAGGTCTGACCTTAGTTGGTTGTGCCTGGCAATGGTCTTGTTGAAGGCATTGCTTTGTAGTCTGAGGATTTACTCTCCGAGGTGAAAACCTTTGGTCTGGTCTTCACTGGTTGGATCATGACAATGGCGGTGCGTGTGCGTATTGAGTCCTTCTTGGAGGTGTTATCATTGGAGAGCTTTTATCACGGTCCAAGTGTTGCTATGATGGTGGATAGCCTTGAAGACAATATTGCGCGATGTAGTTTGCCGCGACGATTCTTTTGTCTTTTCTTGTATGTGTGTGTTTGGCTGTGTACACCCTAACTGTGTAGAGGCCGGGAGTCGATCTTTTTAGTATAATTGTATCACCTTGATGTAATTTACTAAGATTAATAAAAGCTTCCTTTATCGAAAAAATGTGTGATGATTCATGTTAATTTAGATCTGATGAGTTAAATTTTCGGAGAGTGTATATGCACGGTTGTTAGCCGGCCGGAGAATTCAACACGTCGAATTTACAGTAGAATTGGACAGGCCATCATCAAACTTGGACCCGGTCACCAATCCCTGGCCAAACGTTGCGTTACATGACGTACCACACACAATGTTCTGTGCTTGGCTCGTGACCTAGCTATCCATCCATCCTACTCAATTTATTCAGGACTAAGTTTTATTTACTTCCTAAACTTTTGGATGCATCTAATCTACCATGGTGGCAAAACTATCTTATGGATTATTTAGACTGTTTTTACATTGTTCACAGAGCAATCTAGACGTTTTGTAATTCAAGGGGTAGATTAAACACACATCAAGTCCTGTTATTAGAAACATTTTGCAAGTCATACATACTTATACAGGCCTGCAGGTAGAAAGTCTTGTGGCCACGAACCAATTAAGAAATGAAAAAAAGACAAATTTTGGAGAAAAGAAATTAAAAATAAAAATAAAAAAGAAAAGCTATTGTTCACTGAAATGTGTCGCTTTTGTTCTTTTGATGTACACTGTTTTTTAAGTTGATTTTTTGCATGATACTAGATGATATCATACCGTATGTAACTAAATTTTTTCAAAAGTTGTATAACCATTACATCATTTTTCGAAGGAAGATAGCACAAAAAACATAGTATAAGGCCGAAAGGACAGAAAATGTTCCTGTGTATGCATGGACCCTTCTACTCTGCTTCCTCTTCACAGTCTATGCATTGCCCGGTCTAAGGCTCTTAGGTGCGTGGAAAACGTACGTACTATTTTTCCCGACTCGTCATTAGGATTTGTCATGCATGCATCTTGTTATTGCACAGTGTATATACGAGTATACGACGGTGAAAGTACAAGTACAGATGAGTCAAACTGTTTTTCTGTTGAACTTATCTTTAATTTCCTTTTGTAATTACGTTCACAGACGACTGACTCGTGTCGCTCTCACACTTTGGTATCTAGTAGACTTGACCTCTCGTCATGAGCTTTCGTGGAGCCTTCGCTCAAGGAAGAATAAATTGGACTAACTAAATTCAGTAGTAAATTATTAATTTGGTGAACCGAACTATGTTTAAGAGTATATATAAAATTATTGCAGTAGCTATTTAAGGAATACGGTCACAGATTATCGGAAATAATTGAGAATATATCGTATAGATTTTCAATTCCGTAAAGCACAGGCCGGATGCTTCAGTACGCGCGCGTAAATTTCTCTCACGCTCTACCTTCGTTGATAAGGCACGCGTCAAAAATCAAAATGCATATGATTGAATTATTCCTGCATACTTGGTGTGTATAGCTTAGAATTCAAGGAGTAAACTCAGCGTTTTAGTTAGGTGCTTGATATACCATAAGCAATATGAATGACCGAAATGGCGATCAGAGAAAGTGAATGATCTCAAATAATTTTTTTTTGCTTATTGAACAAGAAGAGCCAATAAAAAATCAAGAACTTCACCCTACACTTGCTTGTATGGTTTTGATGATCAAGATAATCTTAGATGGTCTCTCACATATCATAGCAAGTACGAACAAGAAAAAAACAAGTCTAAAATACGATCTACTACATCTTTCTTTTCAAACTCAAAGAATAGTTCTTGTAAAGATTGTAGTAAAGTTTGTCTAGATGAATGGAATATGATGTAACAAAGATTCATTAATCAATCGTTTATCCTTGGTAAAAGATCCAAAAGCAATTAAGAGAGGAGGCAAAACCAACTTGCAAAAAATTTAAAGTCCGCAAAGTAAATGTTGAATGTAAATATCAGAATAGTAGAGAAAATAATATTTACATTGCATAGATAGGAAGGTTTACAAAGCAACACTACTAAGTGGGCAAAACTCACAAATGAGTACACAAGGAAACCCTAAGTCTTGCTATAAACATTGGGAAGAGGTATACATCTATCTCTCTATTTATAACCTAAAAACACATTAACTTGACCACTACTCCATTCACGAACATTGATCCAACGATCCTCTTTCGTTTGGGTAGAGCTCAAGTTGGCATCCCAGCCATCCACTTGTCCTAACGGGTTTTATCCATTAACGCTAACTTGACTGCTACTCTATCTGCAAAACTTGATCCAACGATCCTCCTTTGCTTGAGTAGGGCACAAATTGGCATCCCAACCATCCACTTGTCCTCCCAGTTTGTAGCAACTCCTGGCCTCAGTCATCTTCAGCGCCGTCTAATCGTTTGGACCTCAACTTCCTAGTCTAGTCTCGGTCTCCTTCGTCTCAGCATAATCTAGCTCCAAGTCTTGCAACCATCATAAACAAAGGAAACCCTTTACATAGCATTGTTCACAAGGTATACAATTTATAATTAACATGGTATATAAATTCCTAATTAAATGCATCGCTCAAGCTCACTAGAAAGGCCGACCGTAACTCAAAATTGTAAATTCAGTTTTCCAAACTAAAACAAACTCACACAAATTGACACAAACATAACAAATATCAAATACTCATCACATAATCATGGATTAACTTCCACATAGTCTTGCACAATATACTCCGTCCGTTCTTTTTTACTTAACATTTTTAATTTTTATTGTCTTCAAGACGTGACTTTGACTATTATTTTTATAAATTTAGTATATCAATATATAATGATTGTAGTATAATATTATAAATGTATTTCCGACAGAAAATTTAATAATATATTTTTCATATTGCCAATCTGAATAGTTTTAAACTTTTAAATAGATTGAAGGATTGGATTCAAGTACGTCCAGTAACACAACAAGCGGGATTGCTGTTAACCATGTTTTTGACGCAGCCCGGCATCACAAGTGCGGCCGACGACGTCGGGACTCGGGATGAAGCGCGCATGACGCGATCCAGAAAAAGGTACAAAAGAGTATCCCACGTGGCACTTTAGCCGTCAGTTAGCATAAGCCAGGCTACCACCACCGTGCATGTTCAATCGACGGATCGTTCTGTTTTGACTCGGACTCACATCAATCACTCATCCATACCTCTTTCCTAGAGACACAGATATCCGAATCTCACAACCAGTCTATTCTTAAACAGCTTTTGGATCGGTGCAACAGGAGAACACATCAGAAAAAAGTAACGAAAAATAACAGGGTGAATTTCACCACAGGCACGGAATTTGCGAGTGGATCGAGATTGAGCTCATGGGTCCAACACGTAAGAAAATGTAGCCACGCTTGCAGAAAAAGATGCAGATTAAGACGTACGTGTTGCTGATCTGCTCCGCTAGGAAGCCCATGTTGCAGCTGCGGGCGAATGATCTACACGCGCGGGTGCCACGTCAGGTCGCCCAGTTATTAACGAACGCAAAGGCGGATGAACAAAATGGGTGGAAAAAGGTAGAGGGATCGAGATGCTCCCATGAAATTAAAATGGGATAATTCATGATATGACAAGTTAATCTTTTCTTTTACTAGATTTTGCAATTTGCTCTTAAGGGCATTCACTTTAGAATGATGATACAACATGCTCTCGATAACTTTCTCCTTGCTCACCTTTGCTTAGCTCATGTAGGAGACAATCCTTAGCAATGTTCTCATGATCATCCCTAATCGCCACTCCATTACACAGGCCATTAGATTCCTTCTCCTCTTTGGATTCCAAAGGTATCCTATCCCTGGAACTAGCTAGAGCAATAAAAAAGCAAAGTGTCCACCGTATATATCACACTTGATATCTTTTGTAAACGCCAACACTTTCAACTTTATCTCAAGCCGCGTCTCCAATTGGACATTATTCGCAAAAACACCGCAACAAGAACACAAAGAAGCGCTCACATGCACTCGTACTACAGCTGCCATGGTCAAAGATCAGTGAAGATTACAAAAGAGCAAACATTGCTCTCATACTAATTGTCGGACCAAGGAAACGACTAAAAGAGGGTTTGAATTTATAGGCTCCGCACAGTTGAACGGGTTCGTAAGACTTTCCCCCAAAGAATGACAAAAGATCTTCCCTCTAATAGCTATGAGAAGCTATAAAGGTTAGATATATCAAGATGCACAGTGAAAACCAACACAAAAACCAACCAAAAGCCACAACGAGTTACAGATATATATATCTGGCTCAAGTGGACTATCCTATTGAGTCAAATAATCTGGGTCACACAACAAAAAAAAATAGCAACACAACCCAAGACCAAAACAGCATAACTTTCAAACCGTGGGTCCAAATGACTCGGAATTTGAAACACAACTTTCTTAGGACCCTAGTAACCCATATTAGGGCAGTCCCAATCTATGGTTTTCATGAGTAGTGTCTAGAGGAGAGAGAAAGCAATAAACCAATGCAAAGTTTCTCAACCCATGGTTTATATGAGTAGTGTCTAAAGGAGAGAGAGCAATAAACCAATGCATGCACCACAAACACCGCTTGGTAAGCGCGCAGAGAAACGCCCAACCCGATTTTGCTCGTTTCTTGCGTCTTGGTACTCTACGACCAGCTTTCTTGCATGAAACACGGTTTCTTTGTTTTTCCTTCTCTCCTTCCTTAATTCCTATGCCACATCGAATTTTGCTTAGTTGGCGGCATAATTAATTCTATGGACACCAACCGAGGTGGAGGGTTGGGACTGCCCTTAATAAACAATCTCCTAGTAACCCATATTAATAAACAATCTCAAGCCTCATAGCTAAAGTTCTAACCTTGAGAGAAAAATTCGTAGCTCTAAGGGAAGAAGTTCAACAAATATGGACTTCATCAAATAGAGAATCATCAAAATGATCATGTTCCTGTATAAGACCAGAGTAAAAAAATTGTCTATGGTATTCTCATTCAGGAATGAGGATGAAGTGGAAGACAAATCAGAGCATGACAACTTTCAAGATTAACTATGAATGGAATTAGATTTTGCCTTGTAATCTATCAATATTAAAATAAGAAAGAAGATAAAAGTACTACAAGGATACAAAGTTTCATATTTTAAGATGATCCTGATCAGACAAACTGTTGCCTCAATGCATCTCGGATGTTTAGATATTCAATTACAAAATCTATAACTGGTTGTGCCTTACAAATGTCGTTGCAAAAATATCTAAGGAGAAGAAAATTTCCAATAATAAATACTAGTCATGAAAGTTCTTCCAAGAGAGGAAAAAACATATGGATCACAAACAATTCTTTAAACAAACCATATATGATAGCCTATTATCATAAATAGTTCTTGAGACAAACCGTTTATGATAGCCTATTATCACATATGGTTTGTACCAAGAACCGTCTGTGATAGGTTTTGCACAGACAGTTCAGAAACCGCCTGTGATGCACTGTATTATAACGGATACATGCTATAGACAATTCATAAGACCGTCTGTGATGACATTTTTGAACCATCTGTAATAGTTTTTTTTGTAGTAGTGTACAATGAGGATGACTATATATGGATGGGATGTGACATCCTAGAGATTTCTCCACCTCTTAAACTCCCTTGACAATCAACAAAATAAAGAGGATCAAGTATCAAAGCAAATCTAACCAAAAAGATCAAAGAACAAACTAAACTTGAGAGAAATTGTAAGAGCAAAGACTTGAATGAATTTAATAGATATATTAATGCTTAGAGTTGAATATTTACAATCGCCACACAAAAACCTAAGGATGCAAAAACCTCTCACACACAAGCGCATCAACTCTTTTCTCCATAAAGCTCTCTCAAGAGCACTCTCTACCAAGGCTTCATCCAAAGCCACCTCTGCCACTTCTTTTATAGCTGTAGTCAAACCAATCACTCCACCTATAAGCTCTAGATCTGAATCCCAGATGTGGATACTATCCACTTACACATGGCCGGCTAACCTGGTAACCCAACAACGTGACAGATTTTACAATTAACTCAACACTTGAGCACATTTTACAAAGCAGTCTTCACCATGATACTCCAATAACCCAATCTACGCACTCATTCTCCATTTGCTTGACCTAAACCATTTAGGCCAATGTTGTGGTTTCCATATTATTATTTTTCGATATTGGATAAATGTTCAAATTGTCCCTCTACCGACCTTTTCCCATTTCTTCTCCTCGAAGCAACACTAAAATCAATTAATCCAACTCATCAAAGCATAGGGGTGTAACCAACGGGTGGGCTATGTTAGGCTCGAGCCCACTCTTCGACCGCTGGATCCTAAGTATCCACTTTAGCACTGGCACTCAGTTTTTTGCATAGCAACAACAAATCCAATGCACTCAGACATGGCTAGAGGAACAAGAAACTTTGTTGGGTGGGTGAGTTGCTTCTTAGGCTATGTGGCTTGGTAGGCCGCTACTTATTAGATTCCTAATTTGCACAACTGAACTCGAACCCTAGATGCACGTAGAGACCATAAAGAGAGAGGGCATAGCTCAATACCTCACTTTTGTGAGGACATGGCAGCCTATTGAGTCAAAGGCATTTGATGTGCATCACGGGGAGTCGACGATTGCGAAGGCATGCATGGTGAGGGCATCGAGTGTATGCCAAGGAGCCAGCGAGGGCACAGTCGTGCGGTGACGAGCAACCCACCACAGCGACGGCAAACGGACAAGGAAGGCATTGTAGAGTGAGTCGGCAAGTTCCTGACCAGCTAAGTGAGTTGACCAGAACAGCAAATAGGCATTGTGAGCCTATCTTCTTATTTATGATTTCTTTGTCAATTGTAATAGCGTCAATGGGTTAAATAGAGACAATATTTGATTTGATTTATTGATTGATTGGTGTTAACTTGTTCATAGATTTGCAAAAATTTTGATAAATGAATATTGCACAAGTATTTATCAAATATTGAAGTACCAGTAGTAACTCTTGATGATAACATAGCATAAGCTATTTAACATGTTTGTCTCAATTAAGTCTAACACTTTGAGCCCACACTCCTTTTTTTTTTGCTTCATCGCTGTCTCTGTATCTTTTGATATGTGGCCTATGTCGTCCAATGATTTGTAGTAAAGTCTTCACGCATCCGATCTCCCCCGAATAGTCTCTACTTGCACTGATCCAAGTCACATGGCACACCACGTGCACCGACTTGTCTCTTCACAATCCTTGTCTTTTTCGTGCTTCCTACCTGAGCCACATAGTCACACCCAAACTTACTTGACCATACAAACCTTAGCTCTTCGCCTAGTCCCGATCAATGCTATTGACCACTAACGTTCTCTAAGCCACCTACATATTCAAAGACCAAGCAACTACCTTGTTCATAAGTTCCATACATTTGACTCACAATAGTCAAAACTATGCATCATGCAACAAACACTAACCCTAACCACCTAGGATCAAACCATAATGATATCTCATGGCTCACAATACACTATGCCACTGTTATGGCATTACCTCATCACAAACAACTTTCTATCACTCTAAAAACATCACCAATAGACTCACCTGAAAGTCCTCTTGAAAACACATTAAGGTCTTATGACCACCGGATCAACAGAACACTTCGAAATAGCTCAAAGCATCAAAAACATGCTTGCTGAAAAATTGATCCGACGTATGATTTGACCCATGCAATTTTGAAATTACACTGTCTCTAGACAAATGACCTGGCTCACCTGATGATCTAACTTACACCGATTTAGCCTAGAACACTCTCTAGATCAATGATCTAATCAACCCGAATCGTCCGCCCTAAAACAAAACAACCTCAAAAGTTTTTACCCTTATAAAAACAAACTTCAAATGCTAAGTCCAATCAAACTAACACTACTACTGATCGCCTCATCCATGACCCCCATCGCCGGGTAGGTCCGAGCCGGCAAGTGATAATATTATCCTTGCGGTTCCAAATTCAACCAAGAAGTGATAATATTATCACTTGCCGTTAAAACTTCAATCGGCAGTGATAAAAATAGTATCAATTTCTCGCAGGAATGGAGGTAATATCATTGCCGGTTTAATAGAGAACCGGCAGTGATAAGAAGATATCACTGCCGGTTTATATGTAAAACTGGTAGTGATTTATTATTGCCGGTTCTATAGTAAAACCGGTAGTGATAAGACCATTTTCACTGCCGGTTTTACTATAGAACCGGCAGTGATATTACTGTTCCCCATTATTAGTTCGATACAGAACATAAGAAACATTGTAATTTATCTCGCATGTAACATATGAAAGCATAATTAGTTAAAAAACAGAACATATGAAAGCATAATTAGTTAAAAACAGAACATAAGAAAGCAAATTTGTAATTTGCGGGATATGTATTAATTAAAATAACATTACAAAACATAATTTGTCCATCATTACATATTTAGTCCTAATTATAATAGTCTAATGGCGCGAAGCCCTATATCTAAAACTCATCATCGTCGTCGTCCTCCTCCTCCTCCTCGTCGCCGGAGCTGCCGCTTGATGTGCGGCAATGCTCGTCCTCCTTCTCATCCGAATCCGATTCGGTCGCGGAGTTGGTCTTGCCCCAACGCCCAGCCCACCGCCATTGTAAATGTCGTCCGCCGTGCCGCCGTCGTCCTCCTCCTGTGCCCCCTCTTCCTCCTCCTCCGCCTCCACCTCCTCCTCCTTCTCCTCCTCCTTCTTCTCCTCCTCCTTCTCTAGCGACGGAGTGGGGCTTTGCCCAACACGTGCACGCTTTGGGGTGCCATTCTTGCAACAAGAGTGGATTGTGTGGGGTTGCCATTCATGCAACAATAGTGGCATTATATAGCAATAGTTGGCGAGGAATGTGAAGCGCAACAAGAGTGGATTGTAAATGGGAAGGGCAACAGTTGGCGAGGAAAGTGAAGCGCAACGGTTGGCGCGGAGAGAAAGGGCATCTTGTGACGGTTGGGGCGCGAGTTGAACGTTGAGTATCACCGCCGGTTTGTATTACCAACCAGCGATGATAATCGACTATCATCGCGGTTGATACCTATAACCGGTAGTGATATATTACTGCCGGTTTAATTTACAGCCGGCAGTGATATTTAAAGTTTACTGCCGGTTCGTATATTCAACCGGCAGTGATATGTATTTTCCCGCACAACGCAATTTTTGGCGCGTAGTATGACCTTATCACTGCCGGTTCTGCGCAGAACCGGCAGTGATAAGGTATTTTCCCGCGTAATATGACCTTATCACGCGGCTTCGCAGAGCGGCGATGATAAGCTATTTATATAGCAAGCCTCACCGACCGACGATTTCCCGGTAGAAGCGAAGAGAGGAGCACTCTTTGCTCGGGTGTATTTTTCTGGAAAGGTGTCGCGAAATTTTGTGTCGAGATTTTGTTCATATTTTTCATCGAATCGACATCTTCTCCAAAGCGAGAACAAAGAGGAGCTGTATTATCTTGGCGAGTTCTTCTTTGAAAAATTGTATTAAAATTTTTCGAGATTACTGACTTGATGTATGTTATATTTGTCGTAAAATTTTACTTTACGGAGTGCTATAGACGTTGATAATTGTTGATTGTGCGGTGTGAACAGTTTATGCCGGTACTGCTCAAATTAAGATCTAGCTAAATTATTGAATAAATTATAATTCATATTGTAGTGGATGTTTGAGTAATAAAATTGCTAGATGGACAATTATGCATAATTGTAATTAATTTAATTAATGAAAATTTGTTATATGGATTTTTAATAGCATGATTGCTAGATGATCAATTATAAATAGTGAGAATTGCTAGTTGAATATTTAAATAATGGAAAATGGTAGATGGATTTTGCAATAATGAAAGTTGGAACATAAATAATTATTTAGAAATATATCCTTATATTCAATTATATGCTTGTTTGTTGTAGATTAATTTAATTTAATAGGTAGCGCTACATAACAAAATAAAATGAAGAAATCTTGTAAATAATTAAAAATGCTAGATGGATATTTAAATAGTGAAAAAGGTTTGATGTATTATATAGGCAAAATTGCTAGATGTATTTGTAAAACTAATCATTTACAATTATATTGTTATTTGCAGTAAATTCATATCCATTTTAGTGATGAAGTAAATTCTGAACCTACAATTTTATACATAGGTAGCCTACGTATGAAATTTCAAGATCAAATTCATTATATACCGAGAGTTACAAGAAAGAGAAAATTCTGACAAGTTTAAAGAGCTTAAACTTGTCAGAATTTTCTCTTTTTTGTAACTCTCGGTATATAATGAATTTGATCGTTCTATTTTATGTGTATGTATATTTTGTTGACCAAAAATGTATGTGTTTACAGATGTATATATGTGACCTTGAAAGATGTATGTGTATAAACATATATATTTGTGTGTATAAAGATGTATGTGTATAAAAAGTGACATATCACAATCCCGAAAACAACTGTACAAAACAATATGAAAAAATGATTTTAAAAATTGCCCCCAAGACCAATGAAGAAGAGGATGTCACGAGGAAGTCATGGACAAGTGGTAGCCAGAAGAGAGACAAGCTAAGTCCATTTGGACTTAGCATGTCTCTCATGGCTACCCTTGTCCATAGGCTTCCTCTGACGCCTCGTGACATCCATGATCACAGGAACTGAAGAAGAGGGGCCTTTTTTTAAATCATTTTAGTGTGGAATATATTCTTAAGAATATATGAATTTTTTCATATTATTTTTTCATTTCGAGATGTATATGTATCATGTGATTTTTTTGTAATGTATAAATATCATTTTAAAGTTACATGTGCACATGTTTGTAGCATGAGGTCACAACATCACTTGATTTCCTCTCAACTCTAGCAAATTACCATCGTTTGAATTCACAAGTTTGATGTCATGTAGCAACCATAAATGAATGCAATATAATTAACCCAATAACATTTCGGATTGCTAGGAATAGCCTCGAATCAGGGACAAGTGCCAGAGGGAGTTCGGCCCTCGAATGTAGACGAAGTAGGAATGGGGCTACAGGATATTGCTATGGAGCAACCTGGCGCCACAGCCATGGACCAAACTGACGCCCCTACCATGGACCAAGCTGACGCCATAGCCATGGACCAAACTGACGCCCCTGCCATGGGCCAAGCTGACGCCACTGCTATGGACCAAGTTGACGCGACTAACATGGGCGAGGTAAAGTATTAGTACGTTGTGATTCCCAAAATATTGTAGGGTCATACGACTAATAACAAGATCCAATTGTAGGCTCAAACGTCGGGTGAACAAAGCTGGCGCGCAGGTCGTGGCCCGAGCAAGATGCCTAAGGGCGTTCACAACATAGTCGAGCTCTCGGAAGTCGGGAACTCGCTATACCCGCGTCGGCGTGTAGCGCCGTCTGAGACTGACTGCATGAGTACTTGCTAGGGATAACGTGCCCATCGGCTATAGATCATGGACCGCCCGTGAAGGTGATCAGTGGGTGGTTCCCGATGACCTGAAGGACTCGCTATGGGGCAAGCTAAAACACGTATTCCATTTCCCCCAAGGGTCAGAGTTGGTTGCAAAGAAACATGCACTAAGTATCATGTGCACATGCTGGAAGAATTGGAAGACTCAATGAATAAGAACTATGTGAAGAAGAATGTCACGCCAAATTTTAACATATTTCCAAAGATAAGGGAATTTTGGAAGGACTTTGTGGAGTCTGTGAATCTGAAGAAGCCCAGACGGTGAGTCGAAGAACAAGGCTAACGCGATAAGAATATGTACCCTCACACACTAGGCAATGTTAGCTACGTGAAGAAAATACTGCATGGGATAGCCGCGAACAAGAGCTAACTCTCAAAGGCGTTACTCTGCGACGGCCGAAGTTCATCGCACGATCAAAGCACGGTTGCTTGGGAGGGGCTTCGTCTCGAAGATGGCAGCTTGAGCTTCAGGAGCGATAGAGCCCGGAGGTGTCGCGAAAATATCGATGCTCATGTGGAGTCTTCCCAAGGGCTTTTCAGCCACGAAGGGAGAATGATGAGTCGATCGCTGCCACGGGTAACGAGGGAGCATCTTGGGCGCACCCGAGGAGTTGGTTTGGTGCCGTGGAAAGAAGGCTTCCAGCTTGACGATCGGAGTACAAGCGGCGAAAAGAATAAGAGAAGATGAACTGCAAAGTCAAATACAAGATGCTGTGGCAAGAGCGTTAGAGGAAGAGAGAGCGAAGCTGGATCAAGTTGTGGAGCAAGCAGTACAGAAAGCTCTCAGCTCACGACCGCCACTCGATGACAGCCCTCGGAACCTCAGTCATGGTGTTCTTAAGAGCAGCTACGCATCCACAACGATTCCGGGAGAGCATCGACTCCATTTTCCAGTGGATGACATCATAGAACCGACACCGTGCAAGCTGCATTTGTCCGCACATGGCATTACCATCAAGGTGGCTGATGGCAGGGCTTGGCCATGCACCTCCTCGCAGGTTCTCGTGACCGCCTAATATCATGGCTGGATTCGCCAGGGTCGAAGTAGACAGTGTAGTCCGACAATATCGCAAAATGGAGGTAGAGATTCCTGGCGAGGACGGAAAAAACAAACTTGGAGAAAACGTGCATGGCTTCCTCGCGTGGCGCAAGAGCTTGATTATGTTCGGCTCGGACGATGAGGCCGACAACGACGACGATGATGATGAGCCGCACTCTCCACACGCAGACCTGTCGCCTACGAAAAGTGCAACTCCTCCGCCGGCACCAGTTAGGACAAGTCCAACTCCTCCGCCGGCACCATCCAGAAAAGGTCCAACTCCTCCGCCGGCACCAGCCAGGAAAAGTCCAACTCCTCCGCCGGCACGATCCAGAAAAAGTCCAACTCCTCCACCAAAGACCACCAGAAAAGTCCAACTCCTCGGTAGGCACATAAGAAGAATCGAACATCGGCACCATCTCGGAAGTCCGTGATCGTCTTGTACCAAATCTCGGTCATCTGTGAAGGCAAAGACCTCGGAAGAAATTACCGCCGATATGACTGAAGAAGAACACAAAGAGCAAACGAAGGCCGAGGTAACATCTCACTTCCAAAAGGTGCCATCACCCGAGAAGACTAAAGTCGATGCTAATGCGCGGGAGTATTTCTTGAGTATGGCAAAAGCCAAAGAGACAGAGCGGGCTTCTGAACCTTCGGAAATGTCGGACTACGAGCGCATCTCCAGAAAGCAAAACTTGAAGATGGCTAGTGCTGAGGCGTCGATGTCGCAAGCTCAAAAAGATGCTGCTGAACAACGTCGTAATTACGAGCTAGGTCTAACCTGGAAGTACTTTTTGGGGCAACCGCTGGCTCCCCCAGAAGATTTAGAGAACCTAACAACAAAATTGCGGCGTGTCCATCAGTATTACATGAAGCAGTGCCAAGAGGGTATGTGGGCGGTCCCAGTGAAATACAAAGATTCGGATTTTCACAATGGGGATGGCATGTTCTGGTTAGAGTTCTGCGAATTGTATATGTTGTACCGGCCAGATGCTCTGGACGCGTCACTGGTCAGACTGTGGACTTTGTAAGTCTCTATTTATATTATTGTATATTCTTCTACCGTTCAACTGTATGTCTAACTTCTTTTTTACATATGTAGAATGGAGATACAGATGTGTAGAAGAAATAAGGATGAAGATTTAGGATTTCTCGATCCGGGGCTTGTCAACGAGACACTCGTCCGTGATAACCCAAAGTTTGTTGAAGAATATTTATCTAAGACTTTCTACAAGCTGAAAAACAAAACCTCCGTACTTTTATCCTATAACTTTCAGTACGTATTACCCTACTTCTAATATTGTTTTACTATTTTTGCGTGACACGGTGTGGGACTAATAGGCTATGTTAACATATATGTCTAGTTATCACTGGGTCCTCCTCGTCATCGAGTTAGAAGCTAGCAGGGTTTTTGTCTTGGACTCGATGAGAAAAGAACTTCGTGAGTATGAACATAATTTTTGGAAGATGATGAACAGTAAACTCGATCGCTATGTTATTGCTCTAGTAATATTTTATTCTATTGTATTTAAGGTTAATTACTATTTAAAATCATTCACACAAGATTCACACGGTATTGCAAGAAAGGTGGTCCATCTTCCCTTCAGAAAACTTTCAAAATAATAACAGACTTTCCATGCATGAGACAGACCGGAAATAGTTTATCGCATACTACGTATGTACAAATTTACATGCAATTGTCACGAAGAGTGTCGGCTATAACGAAGCCATGGTATATAATTACACATTCATGTCTACTTTTCTTTCATTTAACATCTATCATCATTAATTAAATTTCTCTTTTCTTCAATAACAATACTCCAAGATGAGAACCAATCGATTCATCGCCAAAAGAAATTTTAGCAATTCAAGAACATATCATTTGGATTCATTGACGAACAGTCATCGATCCAAAGGGCGAGTTCCACGATGACAGCCTCGATCCAAAGTGAACGAGATGTACTCACACTACATTTGTGAACAGACTATTGCAAAAACTAAATATTGTGATGCTTTAATATATTTTAATTATGATCTAACGACGCTTTATATACTATATAGTTGAAGGCAACATATCATGTGCACACAGGCCTTCCCGTGTACACATCGTGCACACCAACTAATAAAAGTCACGAAAACTCTGAAAAAATTTGTAGATGTACTTCATAGATTACTCTACCTATGTATAAAATTGCAGGTTCAAATTCAATACATATGAGGACTTACAAAAAAGAGAAAATTCAGAACCTGCAATTTTATACATAGGTAGAGTAATCTATGAAGTACATCTACAAATTTTTTCAGAATTCGGTTGTCACTGCCGGTTCGTCCAGGAACCGGCAGTGATATACACAGATCACTGTCGGTTCTTCGTATAAGCCGGCAGAGATATACATATATCACTGCTGGATTCTATTTTGAACCGGCAGATATAATCGAGTATCACTGCCGGATTCTAGTGTAAACCGGCAGAGATAGTCGAATATCACTGCCGGTTGTATAACGAACCGGCGGTGATATCTATTATCACTGCCGGTTCCTAAGCCAGCAGTGATATCCCCGAGTATCACTGCCGACCAATCACTGCCGGCGCCCATAACCGGCAGTAATGGCGTGGACGAACCGGCAGTGATGACCTATTCTGTAGTAGTGTAAAGTGTCATCTTCCTGGGTGGATCGAATTCGAGAAAGCAAGTAACATTATATTTTTCAAGTTTCATATACTTATATACAAGAAGAAGCACTGTGCAGACGCAGTTGTAAAGCAATTTATACGGATAGTGCGATTTGAAATCGACTGCTCGGATCTTCAGAGAGTGCTGTGCAAAAATACTGTACTGATTTTTGTATGGTAGCAATTCACTGTAGTGCCACACGAGAGCTTATTCTTACTATCCAATGCCCTGATCGAACGATCCGCCACCTATAGAAACTACTTCAGTTACCGTTCTATAAAAACTGCATATGATCTCTGTCCAATGGTAGTTAGGATAGCTGTGCTTGAGATACCTACGTGTGTTTTGGTACAGTGCACGAGTGTCCGACACCAAGTGAAAACCACGCAAGGTGAGGACTAAGCTGTAGCTTGGTGGCAACTTGCAAGCCCGTGCCGTCCTGCATGCAGTTTGCTCGCTTCCCAACACCGGTTCAACGTGGATGCTCGTTAAATAAAAACGGATGCATACCCGCGCACATCAAGTAGGACAGCACGTATCTATAGCTACAGAGGTTGTGAAGCATCCGATTAATTAATTAGCATGCATAGAAAACATGTACACATGTATATAGGTACGGTGATAAGTGTGGTGTGTGTGGGTCGTGTGGTCCATTTTGTACCTAAAAACAATGTACGGATTTCCTATGCTATGGGTTGGTACTACTTTCAAAGGGACCTATTGAACACATGTACTGTTATTGTTCGTTAAGGCCCTATCCCTTGCTTGTTACGTTTATAGATATTTCAAGGTTTATCTGTTTTATCGGATCGTTTCTTCAGTTTAACGGCCGTTAATGTTTAATAGTAGGTCTGTTTTATTGTGTCGTTTATTTAGGTAAAGTTGCAGGATTGCCATATAACATATATGAGATGAATGCTAGCTTTGCTTCTTTTTTTTTTTTTTTTTGCCACTTGAGCTGTTCGTCCACTTAATTATGATTCTTTAATTATATTTACATCATATCATCTTTTTTTCTTTAGGTCATCGATGTGAACAATTGTTAATGGCATAGTAGTTCCAAAATATATGCATGAAAGAAGATGAATTGATGCTTATTTTATTACTACAAATACATGTGTATATTTCTTGAAATTTTAAATAGTAAAATTTTTTATTACCATATGAACACTAGAAGGTGGGACGACTGTTCGTCATGCAAGTTTGAGTCTCTGGCTAGTATAAACCGTTTACATTGGTTCGATGACACTGTAGTATAAGGTTCAACATGCCTCTCGCTTCTTTGGTAGGAGACGTGCGTGTACACTTTCGTCTTCAAAGTTTGAGTCTCTGGCTCTTTGGTTCGAATTTGGGTGCATAATAAATAGATATCTAGTTTCTCTTAGATATCTCACAATTTGTCTGCTCCGGTAAAATCCAGGACCGAACTAGTATAAGATAATTGATAGTCCTGTTACCTGTCGGTGTCATTATTGTTTACGTTGTTTCGTTGTTTTTCTTTTCTTTTTCTGTAAAATATGTTTTTCAAATTCATTGTTTCTTTGGACGTGAAATAGCATGAGACCTCTAGATTCCTTCATGTAGGCACCTCACAGAAGGCACAGAATTTGTCATTCTCCATCCCCGGATCCTGACAGTTTAAGACATGTCTCATTTGACTTAAAACCAATTGTGCCAAATTTTGCCATTCTCGAATTTTACAGATAGGCCCTCTGTGTCCCTGGTGGACTCGAAACTACTCAACCAGAACGGCACAAGACAAGACGGAAAGAAAGAAGAATACTACCTGTCGGCGCCACAGCCCAAAATCCAAATATGCAGATAGCCGTCACTGTCAAAAGAACCCGTTCCAAGACGGCAAACACCTACCTCAAAAAATCCCAAAACACAGGGCCAAATACAGCAACACCCAATAAGGTTGGGTATTTTTAATAGTACCGCTTCATCTGTCGCTTAGTTATACAATATTAATGAAATATTACGTAGAGGAGAGAGAAGCAGGAGAGAGAGCACATATCGTCTTTCCTCACATGAAACAAGACATCTAGTGATCGGCTTGGCGTCAGCAATGAACATGAGGGCCACCGTTGAAAAATAGTTGAAAAAAAACTGACAGTGATGGAATCCGATACAGAAGGGAGATGGAGTAAGGAGTGAGCAATAGGAGAGAGATAAGGGTAACCGTTGAAAAATAGTTGAAAAAAAACTGACATGTGGCCTCACTTTAAAGAAAATTATAAAAAAAATGTTATTATGGAACGTGCTAGAGACAATCTATTGAAGATGTTGTCTTAAGATTATATAGTAATATTTAGAAATAGTGGTTGTCTTAACCATTCTACTTGCCCTAATCCTGATTCCTGCAGCAATAACAAGATTTTTTTATCTCGGAAGACGTGCGTCGACGATGACGACCGAGCAGCCAGAAAAGAATGCCCAGCAGGAAGACTTGGGTGGTTAGAAACCTGTCATGATCAGACCATGACCATGAGCTTAGTCGTCTACTGCACTGACGAGAGCAGCTGGAGGAGGACGATGCCGATAGTCCTGAACGGGAGAGCAACGTTAAACCTTGGGATATGTCACTTAGCGGCGATTCGCCATCATCGGCATCCGCGGAATTGCGCGGCTAGCTTCAGACAGGCCAACAATGTGTTTAGCTGACATGGGGCTAGCATCAGGCTGATGCAAGTGTATATATATGCAACTCACTCAAAAGTAAGCAAGCAAGTGTATCATGATTATATAATAACCCATAAGCATATTCATCAGTGTAGCATTAGCATCTCTTGTCAGTAGTTCCACCCTGTACACATGGGTACAAGACGAGCGCCTGAGGAGACGGAACGAGATGGCACAGGACGGCAGAAGCATCTGCAATGGAATCATAATCTGCATCTGCAGCTGTATCAACAGATGGGGTTGGATAAGGGAGATATTATAATTTACAACTTGGCAAGCCGACCGTGGAACATGATTAAGATAAATCAAGGACGTTGGAAAGTTGCATGTTTCAAGCTCTGCAACCTGGCATGCATGCATAGAAAGGAAACAAGAGCATGACACTGCTACATTAATTACAAGAAGGAAGACAAGGAGACATCATGAAACCCTGGCTACGCAGTACTCCCTCCTTTTATTTTTATAAGGTCTATTTTTTGAATAATCTTGTTTACAAATGTAAGATTTACATGTAAATTTAATGAGACATTTTCTTCTATACCCCTATTTATTTTCTCTCATCTATATACATTTATTCATTACCACCCACACAAAGTATATCTTTCATCTTCCAAGACAATTAAGTGAGGGCATCTAAGTCATTTTTTCTCGTATCTTTATCAATTTCAACGCAACCTTAATTCTTGTGTAAAATCAAAATACACTTTATAAAAATAAACGGAGGGAGTAGCAACAAAACAGGATACTAGTATTTTTGCAGATCAATGGGGTGTGTGTGTGTCTTGATTCCCTTCCATCCTATGCATCCCTTAGCCAAGAACTTGGTGTGGAGACAAGAGCGGCAGCTACGGCATCACGATCACCACAATATCAGAGCAAAACTACAAACAAGAGTTGAATTGCATTAGGAATGCAGATGGAGAGAATGAGCAGCAAGGCCTTCCTGTTAAATACTAAACTAGGTAGAATGGCGCACAATGCTGCGCCCGGCGAAAAAATCTGAGCCAAATTTTTCTACAAAAAACGAAATTCCGTTTTTCTCGGTGGTGTTTTTTTAAAAAAATTGGCTGGCTAGAAGCTATCGGTGAATTTGCGTAACGTAATTCCAATTTTTTGTGTCGAAAGAACTGACGCCCGTGCTGAATTTGCGGAATTATGGGGTATTTTTTGCAAAATAACTGGCGAAAGGACTTGTTCATGATTTTGGAATCTTCCGGATCAAAAGAACCAGCATTTTAAATCTCCCGGGTCGAAAGAACCGGCTGAAAGACTTGGAGACTTGCAGACTTGAAAAAAATAGTACTTGGAGAAAACATTTTTTCCAGGAAAAACAGAGAACACGACCGCGAAGAAAAAAACTACAGTTTTTTTTTGGAACAAAAAAATAAAGACGAATGACCCGTACGTGAATATACGAAACGATAGGGTCAAGAATAGTCTAGAGGAAAAAGGGCGAAAAATTATTAGAGACGACAAACTTCTTTTGTTGAGCCTAACACTCTACGCGTTCACCGAGTAATAATACATGTTTTAAAAAATAATATCAGAGATCGAGATGGAAAATCGAGTTGGGGAAAAAGTCTAGATATAGAGCTGCACACATTTCTCTGGTGCTGAAAAAAAAATTTCCGGGAAAAACGGAGAAAGGACCTAGACGTAAATAGCAAGGGCCTATTTGTTACGTTTTTGGACCTGTCCGCTATCCTGAAAAATTAGAAAATGGCTTGTCCACGATTTGAATCTAACGGGAGGTTTTTTTGTAAAACGGCACGCCAGGGACCCAAACGCGATGAATAGAAAAAAATCTTCCCCTCACAAAAAATCGCGAAGAACCTATTCGTAATCTAGAGGGACCTATCCGTAATTTGAAAAAAGGGAGGGGCTTTTTGCGAAATGGCGGAGGATGACGCGTGGATGGGCTGGATGAGGCTGAAATCTTCCGCGTATAAGGGTGTTATTATTATTTGCTTCGGAGTGGAAGACATCATCAACAAATTTGGAGCTTGACTTGTCGAATATGAAATTGGTCAGCGGTGACATAAGGCGGTAGCGACGCAAATAGTAAATTCATAAATTTACTCCAGTATAAAATGAACACAATGCATATGGGAATGATCGAGAAATTGGGACTAAACAACTGTTATGAGGAATACGAAAAACAACACTGTTAGCAGGTTGTTGTCACCACTTTTCAACATCACCACAGATCCCAACCTATAGCAGAGTGACACACACACAACTGTTCTAAATCCGGAAATACACCAGCAAACGGCTCATGGAGGTACTACGTTGTAAAAAAAAAAAGATTTGCAAGCTGCTCAAGCTCGAATTGAGATCTCGGCCTGCACTAGACTCGATATAAACTCGGCTCAAGCTTCAAATGAACCGAGCTTGAGCTTGACCGCAAAAGCTCGCGAGTTTCAACGAGACAAGCTTAAAGGGTCTAGCAAATTTCCTAGCCTGCCTGCATCCCTGATTCCTTAACTTTTATATCTGTTCCTATTAAGGTATGTATGATGTAATGTTGTGAGTTGTGATAATTTTTCTATTCTCACTTGTTGAATATTGTTGCATTTTAGTTTTTACTGAGCTTACTTAAGTCGAGCTTAAGCTTAAACCCTTTTTATATTGAAAATTAGTGTATGTTGAATTGTTGACTGTTTCCGAGCTTACTCGAGCCGAGCTCACGCCTACTCGAGCTTTGATTGAGCCAAGTTCAAGCTTAGATCTAGACTCGGATCCTAACTCAAGCTCGGCTCGAGCTTATACCTCGCTCGAGCTTGGGAGGCTAGGCTCACTCGACCGTTGCTCATTACAGCCCTAGAGGGTACATTGTCTACAATGAAACGAGAGTGACCTCCAAATATGACCCAACTTTCCACCGAATCGGTAACAAAACTGACAAGACATTCGAATGAACGCCGTACATCATACGTCTCCCGCAGATGATACCAAGACTTGTTATGCAATGTGATTTCAATGCAACCATTAATTAACCAGTCATTGAAACACTAGTCGCCAAAGATGCCAGATGTTCAGACTTCTGAATTGTTGTTTTCATCCTCTTCCAGGTGTATGCCAGTCAAATTCCTACAGTGCTAGTGAAATGACCAAACCAACAGACCGCGGTAGTGTTGATCTAGCATTTTCAGTTCCATTTTCTACACAAAACTAGAGAGGGTAGCACAAATAGTTCCAAGAAGCAACCGAATTTGCATTGATCATAGAAACGATGCAATCGTCATGCATGACGAAGAAGAAGATTGCATGATGGTTACACATGATACAGGAGGAACCACTGCAGAACAAAGATGTGGCATTTCAATGGCTCAATTAGCGCGCAATTCAGCTAGAAATTTGTCATATGCTCCACTTAGGCACTTGCCATATCATTGGGGGGATTAGCATTGAGCAACCCGTGAGGGCTCCCACAAGGCTAATGATGATGACATAGGGATGCATAATTAACCACAGCTTCATAGCTGCCTGCTGACAGCAGAGCTACTAGAAAGGTGACTTCTTGTGAGACGAAAAATACTAACCAAGAAAGAGAAGGATCTCTGCTTAATTTCGCATCCAACATTCCAACTGCCAACGTGCTAATCGCAAAAATATACTATCGTTGTGTAACACAGCATTCTCGTCCATCGTAGTGACAATCATTGACCTTCTCTAATCCTCCAAGGCTTAGCACTGCAGTAAACATACAATTTTTGCTGATGCAATTCTAGTGCCTCTACTAGTCCTATTCATCAGTCGTTACTCGATGACCTCACCTTCCCACTCATTATATCAACCCAATGCAGTTGATTCATGTTCCACTATGAGCAGTTAAGCACCACTCTGATGCATCCAAGGTTTTTCAGAGATTGTCGATCAGGACTAGGGATGGCAATCGGGTGGGTACCTCCGGGTATCACTGCCTTAAACCCAAACCCAAACCCGAACAAAGTCCCTGTCTACCCAAACCCATTAAGCTTTGCGGGTACAGATCTGTACCCATACCCAAATCAATGGGTACCCAATACCCAATGGGTACCCACGGCACAAATCTGTCTTGCTTGAGCACCGAAGGGCGAAAGGCGAGAGGTGGAAGGCGCTTCTGGCGATCGCATGCTCCTCCCCTCTCCTATCTCTTCACATCTCTTTTCTCTCTCTTTTTTGGCACTATCTGCTTTGAACCGTAGGGAGCCGATGGGAGGAGTTGGCGGCGAGGAGGAGCAGCGTCACGCCGAGGAGGCAAAGACGAGGGAGGAGGCCAAGCAATCGAGCGATGGGGCAAGGGAGGGAGGTGATGGGGGCGAGGAATCGGGGAGGCCGACTCGGCCAAGTAGTCCGTGAGTTTGTTTTTTTAATATACCTCTAAAAAAGTGGACCCACATGTCATAGGATACCCATTGGGTATCCATGGGTACAAATTGACACCCACACCCATCTTATGGGCTTATCGGGTACCAAAACCCGTAAACCCATGGGTCTAAAATGCTACCCATACCCACTCTTATCAGGTCGGGTACCCACGGGTACCCAAACCTATGGGTAAAACTGCCATCCCTAATCAGGACAGATCTTCTTCAGAAAAGAATGAAAGAAATGAAATATTATTCGTACGAAAAATGTTTACCAAGTGGTGTTTGGTGCCTTGGGCATACTGACTACTGAGACGCAGTAGCCAACAACACAACTCCACCCATATCACAAGCCAGAAAATGAGTCATTGCTGGTATACCTGCAAGAACATTCAGCTAGCTAAGACCCAGTACAAGCCCCGGTACTGAACTATTTATACAGAGAGAACTGATTCTAGCTCCTTTGGTCACGATTGATGGTGTTGAAACGAGATCACTATTTTGTGGTCATTAATATGTCACAAAAGCACCGCAAGATTTCCTCGCAATAGACATGGTGAACAAATGGAGCTTCAGAACTACGGACGAGACACGGTGATGATGCATTTTCTGCCTTCGTCAATTACAATATGTATGTAGCATTCAGATTCAGAGGAATCAAAATTCAATTTACAGTTTTACACTCCTGGGACATTAGCATCCACTGCGTGAAATTACTGATTTGACTTTAGGGAAAACGTTATTACCTAATCCCGTTATTGCTACAGTAGCTAAAATGTTTAATCTCGTCAAGGAAAAACATAAAGCGCCTATTAAGGCCTAAAATAGGTACCTATAAATCGTGCAGCGTTTGATAGAACAGAACTAACTAGGAATAGGGGCTCAAGTCTTTAGCAAAAACAGCGAGTGAAAATTGAAGTAAAGTTTGTTTCTCCTTCCTAGCTAGCCAGATTCACAAAAAACTGCTCATATATCTTAAGATGTGACTGGTTTTGACTTTCGATTAATCAAAATATTCCTGTTCAAAATATATATGCAGAAGGAAAAACATATTACGTACATCTACATCATACATGAAGAAATCAGCCATATGCAAAAGCAAAATGTGCACTCTCAACACATAAAAAAAATGTGCACTCTCAACACATCAAAGGAAAGGAACACTCTTAACATCCATGTAAATTGAAATGGCATTGTTGTCGAAGACTAGAAATATGGCAGTAATCGCTTTCAGTAACAGGGATATAGAAGCGACAAATTAGACTTAACGGTGCATGTGACCCGAGACGTAGTAATGTCAGATTGTTTGGAAAAAGTACAGAAGGATGGAAAGGATGCCATGCCAAAATTTTTTTTTGACAAATCACATGTCTAACTACTAACAAGTCTAAAGTAGCAGGCTTCTGAAAGGACTTATCACAACAAAACATTGGAAACTTGTCAGGCAGATACAAATTCGTAGAGAAGATGTGGCATGAATGTGGGTTTTTTTTTTGGAAAGGGAATAGCAGGAGAGGCTCCTATTGGGATTCATTAACATAAGGAGTAAAGAGTACAAACCTTTGAGCAAACCAGGAGGAGAGGAAGGGATTAGAGATAGAAATAGAGAAGGACATAGAGTGGTAGGAAACCATAATTAAATTACAATGAGTTAATCCAGGCGGCAAACTGAGTCCATAGCGGTTCTTTCATCCTGACCAGGTGCAACCTGACTTCGTCAATTAGGTTGATCTTCCAAGATCTAACCGAAGCGTCAATGTTGTTGAAGATGAAATTGTCCCGTTGCTTCCATATATGCCAGGACAAGAAAATGAAGATTTCCATGAAGAAAGGTTGACTGGAGCTTATTTTAGCATGTTGAATCATGGTGAGTATGTCCAGGGCAGTATCCCAATTGATGCTGAGGGAGCTCCAGCACTGTGAGCTGAAAGTGCAAGTGAAGAATAGATGTTTGGTTGTCTCTGGTACTGTTTGAGAGCAATGACCATAGCTACTGTCCTATCCCATGTAGAACCTTCTTCGTATTAACATTTGCTTAGTGTTTAGACGGTCCTGTATCATGAGCCAGGCAAATACTTTGAGCTTGGGCACACATCTGGATTTCCAAATTCGCCTAAAAATAGGCTGCGATGAGACGGCTTGAAATAGATGCCTATAGTATTTCTGTGCCATGTAGGATGCGTTGCCCCAGATGTAAGTCCATTGGTAATCCATTGGTCATCCAATCTGTGCCCCAGATGTAAGTCCATTGGTCATCCAATCTGTATTAAACAATTGAGGCCAGGAATCGCTTGAACAAGCTAGGAAAGTTGGAAATGCATTACCGATTGAGAGGAAATCCCCATCCTGTTTGTTTTTTTTTTTTTTAAAACGGCGAAAACCGTGAATTATATTAGGGGATTGAAAGAGCAGAAACAAGGTGCGAAGGCCGCACCCCTAGGGGGGAGAGAGGCAAGAAACAGAAGAAAGAGAAAAAAGAGGAAAAAGAGAAAAAAAGAAAAAAGAAGCACAGGATGGGGATTTTGCTCCTTCTATTTCTATCAGCTGCCATTGAATGGAAGAACTTGGTGTTTTTATCCCCTAGTTTCATCCATTTGATGATGGATCTGAAGTTTTGCTCTGTAAGACGAAGATTTCTTTTCTCCTCAATTCCTTAAAGGAGCAAGATAATAGCCTTGCAATTTTTTATGAGCTTTGAAAGCTGAGAAAGGTGGTGACTCCAATCTTTTAAGTATTTTCTGAGATTCATAAACTTCATGGCAATTCTTTTGGGAATGTCCATTTCATTAACTTGCAAATTCCAAGCAGATGGCACTGTGTCAAAAAAACCCCGGATGATCTAGCCAGAAATTTTCAAATCTGAAGAGGTTAAACTTAGGAATACCTAAGTCTATTGAAACATGGCAAGGAGAGTGGTCGGAGACGTTTTTGGGAAGGGTGATGATACAAGTATTGGGGAAGGTGGAAGTCCAATCAGTAGAAGTAAAAAACTAGTCCAGTTGTTGCAGCAACGGAGGATCTTGTTGCATGTTGCTCCATGTGTACTTGCAACCTTTTAGGGGGAGCTCAATGAGACCTAGAGTGGTGATGGTGCTGTTAAAAAGCATATTGTCAAGGATACTTCCACCTGGTTTGTTTCTGTTGTGAGCCGAGCGAATGAAATTGAAGTCCCCCATAAAAATCCAGTTGGAATTAGGAAGGAACTCAATTTGAGAAAACCAGGTGATGAATTTCTGTCTAGCCAGACCAGCACACGGACCAGAATGTGGCATGAATGTTGAAACACAAAACTAGTTTTTAGATTTTTCAATTCAATTAGTAGATTCCCCTCTATTCAAATTTGTACTCATATTCGCAACCAAAAAAAGATATATGTGAATATGGTTTAGGTTTTTCCATCCGAGATGTCATCATATTCTCTTTACTATTCACAGTCACATTCAAATTCAATTAATAAATATACATTATAGAATGCCTAGTTGGCCATTTTTAAAATTTAATGTGGCACTCCATTTGTATTCATTATTACATTCGACTCCTATTTGAATTCATATTCGCTTAAAAAATATGGATATGAATATGCTTTAAACACTATCTGATTCGTTTTCACCCCTAAAACCAGGGATACAAATTTCATCGAATTTCGACGAATTTTCACTACAAATTTCGAATTTTGGGCCACCATAAAATCCAAAGTACTGGCTAGATAAAAAAAATGAAAAAAACTGAAATTGCTACAGTGATTCCATTTTTGCAGCAAAATTTCCCCAAAATTTGTCGAAATATCATGATTTTGACTGTTTTTAAACTTTTAGAGCCGGATTTAATCAGATTTGGTCCAATAATCCTTAAGAAAGTCATCTTCTATGAAAATTTGTTGAAAAACTGAATTTTTGAGACATTTTAAAATTTTGGTCAAACACTATCAGATTTGTATAAAATTGTACATGATTTATAATGTTCTAAAAAATTTTATGCTGCCATCTTTAGTAGTGTAGGATTATACAAAAAAATCTCAAAATAATTGAGCTTCATTTGTTATCTTTAAAAAATCAAAAATAGAATGAACATAATTGGGACAGTAACATTGTCAGAATTTTATAAATTTTCTCGTGTGTGTTCATGATGTAAAATTTTTACAAGAGAATAAGAGATTAAAAATTGTGTTAGTGCCATTTTATAAAATTTTCAAAAAATTTCTACTTTTTTTGTTTGGTCAATCAAATCTATGTAAGCATTGAACTTCATTTGTTATATTATATTGCAAAAATAAAAAAGAGAAAGAACATAAATGGTATTGTGCCTTGTAAGAATTTTATAAATTCAGTGAAGTGCGTTCATGATTTAAAATTTTTATGAAATCTTAAGCATTTCGTTATTACCCTTCTGTAAAATTTTTAAAAAATTTAAACATTTTTGTTTGCTAAAGCAAATCTATGTATTGCACATTAGGCTTTTATCAAGACGTAATATTGTCAGAATTTTTAAACATTCTTTAAGCATGATCATCATCTAAAACTTTTATAGAAACATTAATGATATATCAGAACCATGTAAAAAATTCAAATTTTTCTAATGTGGTTTGAACTATATTTCATTTTATTCAAGTTTAGGTAAGACTTTTAACAGACAAGATAATCTTTCTCGAATTTTTAAAAACTCATAAAGCTCGATTATCATCTGAAAATTTTATGGTAATATTATTAATTCATCCGAACTATGCAAAAAAATTTAAAATTTTCTAACGTGATTTGTACCATTTTTCATTCGGTTCAAATTGGCCGGTCAACATTTTATTAGGACAATAGCCATGTTCAACTTTTTAAAAATTCATCAGACTTGATAATCATCTAAAATTTTTATGAAAACATCATTGATGTGTCAGAAACCTCCACAAAAAATGTTAAAATTGTTTGACATCGTTTGGACTATTTTTCGTTCAGTTAAACTTTGCCAAAATTTTGGCAATCTCGGATGAAATTTCTGATTTTTGGTTGAAATTTCAAAAATTTTGGCCCAAAAAATTCTAGATTTGAATTTTGATCAGATTTCATCCTAAATAATGAGATTTTATCGAAATTTTAGATTTCGATCACCGGTGAAATTTCATCCAAAACAAATTTGAATTCCTGCCTGAAACGACGGGATACTCGGAGACGACGAACACAAGGTGTCGCCTCCGGCTTAGGATCTGTGTAGTGGGCTCCGGACCTTCAGTTATCAAGTGTGGCGAAAGACATGCAGTTCGGTTTCACACACGACACAAAAATGGGGCCCAATTTGAATGGGCCAGAATCGGACAGGCTCCCGGCCCAATCAAACTGGGCTCAAAGTAATCGTCCTCCAAATAAGAATCATAATTAGTCACATAATACTCCAGTAGTAACTAAATTAGCGCAATCAATGTCTAATGGTTTGTTCATGTCCAAAATTCACTCCAATCCTACTTATTATTCCAAACGCACCACATGGTTGCATAGTTCAAAATCCTAGTGAAATTTCGGAATTTTCGTCCCAAATTTCATATTTCAACCTGAACGAGATTCAAAATCTCAGCCGGATAAAAATTGAAAAATTCAAATTGCTACAATAATTTCAGAAATTTCAACAAATTTCACCAAATTCTCAGGTATTTTGACCAAATTTGGGTCAATAACCCTTAAGAATGTTATCCTCTATAAAAATTTGTTGAAAAACCGAATTTTTGAGATGTTTTATAAAAGTAGCAAAAATACTATCAGATTTTTATAAAATTGTACAAGCTTGACCATGCTCTAAAAAAATTATGATACCATTTTTAATAGCCTAGGATCATAGGTAAAAATTTTCAAAAGGATTAAAATTTATTTGTTATATTTAAAATTTTAAAAATAGAATGAGCACAATTCATCAAGCTTAAAAATTTTCATCGGGACAGTAGTACTTTCAGAATTTTTAAAAATTCATCATGCTTAATTATTATCTGATATTTTTATGAAAACATTAGTGATGTGTCAGGACCATCCACAAAAAATTTCAAAATTTTTTAATATCGTTTCGGCTATTTTTCACTCGGTTGAATTTTTCCTAGATTTCGGCTATTTTCAAGAATTTTTTTCCGAGAATTTTTCACTCGTCGAAGTTTTCTGAAACTTCGGTTTTTCGTTTTTTTTTTCTGTCCATTCGGTGCAGAAGATTCGCATTTACTTCCAACGGCGAGGCTATCCGGAGGACGTGGGACTGCATGTTTGCTGTGGCGTTCATTTTTTTTGTCAATTTTTACCGTCGTTATTCTCAAACCGAGATGCTATTATCGTTGACTCGAATCTGTTCTTGCTACAAGTGCCATCATCCAACTGACACTCTGCGACTGTGCCTAGTCGGATATAGGCACTGCTACCGTCAACCAAGCGCATACGTACCCAATGTTAGAACTTAGAACTCTGAAACCTACACTTAAATCAAACTAGTCATGTACCCGTGCGATGTTGCAACGAAAAGTCAATTTATGACAAAAATTTATTTGCAAAAAGCGCTAATCTTGTCTGAATAATACTGTTCAATCTGAATGTACAATAATTAAAACTCAATTTACGATAAAAAGTTTATTTGCAAAGAGCACTAATAGTGGCAAAGATAGATAATTAAAAAACGGTGGCAAAGGTGGGTAATTAAAGAGCAGTGATAAAGGTGGGTAATTTTAATGAAGTGACGCGGGAAAAAACTCTTACTTTATATAGTAGAGATATGAAGACGTCGCCACAATAGCTGAGGTTGGTGAAGACGACTCTAGCCTTAGCCTCGAAGGCGAAGTAGCAACAGGGTACTGGGGGAGCACCCCGCTAGCGAAGGCGACGGTTAGTTCTTGCGGAGAGCGGAGGGTGCAACATGTAGAGGTGAAAACGGATCGGATACGGTCGGATATTGCTATTTTCGTATCCTAACCCATATTTGTTTTCCGGATTCGGAATCGGATACGGTAAGACCGAATACGGATACGGATTTGGATATTTCGGAGTTTCGGATACGGTACTGTCGGGGCGGATACATACTGGATTTGGTTCGAAAACGGATAATACAAACGGATACATACTTGTTGAAACATTCGACGTACTAGCAATAAATTCATATATATTACATAAGTTTAACAGCTCACACAACACAAGTTTAACAAGGGTATCAAATTCATACACAAAATTCGACAATCACTATCAAATTCATACACAAATTCGACAATCGACAAGCCACAAGTTTAATATAATTAACATTTCATACTTCTACATAAATCCATACGACCATAATAAGTTCGACATGCCGTACCATCAGTCATCATCACTAGCAATTTCTTCTTCCTACAATATATGTATACATAATACGAATGCCACGTATTTTCGGCATTCGGATATCCGATCGGATAGTATCCGGTTACCATGTACCGAAGCTATTCGGTCGGATTTCACGGCTCCCGTATCCGCTACCGTATCCGGTAGCAACTATCCGGTACCGTATCCGAATCTGGCCGGATACAGATTTTTTTTTCCGGATACGATTTTAATCGGGTTCGGTACCGGATCGGTCAGGATTAACCCGTACCATTTTCACCCCTAGCAACATGGCACGCCACAAAAACTCTCTAATTTACTGTTTTCTAGCTTGTTGCCTATATCAATACCATGGCGTCTATCGGTCTATATATGTATTTGCCACTCAAACTAAAAGAATGGGAAACATGAAAAAAATAAACAGAATAAAGCTAAGAGGGTTCAAAATAAACAAGACAAACATTTATAGGGGGGTAATAAATAAAAGGAACACGACATCGTACATCGTTTGTGTATAGAATACATTAATTGTTTCCTACAAAATTACTATGGTGTTCCTGCGAAATTCCCGCAAATGCATGAATGCAAAATATGAGTCTTCTTGTTCACCGTGCAACGAAGGACAAAGTCGTGTCTTTGAGGCAAATAAAACTCGACAATTTAGAAAACTTAAATGTCAACAGTTTAAGAATGGAGATAGTAGGACATTTTTTTTTCTTGTGCTAGTTTAGAGTTCTGATAAAATACAATTTGTTATGATCAAATCTGACCAACTATAACACTTCAATTTAGTTTTCTTTGTGAAATCCCAAGTGTCACCCTTTCAGAAGGATGGTTCTTTCGAACGGCCGCAGCCTGCAAGAGCCCGTCCATTGATGAAAGCCAGCAAAGGCATGGGCGTATGCAGTTACAGGGACATAGGTGTACAGATGTATATCAAAATTTTTTGAAAAAACTCAGTATATAGCAAGTATATTAGACATATATACTATTAAGTGGGCTCAAAAATACACATTTTAACCTGTCCCACTTATTCTCTCTCCCAATCTTCCCTACACAGCCTATTCATCAAGGTCCGTTTTCCTCCATTCCTCGAGCTCAACACCAACTATCCTTTCATTCCTGACACCCCCCGTATTCTCTCACTCTCTTTGTGACAACGGTGCAGGTGGCAGCCCAACAATGACGGACGAGGGCTATGGGGTAGGCGCAAGTCGGCAAGGAGCATGGTAGCAGACGAGCGATCAAGCAGCCACCGGCACCGGCGAATAGGCGGAGGCAGCAGGGTAGGTAGTAGCGCAAGAAGTGGTCCACGGCAGTGGTGAATTCAGGATTTTTTAGAATGAGTGATCGGAGTTTTAAAAATATTGTTCAATGTAAAATATAAAGATTTACAATAGCAAAAAATACAAAGTATAAGTTGTTGTTAATAAAGACAGCACCTAAAATAATTTAAAGATTTGTGAATTGGGGATTTCAAATCTATATACTTCCTCTTTATTTTTGAATGTTCTACATGCTACATTTAAAAAACTTCATTACAAATTAACACAACGTTGATAGAGTTGTGAATTGAGAATTTCAAATTTGGGAATTAAGAATTAAATTCACTTGTGTGGTTGTCCATGCCAAATGCTCAGCTACTATTTTAGCACACCTTCTTGCCCCGTCGGTCGCTGCCGGTGTCGTACCTTCCATCCTAACTCGATGCTCATTGTGGCATAGAACTACCATGCAACACGCCGTGCATTGCTCCTTGCCCTACTGGACATCGCTGCCTTGACCTACCAACTGTCACTGGTGTCACATTTTCCATCCTCGAGTCAGTGCTTGTTGTAGCCACGGGGGTTATGGCTGCCTGCCGTGCACCACTACCTCCACTTCTACCTCCGTCTATTCGTCGGTGCCAGTGGTTGCTCGGCGCTCATCTGCTACCCTGCTCTCTGTCAGCTTGCCCCTACCCCATAGCCCTCATCCGTCGTTATTGGGCTGCCACCTGTGCCGTTGTCACAGAGAGAGTGAGAGAGTATGGGGGTGTCAGCTATGAAGGGATAGTTGGTGTTGGGCTCGAGGAATGGAGGAATACAGACTTAGCGAATAGGCCGCGTAGGGAAGATTGGGAGAGGGAATGGATGGGACAGGTTGAAATATATATTTTTAAGTTCACTTAATAGTATATACACCTAATATACTTGCTATATACTGAGTTTTTTTTCAAGAAATTTGGGTGTACATATGTACACTGATGTCCCTATACTGCGTACACCCAAGGTGGGCGGCAGGGCAGCCATGGTCCTTATGGCCATAGCAAGCACCGTCTTGGGAATGGAGAGTGCGACACTGGCGACGGCTAGTGCATCAAGGTGGTGGTGTCCAGTAGGGCAAGGAGCAACGTGCGGCGTATTACATGGTAGCCTATGCCATAGTGAGCATCAAGTCGGGATGGAAGGTGCGACACCACCGACGACTGACTGGGCAGGAAGTGGTGCTAAAATAGTAGTTAAGCATTCGGTATGGACAACTACACATGTGAATTTAATTCTTGATTCCCAAATCTGAAATCCTCAATTCACAACTCTATCAACGTTGTGTTAATTTGTAACTATGAATTATGGTTTTTTAAATGTAGCATGTAGAGCATTCAAAAATAAAGAAAAGGTATATAGATTTGAAATCTCCAATTCACAAATCTCTAAATTATTTTAGGTGTTGCCTCTATTAACAACAACTTATACTTTGTATTTTTTTTCTATTGTGAATCTTTATATTTTATATTGAATAATATTTTTATAACTCCAAACACCCATTCTAAGGGTGTGTTTGGTAGGGCTCCAGCTCCACCAGATCCGTAGAGTTAGAGCTGTGAGTACATTAAGAGTGTTTAGATAGATCATATTGTTTACATTTTAGACCAAAAATATAAACTTAATTCACTTTATTTTAACCTACAAGTTTCAGAGATCAGGTGAAGCTGGGATTTGAAGCTGTGCCAAACAGGCCCTAAAAATTCTAAATCCACCACTGAGCAAAGGTAATAACCACTGAGCAAAGGTAATAACAACCTTCATGAAAAGAGAAATCAAGAGAGCATATATGCGACAAGTGTAGCCCCATGGACATTTATTTGCCTGAGCCTCTTTATTTCAAAAGAACATCTTTCGAGCTAGAGATTCTCTTCTGCTCTCTTTCTATTATCTGTTCTTGTACTTGACGTAGAGATTGCTTCATACTCTTTTAAAAAAATATAATCAGAGGAAAGACTAAGTGTTGGTTGGATGGATGTTATCATTTACCATGATTTTCTTGCTAAGGCGTGGATTGCCATACTTTTTGTGCAAATATGCTTAACTGAAGTGTGACAAAATGCAACACCAACCAAACACCCCTTCTTGCACCTCCATGGGCACAAAGTTGCCAACTGATATGAAATAAGATGAAATCATTACATGCTATGAAAATGGGTAAATGCTCTCGTTCGGAACAGGGGAAAACCTAAGGAATTTCAAAGAAATCGTTCTGCTTCGTGTTAAATTTCTATGTTTGAAACAAGCTCTAACTGCTGTTGGAAAACCTAGAAGTATGATCTATAGGATAATATATTAAATAAAAAGGAGATTATTCCCAAAGGGAAGTACCATTAAAAGGAGCATTAGTGAATAGTGACGCTTCTTCGTCGGAAAAAAAAAGGTTCCCATGAAAGGGGAAGTGTTTGGGAAAATGGGTAATCTGCCAAAAGCTCAAAGTTGGGGAATAACGCGCAAAGCTTGGCATCTTACAAGACACGCCACCGCGCCACTAAGATGAGTTGAACTCCTTTTATATCTACCAGAGTTTGTGTCATGACATTCATGTACGATCACCTGTGGCGTCAACTAAAGGTTATGCACTGTTCAAAAAAAGGCAGTGGAAACCTTGTAAATGGCCGTTAAAAAAGGTAAAGTTTTTCTACCTGTTATGTTTATGATATTTTAAGATTTGTTCATTTGATCGAGCCGTTTATTCGGCTTAACGGCCGTTAATATTTAATAGGTCCGTTTTATCGTGGGCTAGCTCAACTAATATAAAAAAAGGTTTACCCTATTGTGTGTATCCATGATCCCTATAAAAGCACAATCTCATCTCTCTAGGGTTTAGGCCCGCCCCCTAAACAGGCTGGCTGTACGGTGGCTTCACAGCCAAGCCTCCCCAAAAGCCAAGTCAAAAGTTGCAGCTAGGCAAGAGGTGCTTCAACATGGCTTCAAGCACTCAGTCACCCGCCCTCCTCCCTGCCGCTAGGTTGCTCGTCCGCCACCCTGCAGCTCGTTCACCGCCTCCTAATTGTCGCCTGGTCACTCGCCCTCTTCCTAATCCAGGGCCTGGTGGCCGCCTCCTCCCTGCTGCCCGGTCGTCGCCGCCTCCCCACCGCCTGGTTGCACACCCTCCTCCCGATCCAGCACCCGGTGGCCGCCTCCTCCCCACCCTATCGCCCAATGGGCACTGCATCCGCACGATCACCCGGTGGCTGCCTCCTCCCCTTTGCATATCAGCTAAAGCTGCAAGCATCCAACAAAAAACTAATTTACCAAACGGCCATTTAAGAAAATCTACAGCTATGTTACGACCCAGTGAGCCAAAAATAGCTTTTCAGCCCAGCCGCAGCCCCTCCTCCAACAGGGCCTTAATTGATATGGCCATAGGAGCAGAAGAGACTTTACAACCAAGGAGAAGTACTAGACTCACTCCAAATATGGGAATGAGATCTTCTTTGGCAGTGAAAGCCCTAGATGAGATTGAGTTCGACTCCAATGGAAGTGAAGAGGAAAAGGAAGACATGATGCTTGATGATGATGCTTCATATGGTGTTGGCAGTGATTAGAACTAATACAAGTTAGCAAGTTGATATCTATACATTTTATTGTTTTGGTGTTTAGTACTAAGCTAGCTAGCTACATACTAGGTTTCAATGCTTTGTCTAAATTAGAACTTATAGCTCTTAATTTTTGCGGAGGGGCCCAGTGACAACTAACAAGACACTGAGTCGCTAACCTTTCTAGGTGCACTGTTGCCTCCTTTTGTTATATGGTGCACATATAGTATTAGTATATAGCATTATGGGTAAAGTTTTAGTCATTCTTTTGGGTAAAGTTTAGTCACCCTTTTGGGTAAAGTTACAAGATTACTATATGACATAGAACATTATGACATACATGAGATAAATGCTAGCTTTAGCTTTCATTGCCACTTAAGCTATTCATTCATTCAAGTATGATTCTTTAATTATATTCATATTATGTCATCTTTTTTCTTCATATCACCATTGTCGACAATTGATAGCCTGATAATTATATTCTGTGCACGAAAGAAGATGAATTATATGCTTGTTTTGCTACTGCAAACACATGTATATATTTATTTGAATTTAAATAGTAAAACTGTTTATAATGCTATTTACAAGGCCGTTTACCGTATAAACACTATAAAGTAGGGTGACCGTTCGTTAACCGTTTACCGTTATTTAGAACATTAGGTGTACGTGGTTTGGAACTTGGGGCAAATTTTGACTTTTAAACACTTAAAATATTATTAAAGAAACGAGACCGGAAGCGAGGTTGTCAAGATAGGATCCTAACTGGCGACTGCAGGGGACCTCTGTTCATAAGGCTCACAAGCAACTCAGACTAGCCTGTTTGTTTGTTATATTAACAAGCAGAACGGAGCACAAACAAATGTTACAACATAGCTGTCAGAAAGTGGTAAATCTGAAGCAAATATTTAAGAATATCACCCTTCTAAGTAAATGGTTGTTTAAACTCTTAACAACGGAGGGTACCTGGCAACAACTGCTTAGGAACAAATATTTAGGATCCAAGCCACTAGGGCAAGCTAAGTGGAAACCAGGAGATTCACATTTTTTGTCCAGTTTAATGAAGGTAAAGCAAGATTTCCTTCGCTTTGGCACCTTCAAAATTAATAATGGTTCGCAGGTGAGGTTCTGGGAGGATATCTGGCTTGGAAATTGCCCTCTTAAAGATCAATACCCTGGTTTATATAGCATAGTTAAAAGGAAGTTTACAACCATTGCTGAGGTTCTCTCAACAGCACAACCAAATATTTCGTGGAGAAGATCACTGATCGGACCAAAGTTAGTGGCGTGGAATGAATTACTTTCACGTATCGTTAACATTAATCTAACGCAGAATAATGATGAGTTCTTCTGGAATGTATGTCATAATGGTCAATTCTCTGTGAAATCTCATTATCAAGCATTGATAAAAAGTGGAGTGCCAAATTTAAATAAACGATTATGGAAACTTAAATTTTCACTAAAAATCAAGGTGTTTTTGTGATACCTAAGAAGAGGAGTCATTCTGACTAAGGACAATCTAGCAAAGCGAAATTGGTAAGGATGCAAAACATGTTGCTTTTGTCACGAACCTAAGACAATTAGGCATCTGTTCTTTGATTGCCGTTTTGCACACATAGTTTGGACACTAATATATTTGGCCTTTCAAATATCTAGTCCAACGTGCGTGGATAGCATGTTTGGAAGTTGGTTAGAGGGTTTTGGTCCAAATGTTAGAAACATAGTTCTTCTTGGTGCTACAGCTGCATGTTGGTCTATATGGTTATGCAGGTATGATAGGGTATTTCAAAAGAAAACCATCTCTTCTCCTTTGCAGGTTATTTTTGCTATTATCCATTGGTCTGCGACGTAATGTGTTGCGTATGAGATGCGAGCTATTTTGGTAGAGGCTACTCAATGTTTGGTTCTGGTGGCCACGGATTTTTATTCCCGGACGCATGGGTGGCGGTCTAGTCTTCGGATTGCTTGTCATTAGAGTGTGCGTGGTCCCTTTTATTCTTTTTTGGCTGTGTGCTTCATGTTAAGCAGAGACCGGAAGCAATTTCAAGAACTTGTATTATCTCGATGTAATGCTCTTGAAATTAATAAAATTCTTTCATTATCTAAAAAAAATCTGAAGCAATGCATATCACGATATTTAAAACGAGGGTCTTAAAATATGTCTTATCACGATATTTAAATCTGAAGCAATACATTGCCTTAAAATATGTCTTATCATACATTTTACGTCCTTATGATCAGTTACATTTACAGGGTTTTCCATTTTCGGAATTCGCCAGAGGTAGGAATACAATGTGGAATGCCTATAATACATGCATTCCGTATACAGCACAGATATAGCATGTACAGATAAGATCCAACTATACATTAAATTATGTTATATAAAATACCAAATGGTCTATTTATGTACAGTATCCAATTAATCGAGACATGATCAATTTGAAGTACAGGAGGTGCAAAACATATTTTACCGGTTGGATCATGAACGTCTGCTTGTAGCAGGGTATATAAAAACAATTACCCCTCTTCAGCAAAAAAGTTGGGCTCTGCCGGCTTCTGTAACAACCTTGCAGGCACTCTTTCCTGCAAACGGGCCTTTCGGGTAGCATTTCTCCGTAAGATCCGCATCATGTTGCCAGCAAAACGTGAAGCATATAGTGCCGCACCAAGACTGAGTGAAGTAGAGTCATCACTCACAATCGCTACTTGCAACCTCTTCTCCTTCTCAAACAAAGAATCTTCCAGCTTCTTTCTGCAGTATCTGTGCCAAGCTGCCTGTATAAAACACGCCGCCCAGGTTCTCCATTGTTGTGAGTAGAATCTGAAGGTATGCCTGAGCTGTTTGCTGTGGAGCCTCCTGAACTGGGTGGCCACAAACTTCAAGTCATCAGCCCTCAGAGCAAAAGCTTCAACTTCAGACAATGTCCTCACTGTCCTGGTTGAGCTAGGAAGGTTCGAAGCTGAAGTGGGGTCAAGAGCCCAAGTGAGGAGCTCTTCACCACAAAAGTCTCCACCTTTGAGAACATTGGAGTTGAAGAAGCCGGTTTGTCCACCATTTGTTGTCATACTCTCGAGATTTCCTCTCATGATGAAAAGCATTTCATTCACTGGGTCTCCTTCACAAATGACGCAGCTGCCCTCTGTGTATAGCATGGGCTTTAGACGATCACACATAGCATCCAAGAGCTGCTCGTCCATGTTTTCAAACATAGGAACCTGCAAACAGTGGAAAAAGAATAAAGATGAGAGAACTGATTACCTAAATTAAGGGATAGAATGTATTGGTTCACACAACAAAACCAATAGAAAGGTGGGCTATGAATTAAGTATAGCAAAGTCTAGGTCTCCTTAGAGGCCATTAAATGGCCTCCTTTGGAAATATATGGAGTATGTGATATGTCAAATGAGGACCTTTAAAATTTATTAAGTACACTCAAGTTCACAGGGTCAAGTACACCAAAACTGATGGTGCAAATTTTCTAAAATCCATATGGAATTTCAGACGAATAGAGGGAATGGGCAATGGGATAATAGCATATGACTTTCCAGAACTTATTTTTTATGTTGTCTAGTTTGCTCTAAAAGCTTGAGACAACAAAGTGTGGCTGGTGTTGAAGAGACACAAAAAAGAAAATATATTCAAGAAGTAATTTGGCACAGGAGGCTGAACTACGAGGAATTGTTTTTTCAGCTAAATGACCATTATCCCATAACAGTACTGGATTGGCCCTTGCCATTCTCCCTTTCAGCATTCAGCAACCTGACCTAAGTTGAATCAAGGCCCATCCCAGTTTTGGCACTGCTGTTAGAACAGACGACCCAAATAACAAGAATATACTGCTCATCAGGTGTGGTGGGCACAACCAAAACGAACTCAACACAGACACTGTTCAAAGCACCAAACACAGGCCTGTCCAAAATAGTACATGGAGCATGTAATTGCATTTACCATTCTGGTTACTGATGCGAACATATCTTCACCTAAAGCCATCAAACTTCAGGAACTGCCAGACTTGCACTACAGTCCAAAACTGCCAGGGTCCAGAATAGAACCATAACTAACACCTTCTGACAGTAATGCAGATCTATTCAAAATAAGCAAGAAACCTGGAGCTTTCATTCGCAAGACTTAAAAACCCCACTATTTGTAATGCACATGCAGTGGCAAGAACAAAAGGCATATCTATATCATCAGTAAGTGGCAGGAATATCCAGTCTTTGACATATGATTTGGCATAACATGCAGTAGAGTTCAGCATTAATTCAATGTGTATGACTCCAGAAGATAAATGTCACCTCAAGATGAGGGTACTTGAGTGTGTCAAGTAAATTCATTTTCATATACCTCCAGATGGGGCAAGGAGTAAAAAGAGGTTTCCTTACAAATAGAATAGCAACATGTAAAGGTTGAGAAAGTACCTCATGAGAAGTGACAGACAAAGATGCCGCTTATCTCTCTCCTAAGATCCTTGGGAAGATTTATAAGAAGGCCCTCTTCATCAACCCCTCTTGTTTCCTGCCACCTGTATTGTTCATGACGCAGTATCCGCTCCTTCAGGTTCTCAGGAAGTAGTCGATGTGCCATCCATTGCTCTGTGTCACGCCTTTTCACTCTCATTTCTTCTATACGCACAGAGGCTGATTGTAAATAGGTCTACAAAAATCCAACCAAAACAGAAAATTAGGAAAAGTATGACAACCATAAACAACTTAACTGCCTAGTAATTATGTAATTAAACTAGTTCTTCCTGCTTACACCTTAAATAATGGAGATGATGTCTTTACATATAAGTACAATACAGTACAAACAATCAGGAGCCGTTTTAAGGATAAATCAGAGATGATTATGCATGAAGTGAATACAGATTGACTATAACTTGATTGTGGATTCTATTGAAAAGATCAATTGGAAACCTTAAAAACTATTCTAAGTAAAGTTCTAAAGGTTGATGTTATTGTTGTCCCATGTTATTTTGAAAACAACCAAGTTACTACAATAACAGTTCTTGTTAGCACCTAACATGATTGTGTAGTCCACTATAAGGCCAATAGACAGTTGCAGTCTTGCTACATGGCTTGGACTTATCTGGTACTTGAATATCAAGACTGAGGCTACTAGGAGTGGCATCATCTCTAGACAGCTAATAGTACAGAACATGTCTATGGATTTAGGCATTTAGCTGTTTGAGGCTAATGTGACCATTGGAGCACTTAAAAACAGGTTCATCTTAAAGCAGGGTTTGTTACTTTTGCAATCCATTTCATTTTTTGGGTTTTTTTAATAAAAACAGTTCTTCTTCTCTAGGGCAAATATTACCTTTAGAATAACTCAAACAAAAGCTTGATGTTTATCTGGTATTTATGATAATATAAGGTTTATAAATGAAAGAATAAAAGACCTCCAAGGACAGTTTCATTTCACATTGTCCAATCAACTGGGCTGAAATCAAGTGAATAGATTAGATACCAATATTAAGTAGTGCGCTTTTAGCATGCCCAAAAAAACACATCTGCAGGTGCACAATTTTGCATTTCCAAAAATCCTTCACATGGGTTGCACTAATTAATAAATTACCACTTAATCCAACAATAAGAAGATGCGGTCAGTGGTAAATATTGTACCTGCACATTACCAATAAGGAGTGCAAATAAAACTAAACCTGATGTCGAGACAAAAACAGCAAACAAATTCTCCCATGTATAAGTGCTTGTTTTCAGGTTTTGACCAAGAGAACTGCAATAGATAGACAAATATATAAATGCAACATCTTAAGTCATCATTCATTGGTGGAAAATAAACTGAAAGTTTTTTTTTTGGACAAACCTTAGATTTTGCAGACCCCACCAAAAGCAATAGAATAACTTTTCAAAGAAACTAGTTGATTGTGAAACATTTTGGAGAGCTGGTAGAAAGATTCCAAAGATTGGGTCTGGATTGCCATTGCCATTGCCATTTGTCGGGCAAGCATTTTGTAAGAAAGTATTGTTTCCATCTGTATTACTCCCACAATATAAAGATGTAGAATCACAGCCTTTGTGGTTACCACATGCTTCTCTCCAACAGGTTTCTTCTCGTTGAATGGAAAGAAGGTACCAAAGGGCCCCAAGGACCTGCAAGCAATTAAAGCATCAGTTGGTAATGTCTTTACAAGGGCCAACAAAATCTGGAGATTCTCTTATTACAAATTGAATAGACTATGACAGACAAGATTCTCTTATGACAAATTGAATAGACAATGGCGGACAGGGTGTGTAAGAATGAGAGAATTGGGGAGAATCAGATTGATCTCTATTGGCAGAATGGGTGCCATACATATACAGGAGAGGCTATACATGAATAAGGAAACCTATCCTCTAATTATAGCAATACAACATAACAGGGAATGCGCCAGCCTCTAATGGCAAGGCGCAGCCTGATTGGGGGCAAGTCCATGTATGGACTTGGTAGGAATATATTCTCTAACATCCCCCCGCAATCTCAGCCGGGAGCAGCGCGGACGTTGAGATTGGAGCGCAATTCCTGGAAGACGGAGGAAGGGAGACCCTTGGTGAAGATGTCGACATATTGGTGGGAGATAGGCACATGTAGAACACGGACGTCACCAAGTGCAACACGCTCGCGAACGAAGTGAAGGTCGATTTCCACATGCTTGGTGTGTTGGTGTTGAACTGGATTGGTGGAGAGGTAGACGGCGCTGACGTTGTCACAGTAGACGACGGTAGCACGGCGAAGAGGTTGACGGAGCCAGCAAGCTTCGGCAACACCATTTGCAACTCCGCGATACTCCGCCTCGGCACTTGAGCGGGACACAGTGTGTTGCCGCTTAGAGGACCAAGAGACGAGGTTGGAGCCGAGGAATGCGCAGTAGCCCGAGGTGGAGCGCCGAGTATCAGGACAGCCGGCCCAATCCGCATCTGTGTAGACAGTAAGGTCATGAGCACCACCGGGAGTGAACTGAATACCGTAGTGGAATGTGCCTTTGATGTAGCGGCGATCCGCTTGACCAATCAAGATGATGATCACGTGGGTCATGCATGTAGAGGCACGCTTGCCGGACGGCGCGGGTGATGTCCGGTCTTGTGAATGTGGCATCAGAGTGCACCGCCAGCTCCGTAGAGGGTCGGGTTGGCGACAGCTTGCCGCCATCACCGAGAGCTTGGTGCGGGTTTCGAGAGGAGGGCGCAAGAGTGACAATCATTCATGCCAAGACTGTTGAAGGATCTCCGCCGCATATTTTCCCTGTGACAAAAAGAGACCGTGCTTGGAGCGAGAAGCAGTAATACCCAGGAAGTAGTGGAGGTCCCCGAGATCGCTCATGGCAAACTCTTGCTTGAGTGTGGTGATGAGGCGCTGAAGAAGTGCTGGAGTCGAGGCAGTGAGGATGATGTCGTCGATGTACAGCAGAAGGTAGGCGGTGTCGGTACCGGTGTGGTAGATGAACAGCGAAGAGTCGAACTTGGAGTTGATGAAGCCGGCTGAGGTGATGAATGTGAAAGCGATCGCATGTGCACGAGGGTTCGCTTTGCCGTATAACGACTTGTTGAGGCAAAGAAACATGGCGAGGCTTGGCCGGGTCGCATTTAAGCCGATGGTTGTTGGGCATAAACCGTCCTTGAGAGTGCCGCTGAGAAAGGCATTCTTGACATCGAAGTTGGTGAACGGGCCAAGCATTGTTGATGGCGATGGAGGAAACAATCAATGGTAGCGGTTTGACCATCGGATCAACGCCTCATCGTAGTCGACGCCGATCTGCTGGGAAAAACCACGAGGACCCAAAGAAGCTTTGTAACGAGTGAGGGACCCGTTGGAGTTGAATTTGTGCTTGTAGATCCATTTGCCGGAGACGATGTTGGCGCGGGGAGGAGGCACCACCAGATCCCATGTGTTGTTGCTGAGGAGGGCAGTGTACTCATCGATCATGGCCGCCCGCCAATGAGGATCGTTGAGCGATCGCAGATGTCTTGACACAGGACCGAGCGTCGATGGAGGTGGCATGGAGCTGGAACAGAGGTGGCAGCAGAGTGCCATCCTTGCTTCTGGTAATCATCGGATGGGAGGCAGCCGAGGTAGCCGGTGGAGGCGAAGAAGAAGCGGGTGGTACCGGTGGAGGCCGCCGAGTGAAGACATGCCGGAGAGGAGGCGTGGGGAAGGAGCTGGGAGACTCGCCAGAGGCAGGCGGTGCGCCAGAAGTCCCACGGTCCAGTTCCGGCGCGGCGGGATCCGGAGAGGCATGCGCTGGACGCACGGTGGTCGCAGGCGGCAGGGGCCCGACAGGGAGCTGATCGGACTCCAGGGGCGCAGAGGTGCAAGCGTGCGTGATAAGCGAGAGTGCGAGGCGCTGAGCGCCTAAAGTAGCAAAGATAGCTCAGAGGCGCATCATCAGGAGCGGAAGTGGCATGAAGACCTGCGTCCAGAAAAGAATATGCCGAAGGAAGAACAGAGGATGTCCCGCAAAAGGAAAGTCTGCTCATCAAAAATGACATATGGAGGTAATGATGCGATTTGTAGTCAAATCGAGACACCGATAGCCTTTTTGATTGTCGGGATAATTGAGGAAGACACATTCAGTGGAGCGAGGAGCAAGCTTATGGGGAACGGTGGCGGAAAGATTAGGATAACAGCGGCAACCGAAAACACGAAGGTGTGTATAGGCGGGAGGGGAACCATACAGAACATGGAAGGGTGTTTTGTGGCGAAGAGCTTTGGTGGGATGGCGATTTATAAGGTAGGTGGCTGTGGAGAGAGCCTCGGCCCAATATGACGGGGGCATGGAGGCTTGAAAAAGGAGAGTACGGATAATGTTATTGGTGGAGCGAATGATGCGTTCAAATTTTCCGCTTTGTTGGGATGTGTAGGGCATGTGAGGCGAGGTTTATACCTGGCAGAAGAAGAAAGAAGGATCGAGCTCAGCCAGATTGTCGAACTCACGCCATTATCACATTGAATGTTGTGGATGGTGGTGGAGAATTGGGTGGAGACGAAGGTGTGGAAATGGCGAAGGGTGGAGAAGGTATCCGACTTGAGTCTGAGAGGAAACGCCCATAGGTAGTGAGCATAATCGTCAAGACAAACGAGGTAATATTTGAAACCGCATAAGCTAGAGACAGGGATGTCCACAAGTCGCAGTGAATAAGTTCAAATGGTTTATTAGTAGTAGACAAAGAGGAAGAAAAAGGAAGACGAATTTGTTTGCCAATTTGACAAGCATGACATAAGTGAGGCACTACTTTATTGGACAAAAAAGGAGTGGCTGCTAAGTTATTGTTGAGTTGGGAGAGAGCTTGGTCGCCGGGATGCCCCAAACGGCGGTGCCAGGTGATCTGATCGGAAGTAGCAGCGAGGAAGACTTGTGGCTTGGCGCGAGGCTGGAAGGAGTAGAGATCGCCCGAGCTATTGTACCTCTGAATCACAGCCCGAGAATGAAGGTCCTTCACAGAGAAACCAAACGGATCAAACTCGATGGAACAATTGTTATCTCTAGTAAATTTGCGGACGGAAACAAGGTTAGCGATAATATGTGGGGAGACAAGAACATTGGATAAAGTGAGGGGACGAGCAGCGGTCGGAAAACTGTGATCGCCGGAGGCAACAACAGGAAGACGGGTACCATTGCCTACAACGATGTTTGAGGAGGAAGAAGTGATATGGTGAAGGTTTGTGAGTTTACCAGAATCGGAAGTGAGGTGATTAGAGGCACCGTAGTCCATGTACCAGGAGGTTGGGTCCGGTTGCTGGAGAGTCATCGCGTTCATCGCTTGGACGAGAGCGGTCTGGTCCCAAGAGAGAGGCTGAAAGCCGCCCGTGGGAGGAGTAGCAGCAGGCACCGGTGGCAGCGGAGGTGGTTGGACAGTTGCTGGACATGGCAGAGAGGGCGCGAAGAAGGTCTGTTGAGGCCGAGGTCCGAGGATCCTGTGAGCAAAGAATGGAGATGGCCACACTGAAGGTGCCGATCCACAAGTTGAACCCCATGCGTGCTCCAGCAAGCAGAGGCAGAGGAGGGCGCCAAACAACGACGCATGCAGAGGAAGGCCGCCAGACTGAAAGAGGACGCCCCTTGTGCTTCCCCTTGTTTTTACCTGTGCCGCCCTGGTTGGAGGAGGAACGGCTGTTGGTGCTGCTGGTCGAGGAAGCTTGCCCAGTGGTGCCGGAGAAGAGGACAGGGGCGCCGGAGGTCTTGGTGGTTTTGATCTCTGCTTCTTCAAGGAGAAGCATGGAACGAACCTCCAGGAAGGAAGGAAGAGGTTCCCTGGTTTTGATAATGGCGGCGATGTGGCGGTAGGATTCGCTCAAGCCTCGGAGGAGAGTGAGGACAAGAGTATCATCCCGGACAGGGTGGCCGACATCAGCAAGGGAGTCGGCATAGGTCTTGAGGCGTTGAGAATAAGCCAGGATGGAGAGATCGCCTTGCGCCAAATTGCGAAACTCGGCCTCCAAGGCCAGAGCACGAGAAGTGCGGTTGTTGCGGAAGAGCACTTCCACACTTTCCCAAATGTCGCGTGCGGAAGCGCCGGGTTGGAGAACAATGCCAAGGATCTCCTCGGACAAGGAAGCATAAAGAAGGGACTTGACGGCAAAATCCGTCGTCGTCCATGTCCCATCGGGGGCTGCCGGAGCTAGGAAGAATAGGTGGTGGCTGGCGCCGAACTTGCCGACAAGGATCTCGAAGAGTTCGCGCCATCGGAAATAGTTAGGAGGATCTAGCTGGAGGGAGAAAGGGATGTGGGTTTTCACATTTATCGTGGAGAGCATGGAGGTGGGGTTGAAGGCAGTGTTGGGGTTGGGAACAATGGCGCCTGCAGCAGGGACGCCATTACCAGCATGGGCGCCGGTTGCAGGAGGAAGAAGAGGAGCGTCGCCCATGGAAGGCTGGCTCTGATACCATGTAAGAATGAGAGAATTGGGGAGAATCAGATTGATCTCTATTGACAGAATGGGTGCCATACATATACAGGAGAGGCTATACATGAATAAGGAAACCAATCCTCTAATTATAGCAATACAACATAACAGGAATGCGCCAGCCTCTAATGGCAAGGCGCAGCCTGATTGGGGCAAGTCCATGTATGGACTTGGTAGGAATATATTCTCTAACAGGGTGGTCTAAAATAATAAAGTTCATTAGTATGATATAGCTTAGTGAACCTCAGTACTTGCTTGGACAAGATGCTGTACATCATTCATTACAGTCAGCGTTCCTAATGGGGATTGATGCATGCCACTTCATTTTAGCATAGACTTACTCATATTTTAGAATTTTTACTTTAGGCATCTTTTATCATAGCATGTCTCAGTAGGTTTTCAAGTTCTTCTCTAATCATTTTCTAACATTTTGGGACATGCTTATTCTTCAAAAAATAAAATTACATGGGAGCAATTTAGTGGCAAGCAAGGAGCTGATTTGCACACAGTAGTAACTGCTACCTCCATTTTCTTTTACTTGCAATTTCAAGCATTGACATGGTCTCCAATAAACATGTTCTGACATGCACATGTGCCCGTGCAGCAAGATTTGTTAAAGCAAGATGTGTCTCACTGTAACAAAATATTTCATTGTTTTTGCTATCAATATGATCTATGGTTGTCTCAGAAAGTATGGTCTAACAGGCTTATACTGTATAGTGTATACTACTGTTACACTGAAAACAGACAGTGTGTTTCATGAAATATGTTCCTCTGTGTTTCAATGATGTGACATTGTTTGGGCACACTGCCGTGAGGAGTCAAAGTTAACAGAAAAATATTGCCGATGGTCATGGATCTAGGAGAATATTAAAAAAAAATCCCCATCTGTCCTTATTTTTCTATCCATATTGATATAAGACAACATACTAAAGTTCATTCAAGAAGAATCTCTCACGAGCATGAATCACAAGTAGAGAATTATTATCAAACAATATTACTAGGCGGTACCAAGAATGAAAATAAGGCAAAAAAAAACTGTATACAAATGAACACAAATCAGCATGTATTCAGAATTGTAAGTGGCTACATGATTAATTTTGGTAAGAAAAAGGGCAATATTTTAACTTGCATTCTTCTTAGTTCTTACTAATTAATGAGTAGATGACTTACATGACTAGCGAGCATATAAATTAAAAGGTTAAAAGCAGCACCAGCCCATGCCGTCTCTGCAATTATACCAGCCGATCTCGTGATTTGAAGGTAGAGTGGTATTATTCGGATTAGTCGAGGCACATATTGACATATAACTATAACCATCAATATATTTTTTGCCATCATAACCTCTGAACTGTGGAGACGGGGAAGCACTACCAATACAAACACCTGGCGATGAAAATATCATGGTTAATTACAATTTTATGACAAAAGTGGTCCTCAGAAAGGAAGAATCATTTTTCACATTTTTCAATTCAAATTTAAGAATAGCAACCTTTCATCAAGAATAAAGTGAGAAAATAAAAACCAAACAGTAAACATCAGATCTAAACTGAAATAAAAAGCTCTGGCCAATTATAGTAACTATCAACCCAGAATACAATCTGACAAAGGTTAAGGGGCTGGACTGGAAAGCTTCACAGTAGATACTCATTCTGCTTAGAATCAAATCATAATGGTCAAAATATTCAAGTTTTCCATGTAACAGGTGGAAAATATCTGCCCTTTTTGACATGTTTTGCAAGTTAGCTGAAAGTTTTTATCGTACCAAGTAATTGAGTGGTATATGCATGAACATACTACTCAGCATGGCAATTATGGAATTCTCCCACGTACCTATTGTCGCTTATAATTCCTAGGAGAAAGTTCCCTTGGTTAATGCCATCTTATCAACAGAAGAGTTCTACCACAAGGCAGTGCGTGCCATCCAACATTGATGAGTTCGTGTAAACCGCAACTCCCCATGCTTTTTAGTTCCCTCTCAGCCTAGAAACTAAATGTAATACCCTGACCCATTAATGTGAAGGCCCATATGGCTCATGTGGAGTGATAGTGGGATTAGTCCCACATTGATTGCATAAAATGAGTTGTAGTAGTATATAACACCTATTAGGTCCAAACATAGCATCTCCAGGTTAACCCTTATACATTAAGTAAAGACAAACATGTAAATGGGTTGCTATGTTTGTATGCTTTTGGCCTCCATTTGCTCTTTAACACAAAATATTGCATTTGCTTGTTAATCCTCAACTTTCATGCTTCATAGCATCTGTAACCCATACATGAGATGCATTAATTCAACCACTTCTATCATTGATTACCTACTCTATCTTTGCAAAGACAACCCGCAAATAGAAAACAAAGAAGATAATACAGGGAACAATGTGGCATGAAGCATCAGGTACACACGGATTTGTGTTGCTGGCCAAGATAGATTTTTTTTAAAAAGTTTTGTATCTACACCTAAACATGGGAAATTGGCACATTTTGTGGATACAGAGAGAAACTCAGTAACAAATTATCTACATGTTGGTGTAAGGGTCCAAGACCGAGGGTAGGGTGCTTGCCTTCTTCTAGCCACCAGCAAGGCTCTTCCCTAACGTGGTAGAGGGGCTTTGAGGCCTAACTTTAGAAAGGAGGAGACTAGAGAGTTGTTTGGTTATTCATTGCTTAATGTCAATTAGTACATTAGGAATCTTTATATAGAGAGCTCTACAAACAATTATGGATAAGTTCAATCTAAATAATAACCTTCCTAACTAATAGATAAGATACCAATTAACTAATCCCTACCTTAGGAAACTATTTAATTATTTAGAGAAATAAATATTCTTATTGGGGAAGGTAAACCCTTCTAATCCCATTGTTATAGTACATGGGTACTGTCCATGCATAATGCCAATGACCATAACATTACACCCTCGCGCGAGATAACTCGCCCTCAAGTAATTAGGTGGCGACCATGGCGAAGACATTCACAGCCCCACGCCAACGAGGGCATGATGGCGATGTAGTGTTGCATGGAAGACGATCAGCGAAGCCCCGGTGAACAACAACAAGGATTGTAACCCTCCAGCATCGTTTAACGGCATAGGAGTCGTCGGTGGCAAGGGCAACCGATGCAGGGCACAAGCAGCATCCTTCTTACCCTGGGATGCAATTGTAGTGGGAGAGATGCAATGGCGTCACAGGACCCCCACGTAACAACTGCTGCACACCGCACCTTCGAAGGCACAACATCGGTCGGCCGTGCAGAGAAGACCGCCGCTACATGGCAGCAACCTTCTTCCTAGGTGCAAGCACCAATGGTGCAACCAAGGATGGCGGTGCTAGAGAAGGTGGTGGTGGCGTGGCTACGATGGTGATGATGTGGCGGCAGCTAGGATGGCGCGCCGATCGTGTCTACTATAGGCGTGGCAAACAACAGCAGCAGCAGAGTTAGTTAGCACGTTTAAATTCTTTTCCTTAAATAAATCATTAGGCGGTTATCATTTAGCGCTTATGGCGTGAGTAGTTACCCACTTCTTTAGGGACTTTGTTATCCAATTCTTGAGAAATAAAAGGAAGAGAAGAAGAGATAATGAAAACTTTTTCACCGCCACCAAGTCGTTCTAGGCGTGTTAGGATTCCTACGGTGGCTCTATTACACCAACCCTCCATAGTAGCAAGCCCTCTCCGCAATGCGGCGCGCCATCATCTCGGTCCTTTGGTCTCCAACCGGGGACGAGAGCATTCTACTGGCGTCACCTAGAGGGGACGCATCAACTGGTATCAGAGCAGTCAGATCCTTGGCCACATAGAAGGAGAGGGCGCGACGTCTCACCCGCCATGACGAACGGTGGAGACGGGCGGCGCGCGCAGCAGTGGAGGTGTCGCGAAGCGAAGCTACTTAAACGAGGTATGCTCTCGATCGTGGCCCCGCAGAAAGCTGCCGAGGACTCGCTCGCATCAAAACAAGCGGCCGCCGACGCCGACAAAGCGATGGCGGCCGACGACGCCGCGATGGCGGCGAGTGGGACGAATCCAACGCCAATCTGCATCACGATCAAGAGCGCGACATGCAGAAGGAGGGTTGGGCGCCGTGGTCCCACGCACGCGACGCGAGCGGCCACGACACGCGGGGAGGACCGCGCGTCGTGGGCACGAAAGACGAGAGGACCAGATCGATGGGTCCTTAGGGCCCTAATATGACTGGACTCGCACGATGGCACAGAAGATCCTTTGTTGTGGTTGCGACAGTGCGAGCACTATGCGCGAGCACATGACATTCCACGGCACGGGTACGTCCGGATGGCAAGCCTCCACCTGACGAGCGAGGCCCAGGAAGTGATGGACAACTGGGAGCAGGAGGGGGAAGTGATTACATGGGAAGAATTCTTCAGCAAGTTCATCCAACGTTTCACTTGACTCTCCTTCGCCGGCCCACTAGGAGATCTGGTGAATTTGAAGCAGGGGAAAATCGCGAGATGCTTGGGAATTTCGTGGTTGTTGTCCGTGCTCCACACGGTGAGGAGGAGGATCAAATTGAGATGTTTGTTACAGTTCATATCGCCACCCTAGCGGTCGACGTTCACGAGATCGCTTACACGGATTTGGCCGAGGCCATCGGTTCAGCCAGAGGCGAGCACAGAGAAGATGTTTGATTGCCAAGGCTTCCCAGACTTGGCCATTCTCAGCCGAACAGTTCGCTTAGCCGGTAGCGGTCTTGTGGCGCTCCGATGTTCTGACCGACTTCCACGGGCACATACCGACACCACCGCATGCAAGAAGGGCGATAACACCGGATGAACTGTGGTTGGTTCCTCCGGCTTGGGTCCGACGGTGGGGCGCTACCTAGGCTGAGCCACTACGCAAGGGTCGCAGCCTCATCTTCGACGACCTCCCATCTGCGCGTAAGCTTAGCGCCGGCGAGATGGCGCATCACGGGGCAAAGGGCCTTTGCTATAACTATGATGAGGTCTATAGCCATGGTCACTGCTGCCAACGGCTATTCTACCTCAAAGCGGTAAGCGAGGAGGACGAGGAACTAGGCGTAGAGGGGTTGGAGGAGCAGCCGAAACTGTTAGCCATCGCGGTCCGTGGCCCGACAAAAGGCTCGACGATACAAGTCCACGTGGTGGTGGCCAGGCACGAGCTCTTCGCGTTGATCGACACAGGCAGTACCCATAATTTCATCGCCACCGCCACCCATCACCTTGGCTCGACCAAAGAAAGGCCACGGCCAAAGCGCATCGTGGTCGACGGGCACGACTTCCGTGCCTTGGCCGCGTGGAGCTCGGGTTCACCGTGGAAGGACACCTGCCTGTGCCCCTTCGTGATTCTCACGGGTTTTGACGTCCGCTTGGCATCTAGTACCGCGCCGCCGATGACGTCAACTCAACTTTGAGTCTCCGCATGACGCTCAACCACGAGGGCCGGGTGGTTATTCCCCAGGGGATCGACCGTCAACCCGCTCGGCCGCGCGTCCTCCACGTGGAGGTGGAGCCTTCCGCTCAACGCCCTCATCGATCGCTTCGATGATCTTTTTCCAAGAACCACAAGGGTTGCTGCATGCGCGCATGTGACCACTTCTTGCACGCATGCGCATCACCGTATCTTCCTGGCGAGGCATCGACCGGTGGTGGTCCGACCGCACGGCATTCTCTATCGCCGTAGGACGACATAGAGCGCCAGTGTGCCCAGATGTTGGCCCAGGGGATCATTCGGCCCAGTCACTCACCGTTCTCATCGCCGGTTCTCCTGGCGCCCAAGGACAATGGCTCCTGGCGGTTCTGCGTGGACTACAGCGCGTTGAACGCGAAGACAATCAAGGATAAGTTCCTGATCCCAGTGGTCGAGGAGCTCCTCGACGAGCTACACGAGACCAAGATCTTCTCTAAGCTGGACCTCCGCTCCAGGTATCATCAAATCCGGATGCGCGAGGACATCGAGAAAACAGCCTTCCACACCCACCATGGGCATTATGAGTCCTTGGGGATGGCGTTTGGGTTATGCAACGCACCTTCCACCTTCCAAGCCCTAATGAACGAGATGCTTTCGGACTTCCTCCGCAAATTTGTTCTCATATTCTTCGACGATATCTTGATCTACAACTGACGCCAAAGGAACACCTGGCACCTTGGCCTCATCCCGAGAGGCTCTGGTGCCACCACCTCTTCCTTAAACGCTCCAAGTGCTCCTTTGCCCAGCTCGAAGTGGGGTACCTGGGCCATGTCATCTCCGACAATGGTGTGCCCGCGAATCCATCAAAGCTGCAGGACATCGCCAATTGGCCAACCCCTGACTCGGCCTCGGTGCGCGCAGCTTCCTGGGTCTGGCGGGCTACTACCGCTGGTTCATCCAAGAGTACGCGACCATCGTTGTTCTCATGGACTGTTAGGCCACCGACACTTCCGGTGGTCCAAGGCTACTGAGCACTCCTTCCAATCCCTCAAGGCGGCCCTGCAGACGTCACCGGTGTTGGGTCTACCGGACTTCACCCTCACCTTTGTAGTGGAATGCGATGCCTCGAGTTCAGGCATCGGTGCGGTGCTCCAGCAGGAGGGGCACCCCATTGCCTTCTACAGCCGCAAACTGGCGGCATAGCATGAGCACCTCACGGCCTACGAGCACGAGCTCATTGGGCTCTCCAAGGCTATCCATCATTGGCTACCCTACTTGTGGGGTCGGCCGTTCGTGGTCCGCACCGACCACGCCAGCCTCAAGTACCTCCTGGAGCAGGCATTAATCACCCCGCCACAACAGCACTGGCTTAGCAAGCTGATGGGGTTTGACTTCTCGGTGGAGTACTAGCCGAGTTGCGCCAACCGAGCGACTGATGCTCTCTCGTGGGCATTTGAGTCCCTCGCAGCTTGCGCTGCCCTATCGGGACCCACCAGCCCAGTCGTGGAGTGGTACGCTACTTTGTGCGGCGACCCGGAGATCCAGCACCGCTGCACTAAGCTAAACTACAACTGACGGTCTCTTGTTCCGGGCCGGCCGCCTCTACATTCCGTCGACGTCCACTCTCCGTCATCAAGTGGCCGCTACCTATCACAACCTCACGCATGACGGTGTCCATAAAACGCTCAAACGGGTCTAGAAGCACTTCACCTGGGATGGGTAGCGCCGCACAGTCGAAGATTACGCCATCGCTGCCAACCGCCAAGAAGATAAGGCCACTTCGGCGACACTGGCCTCCTCCGCACTTCTTCCGGCTCAAGAAGACGCCTAGGCCGACATCTCTATGGATTTCGTGGATGGCCTGCCCAAATCGCAGGGCATGAGTGACCACCCTCCCAGTGGTCGTCGACCGACTCTCGAAGTACGGCCACTTCATTGCCATCAAGCGCCCTGCCTCCGCCTCGGTATTGGCCAACATCTTCTTCAACCAGGTGGTATGCCTCCACGGCGTGCCCGAGTCAATCGTCTCGGATCGGGACCCAACGTTCACCAGCGCCTACTGGCAGGACCTTCAAGCGGTGTGGCACCCGCTTACTCACTTCTTCGACATACCATTCTCAGACATATGGATCAGACCGAGGTAGTTAACCGGACGCTCGAAATGTACCTCCGGTGTCTTGCGGCGGACAAACGCCGACTTGGGTCCAGTGGCTCCCTTGGGCGGAATATTGCTACAACACCTTGGCAGATGGTGCAGGAGTGAACAAAATCTTGGACTATGGCGCGGGCATTGGGAATATGAAAATCAGTTCGCAGGCGGTGAAGTGTTTTCTGTACCCCTTCATGACCGATTTGATGAGCGCCGGTCAAAATCTCCGGAAGGACGATGTCGGTGATATGTAAATGCGGTTGTGAAAGGTGATAAGGTCATCCACAATGCCCCAGGGCCCCTGCTGTTGGTCCGCACGAATCCTGTCCCGGAGATCACGAAGGGTAGTATCAGTTTGTATTTCCTGGCGAAGCCCATCAAATAATGCAAAGTGTGGACTGGAGAGAGCACAACTGATGGCCACCGTCTCTGCATCACGCCGGGAAAGAGCATCGGCGACAATATTGGTTTTGCCGGGTCTGTAATCAACAGAGAAATCATAGCCCAATAGTTTGCTTACCCAATGATGTTGTGGGATTGTCGATAGGCGCTGATCCAGTAAGAATTTGAGGCTATAATGGTCCGTCCGTATCAAGAAGGAGCGGCCCCAGAGGTACGGACGCCAAAATCTCACAGCTTGGACAAGACCAATCAATTCCGTCAGAGCCGGGGCAAGGCGGCGCATCGAGGACCATGGTCCGATCGAAGAAAGCAATGGCGCCAAAGGTTTGGTGGAGGACGGCGCCAATGCTATGACCCGAGGCGTCCGATTCGACGATGAAGGGACAAAGGAAATCGGTAATCAGAATATAGGTGCCGACACCAAGGCGGCCTTCAAAGATGAAAATGCGCGGCTCGCTTCACCGACCATTTGAATGCCTCCTTCAGAGCTTGGTAAGCGAAGCAACCAGTCACCGCCGCGGATGAACTTGCGATAGTAGCCGGCCAGGCCAAGGAAGCCGCGGACCGCTCGGACGGAGCGCGGTGTAGGCCAATCCTGAACAGCCGTGACCTTCTGTGCGTCCATGGCCACTCCAGAGGCGGAGATAATGTGACCCAAATATGCCACCGACTGCTCCCCGAAGGAACATTTGGAGCGCTTCAAGAATAACCAGTGGTGTTGAAGAGTTTGGAAGATGGTGCAGATGTGACGCAGATGCTCCGACCAGGAAGAGCTATAAATCAGAATGTCATCAAAGAAGACGAGAACAAACTGGCGAAGAAAAGGACAGAGAACCTCATTCATAAGTGCTTGAAAAGTGGTCGGCGCATTGGTTAAACCAAATGGCATGATCAAGAATTCAAAGAGGCCCTGGTGAGTGCGGAAAGCCGTCTTCTCGATGTCTGCTGGGTGCATTAATACTTGGTGATACCCGGAACGGAGATCGAGCTTGGTGAAGAACTTGGCTCCACGAAGCTCATCCAGTAGTTCATCCACCACGGGACTTGGGAATTTGTCTTTGATGGTGCGGTCATTGAGGGCGCGATAATCGACACAAAACCGCCAAGAGCCGTCCGACTTTTTGACAAGCAATACGGGGGCCGAGAATGCCGAGCAGCTTTTGTGAATGACCCCTTGCTGCAGCATCAAAGTGCATTGTTTCTCGAGTTCATCCTTCTGTAAGTGGGCATAGCGGTATGGCCGAACGGCGATGGCGCGTCGGTTCGCCAGTGAATGATGAGTACCGCCACAGATCTTGGTGGCAACCCGAAGGTTCAAAGAATAAGTCTTGGAAATCATCCGTAGGGTCGGCAAAGAAATCCTAGCCAGTGCATGCATGAATGGCAGTGGCGGGCAGGTTGGTCGGCACACCGGACCAAATAATGTGATGTCCCGCATGGCTGAAAGACATGGTCATGTGGGTGAAGTCCCAAATAATGGGCCCAAGAGTACCCAGGCATTGGACACCAAGGATAATATCAAAATCGTCCAAGGGAAGGACGTAGCAGTCAAGAGCAAAAGGGACTCCATCGATGGCGAGCGGCAGATCGTGACAAACCCCAGGGCTGGAGACGTGGTCGCCATTAGCAACTAGTACCCAAAGACCCGAGCATGGGTGAAAAGAAATCCCGGCAGCCTTTGCGACGCGGTCGGCGATGAAATTATGCGTAGACCGTGAATCCAGGAGGGCCAGGAAGGAATGACCTGATATGATTACTGGAAGGCGCATGGTTTGGCCCGACCTCGGCGTGATGCCCGTGAGTGCTGGCGAAATGGCTTGGCTCGATCGCCGATTCGGTCGAGTCCTCGGTGGTGTCAGAACTTCCAAAGACAAAAAGCTTTTGCATTTGGTGATCCATGCATTTAACTTTTCATCGCAATGATAGCAGAGACCCAGCGTCCGCCGACGGTCCATCTCTGCTGGCGATAATATGCGCCAGGGCAGCTGGGAGCAGGAAGTAGGAGCCGCCGGATCGCCTGGTGGAGCTCCCACAAGTGTAGGTGGTGGCCCGCCTGATGATGACGTTGGCGGCCCGCGCCAAGGTCGACGAAACGGTGCAGCTGGTGACGAGAGTCGGCGCTCATAGGCACGAGCGAGACTCATAGCAGATTCCAATGACAACGGAGCCTGGAGTTTGATGTCGGTTTGGAGAGGATCCCCTAACCCGGCAGTAAACAATTGAACTTGTTGATGCTCGGACAGGGGATCGGTGCGACACAATAAGGCCAAGAATTGTTCCGAGAAGTCCGAATCAACTCAGACGCACAGAAAGTCGCTAATTCGCCAAGGAATTAGAACGCAGCTGGTCAAGCGGTATTCACAAGTTCGACAAAATGGCGCCACGAGTGAGTACCAGATCGTGCTCCAAAGGTGGTACCACAATTGCATGCAAGCACCAAGCATGTGAAAGCGAGGCCAACCAAACTTTATCTTCCTCCAAAGTACGCCGACCACTAAGAACCGGGTCGCAACGACGAGCCATGGTAGAGGGTCCTCTTTCCCGTCAAAGGTGGGGAAATTGAGTTTGTAAAAACGAGCACCACTGCGATCCGATGGAAGGTGTGCTCGATGGTCATGGTGTGGGCGATCGGAGCCAGGGTCGCGTCGAATCGCGGTGCCAGGCGGTGCAACCACCGGCCGCTAATTCTCTGATTAGGAAGCCACGCGGCGAATGTAAGAGCCGCCAGATCTGGGCGCGGTTCATGTAGGTCGTTGTTTTGCCCATCCGCATGCTCCAACCGAGCAATGGCGATGTGGTGGGCGCGTTGCTGGTTGTCGATGTCTCGAACGGAATTAGCAAGAGAATCCATCTTTGCATGAATGATCGCCTTGTCAGACGCCATCTGTTGCATGAGAGCATCCAACTTCGCCAGGATGGGATCGGTGATATCCTCGCCGGACATGATGGGAGAAACAGCGGAAGAATCTGATACCAAGTTGTCACACGACGAGGAACCGGGGGCAGAACTGGATCGAAGTGAGTAGTTATGTGAGGGAGGAGGGCGCGCCCTAGCCCACCTTCGGCGCGACGGAGGAGCCGTGTTGGCTGCCGCGCGGAAGGAGGCTAGGACGACGCAATCCCAGAGAAGAGAGACACAGGAGATGGAGCAATTTTCTCATATCCTTCAAAGGTAAATGCTTAGCCCCTTATATAGGGAGGGCTTCTACAGATAAGGTATCAAACTATTCTGTTGAAAGGGAAATATCTTATCAATAAGGAAACTAAAGATTTAAGTCCAACTACTGTAATTGGATTGCTTCTTATCTAGTCTAAACCGTATTTGCCTGAGAAGCAGGACCGGTATCCTTCCTGCGCATGGCATATGTGAGACCCCACATGACACAAAGAGAAATGAAGACAACCACGTTATTATAGGAAAGGGGAGAACGCTAGACAGCAACTCCCATTAAGGGCAATATGCAAATAATGAAATAGATACAACATTAATGTAAATTATTAAAACAGGCTGAGCAATGGAAATGTGAATACTTAACAGGATGGAATATTCATAACTGGGTTTTGCTTCAGTATTCCACCTTAATAAAGCTTTACAACCCCCAAAGCAAAAATGGTCATTAGTCATTACCACCTCTGTTCACAAGTAAATGTTGTTTCGTACTTTTCTAACTTTGAGTACTAACATAGTGGTAGCCAAAAGTATCTAGGTTTTCATATGAAATAATATCAATAGATTCACCATAAATTACTTCCATAAGGTCACATTTTTATAGTTTTTCTATTAACATATTATGATTGAAACTAGTGAAAGTTGCATCTTGGAGACTGTCTATGTCCAAAATGAGATGTACTTGTAAGCAGGAGGAGTAATAGGTACAAACAAAATAATACTACAGTAACTTTTTTTTTTGTCACTGCTAAAATCCTGATTCCTGAATATAAAACATTACTGCATGCATGATCAAATCAACCATATCGCTAATGAGAATTGTCCACTACATCTTTCCATTGGTTCATCTTTGTAATTCAAGTAAGTTCCTCCATCTGTAATCTGATGCCCACCTCCCTGGCCTCTAGACAGCATGGAGTTCCATCGAAGCAGTGTGGTTGTGTGCATTTTCCCCTACCCGCTGACAACCATTTTTGCTTTAATATTTGTGTAGATTTGTTTAAATAATCAACACAAGCTCAAGCAACAATAATAGCTTATTTGTTCAGCAAGCTTCATATTCCACCTAGAACTCGGCTGATACCAGTTTTGAGTTCCAACTTTTGGACAGGCTGATCTTGAGATGACTCACAATATGCAAAGTCATTAACACTTCTGTGCATTGCTACACTAAACACCTCATGCTGAATTGATAAGCTTCAATTTCCCAGTGTTGCACTTCATTGCATTGGTGGTTTTAATATGTGTGTGCATTCCAGAACATTAATTCCTAGAAGTTTATTAAAGTATCATGCAATAGCTAACAGCTACATTTTACTATTGCATACTATACAATAAATTTTCATGGATCCTAACAGACAGAGTTACAAGAAAAACATGTTGTTAGATGGTTGCATTCTATCATTCTAACAAAAAGATAGTTCATTCTGACTGGTTAAAGAAGTAAATGGCATATGAAATACCTGAGGGAGGGGCAGAACTGCTAAGAAATCAATAAGAAAATATGTTGATAGATACCGCTTTGCTATTGCAAATGTGTCGTCAACCAAGACACCTCGACCAAACACTCTAGAAGAAGGAGCAATAAAGCCTGTCCTGAACTGAAATATTATATGGAGTAAATAGAAGATGTCTGTGAAAAAGCGCAGGATACTTGCTATGATTTCCAAATGTTTATCCAGATGCAGGCAGTTATTGTCACCATCAATCACTGGGATATAGAAGAATAATGGGTCCACAGAAACTGCAATAAGACATGATATCACAAATATCTTGTTCCATCTCTGCAAAAATGGCCCTTGAGGATCAAGAACTCTTGTTTTTTTGGACTTTCTTTCCTCCAAAGCTAATTTATTCAGGGTTTCAGAACGTGAATAGTTCCCTAGGAATGAAAAGGCTCCTATAGTTCTATCCATTAGCGTGTCAAATACATTATGCCTTCCTTCTGAAACTATCTTCTCTGAACTGACAGAATGCTCTGATCTCCAGTCCTGAAGCCTGCACATAACCCCAAAAAATAGAAGGATACTTCTCAGAATAATGCACATCCTTCTGTTGGCAGGTTATTTATATTACAACAACTTTGGAACTCAGTCAATTGCGAACTTTTTGTAAACCATAGAATGAAGCTGATCTCATATATTTCCAATGAAGTATGTCTTTTTTTTAACTGAAGTATCTTGTAAGTTTATATTTTTAATGAAGACATGAACACACTCTTGAATGGTGAAAGGAGAGGATAGAAGCTAACCTCACATATCTCTCATCTCGACAGCCATTGATTCCTTCCGCCTAACTCCAGCAGCAATACACAGGCCAGCAAGCTGGCAGCAATGAATCAAATCTTCGAGTGCAGCATCAAAGCATCACCTCTCTGATAATCACCAACAACAAATGAGCAAGAGCCCTCGAAAGGCACGGACAGTAAACTCTTGGTAACATAACAAGTGCAACAAACTGGATAAAAATATTCCGGCCAAAGGATAAAGGAAAGAAAAATTCAGCTGATCAACAAGACCATGTGTGACCTGTGATAATCCACTGGATCAATAGGTCAGCTTACTGTGAATAGAAACACTTTGTTAAAAGCGAAAGGGACTGGTGACGCAGCTTGTAACAAGATGAGCAAGAGGAAATATTTCCACCAAAAAAGGCAACAGCTACATAAAGGATAGATCGGTTGGTGACTTTAGCCGTCCCTGTGAACAGGCACGATTCTGTTACATGTGAAACGAAGGTGACGTTGCAATTTCCTCCTCATCGACAACCCAAGAAGTGACGGTCTGTGGCTTGCAGCGGAAACAACAGCAAAGAACTCGACGGCAGAGGGCAGAAAACAGCGGCAACAGAATCCGGGCCCCTGAACCCGAATCAACTCATGAATTTACGCTCTAGGACACCAATCCCACCAGTGGATCGCACGGAGACGACGGGAACTATTCCCAATTCCTCAGCGGCGAATCTAGCTCTGCACCAAAACACTTCGCTGAGCGCAGATCAAATCCAGCAGATCTGTCTCCAAGGCGACAAGTTCACACTGGCACCACTAGAGATCACAGCACGCAGCGCGCTCAGCCCCCGAAGAAAGAAAGGGCAGCGCGCACGGGAAGCACCACCGCGAAATCACGGCATCGGCGCAGCAGCAGTACGTCGAGAACCGAAATGGATCTGAACTAAACGGCGAGCAAAGAAAGTAGATCGGGAGGCAGCGGAGGCAGCAGGACCCGCCGCCGCAGCAGCAGAAGAAGCAAGCTTACCAGCGCGGAGGGTTCGAGGAGGAGGTGGTGGTGTGGACTGGCGGGGCTATTGGGAGTTACTAGTGGGGATATTCACGAGGAGGAAGGGGAAGAGGCGGCGGACAGGGGGTTGGCCGGTCTGTTGGTTTACCTCGGAACCTCGGAGGGACGGTTGTGCTGCTTCTGCATGACGCGGTGGCGAGGTCAACTCCAGCTCGAGAATACTTGAGTACTGCGTGTGGGTTTGAAATTTCATTTTCGGATAAAATATTAGAATTTGAGATGAAATCTAGTTAACATTTAAAAAGTAAAATTTGATATCCAGAATTTATAAAACGACATTTCACCAAAATTGTTGAAATCTCGGTAAAATTCAACCGAGTGAAAAATAGTCAAAATGATGTTACAAACTTTTGAATATTTTTATGAATGGTCCTCACACATCATTAATGTCCTCATAAAATTTTTAGATGATGACCAATACTAAGGAATTTTTAAAAATTCTGACAATGTTACTGTCTTGATAAAAGGCTGACTAACAAATTTCAACCGAATGAAAAATGGTACAAATCACGTTAGAAAATTTTGCAAATTTTTTTTGGATAGTTTTGACACATCAATAATATTACCATAAAATTTTTAGATAATGATCAAGCCTGAGGAATTTTCAAAAATTCTGATAGTACTACTGAAGGTTGGCCAGTAAATCAACCGAATAAAAAATGATTCAAACCATATTAGAAAATTTTGAACATTTTTGTGGATGGTCCTAACATATCACTAATATTCTCAAAAAAAATTCAAATGATGATCAAGCTCGAAGAATTTTCAAAGATTATGACAGTGCTACAATCCAAATAAAAGCCTTACGGTGCTACATGTATTGCTTCCATAGATTTGCTTGAGCAACCAAATAAGTTAAAAAAATTTAAAGGGTGCTGAGGCAATGCATAAGTTCTCCTAAAAATTTTGGATCATGATCATACTCAAGCAAATTTATAAAATTCTGACACGGTTACTATCTCAATTATGTCCATTCTGTTTTTGAATTTTTAAATATGACAAATGAAGTTCATTTATTTTGAAACTTTTTCTATCTTAAACAGTGATTGTTCCTAGTCCAACGATGAGTCCTTATTCTTCTGCTCTGTATGAGGGAGCGATAATGTGACCAAGCTTATTTGGAGAGTATGTTTGGATAGAATTTTCGAAAGATTTTATTATGATCTTCTTAGTCGTACGTCGATAGGTACATGTAATGACTGACATTATAATATTGATCATATCTTGTGGGTAAACTGTATAGCTTTTGCAAAGTGTCAATCTTTTCGAATAACTATGTCCCTGGTTATGGACAATGCTCGAGAATGTCAATCAAAGATTATATTTATAAAATAAAACTTGAGAAGAGAGGCGTGTGTCAATGGAAGTAATTGAATTTGGTTAAGATGTGTGCTAGTTTATTTGAAAAATACCTGAAAGACTAACTATTTATTATTATTGTTATTTGTTTTACTTTTATTTCAATCTAGTTATTGTATTCAAGTGAAAATGTTGCTATACTGCAAAATAGTCATATCAGCCATTCTTTAAAATAAGTCTTGCATATAATTATGATTGTTAGGACCGAATTTTCAAATCTTAACCCTCTGTGTATAACTGCACTAGTTCATAATCAAGCTAATGCACATAGTGGAAACATCGATAATAACATATCCATATTACGAACCAAATTATTAGTAATTAAGCAAAAGATATCGGCCTTATGGCTAACAATTACAAATAAACAGCTACATGGCTTAAGTTCAATAAAGTAGCAGTGAAAACGAAATAAACAATAGTAGGATAAGCCCATCCATTTGCCCAACAGACAATCGACTGGGGTACACGTCCTTATAATCCTATATTCCTATTCTCTTTCATCATAACCAAAAGCAAACGACTTGTAGTCACCTTCTACTTCTGCGCACTTCTTTGTGGAAAGTTGAAATGTTGCAAGAGTGAGTACAAAATGTACTCTACAAGTCTTGAAAATATAATGCATGATAACTATATACAAGACTAAACAATTGAAGGCTTAATATGGCTCATTTAGCATAAAACAATGTTTCAACTTTAAATACAAGTGGTAATTTCACAAAGCACGATTGACCAAATGTAGCTGCAATAATCAAAGTTAATAAGACAACTAAAATAGATTCCATCCACCAAAGTAGCTCAATTTGCCATACCATAACCTGAGAGTTCCATTCACTCATGGATTTCTAAACCATCATTTTATTTAAAATAAAACCAGAAAATTCTACTATGAAACCACACATTGCCTGCCTTTGACCGTGGGCATGACTACTTAAGTAGTTTTAACTCTACAGAGTGTGTACAGCTTTACCCATAAGATGAGATCAACCTTTACTGTCTACAGACACTCTAGCCTTTTAGAGTGAGACTAGGATGATCACAACAAGGGTTTTGCAATTTAAAAACCCACTATTAACGTCGTCCGCTAAGGTTTCACTGCAGAAGGGTTCTATCCACCCAGTTGGAAGCCCCCTCTTGCATATTAATCAAGGCGGTCTTTGGTTGAGGTCCTTGTCCTTCACCATCGTTGTTTCGGTGAAGCGTGAACCATTCCCATTTCCTCCTTGGTTTCTCGAGTGTTCACCATCTGCCGATTGCGCCATAGTTTAGAGACGAGAGGGAAATAAGAATAGACAAGTAATAGAGTACTTATGGGACGAAGGTGTAACACAAAATCTAACTTTATTACTTTATTAATATCTGGGTATGGTTGCTCACAATGCCTAAAGGCCTTGCAACACATACCGATCACTCACAAGCATGAAAGAAGCAAATCAAACTAATATTCTGGAGTCAAACGCCTCTAAGGGTGACTCTTATTCCAAGACGCGACTCATCGCAGGAGTCTCAACTGCTAATCCTAACGCCACCTTCTAGCCATCCCCACCGAACTTCCTCGGTGGATACACCCGCGTGTGTGGTCTTGGTACAAACCTATCCCAACGATCCTCTGCTGGATGCGCCTCGCACAAGCTCAACCTCCATCGGTTCTCGCTGACCTCCACAGTTTCGGGCTTCACTTCCACTTGCTCAGACTTCACTTCCACTGCCCGACTTCACTTCCATCGCTCGCTCGCTCGCTGCGGCTCTGCTGTGGCTCCTCCGGTTCGGGTCGTAGCTCAAAGATCGCTCGGCTTTGGTCCGTATAGCACTGTCTCGGTTCCCCAATCCTCTGGATAGAGTGGGCCAAGTACTCACAAGTCCGCAATGATGAGCCCTAAGCATGTGAACTCATCACGAGACCTCTGAGCTCTGAACCGCCTCGCCGATAACATCCTCGAGCGATGACATATCCGCAAGGTGGGTGATCGTGGCATCCTCCTCCTCGATGGGCTCTTTGCCAGAAGTATCTCTGTAGCGGATGGTGACGTAAACACCGTGCCATCCAACTCCACGGGTAGGTACGAGCAATCCGCCTCATCGCCAGACGCGATGTCTTCGAATCGGCCACAAATGACAACCTCTGGCGGTGATGCGGATGCGACGACTCGCCCACGCCCTATCCCGAGCGAAACCGTGATAGTGACATCCTGCAATATCGATCTGCCCGATCCACAAGAGTCCCCAGAGATCGACCATCATATCCTCCAAGCAACATCATACGCCAAAGCTCGCCATGGCGTACCCTCAATCGCGCCACCAAAAGAGTGGATCATCCTCATCTGTCAAAGGTCACCACGTGAAACTCGATTTTTTAAACAAAGCGTACATGCGATAAATTCAGCGAGGGGTATGAAAAGAAAGAAGGGATAAGTCGAGATTGCATTATCCTCTTGGCACATTTTAGCTTTTAGAAAATAGTTTTATTCTCACTACGACCATTCTAACTAAGGGCCGATCCCCATACAAGATGGCTCGATATTACCTCTGTCGGGACCCGAATTTGCAAATCCGACCCTCGTGTTTCAAAGACTAGTCCAGATCACGCTTAGTGCACACATCTCAACATCGGTACATATCACAGACATATCCAACGAAATAGTAGAGTACTTTTCTTAAATGTATAAAAGAATGGTTGATCGACCTTATGGTCGAAGTTACAATGATACGATATTACAGGCTAAAAACTTATTAAAATATTCAAAAGCAATGAAATAAAATAAACTCGTGGCGCCAACCAATTTGCCACAGTAACCGATCGGGCTCGCTTCCCTAGTTCGCTCGGCTCCTCCTAATACTCCTCCTCGAGCAGGGTTGCTTCTTCTTCAATCGAAGTTGTGTTGTTGTGGGTGAGTACTTTGAGCACTCAAAGAAGTCATGCTGAATGCAATTCTAATATTCTACATGCATGGCTTAGTACAAAGGATAGGCTATGGTTCATGAGCAAGACAAAGATTCAAGATAAATAAAGAATAGATTGCAAAGCAAAGAAACAAGAGTAGGAATAATAGCTTCACAAACATTTCAATCAGAAATCATTTCTCCATCCTAAGTCGTTCATCATCATCAACCCAAGCATTTTTCCATAAACAATTCATTTTCATAAAAATCTAACCCTTGATCAGAATCACCGAAGCGATGCTCAATACCGTGAGCACGGCTATTCAATAGGTTGTACACTCTGCAGAGGTTATACACTTTACCCACAAGATACACCAAATACCACCAAGGCAAATAAGCAGAAAGCCTTTCCAAAGTTCCATCTAAACCCAAGATCGCCTGCTAAGGTTTCAACACCGAGGGACTGGTTACCACACCTGAGGCCCCCTCTTGCGCCATGTGAGTTCTCATTCCGCTTCCGGCCTCACACCACCACGACAAGACCAAAGAATAGATTTCTGGGTTTACTCACCTAAGTCCGTCCCATTACTTGAGCTTGTGTCTGTATGAGACTCAGTTCAAATGCTCGCAAGGTTAAGTCCTTAGTTGACCGAGGCAAGACTAACCAAGTGTGATCTCAATTATCCAAAACCAATAAAACCAAACACGACCGCCTCAGCTTGCCACTCTTGGCCCACTGTAAACAATCTTGCCATTTGCCCCGGCCTAAATCATTTTCCCACCCCGGTTCTTTACCATTGCACCACGTACATCATCAACTCAATAACACATGTCTCATTCACAAATCATGTTCCATATCTCATTAAGTCAATATTTACTTTGGTATTCCAAAATCATGATATGTCCACGGCGGGGCTAAGCATACTACTTGGTCTACTCAACCCATGTTGGCAAATTATTAATGTCCAACTATTAATCCACAACCTAGGGTGACAAAGGATTCATGGCCTACAATTATATACGACAAGGTGGCATACAAAGAACTAGGCATTTAACTAATCCCAAAATTTATCCGAGTCATTTCTATCAAATTAGCATGCAATAGTTTAAATCAAAGTAATTTTTCTAATAGGTTCAACATGATCAAACACAACTTGCCTTCAAAAAGTAATCGATTCTCGCTCCGAGCTTGCTCTCGGTCGAACTTCTCTCGAAACCTTCGCACTTCAACGCCTACGCCAACGCAAAACACAAACAATAAAATAAATAAACAGTGGGCAAACAGTGCTCAAAAATTCAAATAAAATTCATAAACAGAAAGATCACAATTTTACAAATTTATAGAAATTGGAATCACCCAAATCGGAGTTAAAACGCAAAAGTTATAAGCATTTGAAGTTTCAAAATACATTTTAAATCAATAAACCGAATTGAATAAATATTTTCTTTTTCGAAACTAATTATTCGTCATCTGTGACACGGTCAGCACCAGAGAGTGACACGTGGCTTTGCCGACGCCAGCCCGACCGGCTCCGTCGGCGCGACGACAAGATGACGTCATCGTGACGCCAAGACGCGCTCGGCTATCTCATCGACAAGTGGGTCCCACCGTGACGTCCGCATGACGTCTGGCGGTGACGCCACACGCCCGGCGGCGGCCGACGAGTGGGCCCGCTCGGCGTCTCTTGTGCATGTGCAGTGCGGTGTGGTTGACAGTGGGTCGGGGTCATCGGCGACTCATGCGACGCACACGCGCGATCGACGGACATATGGGTCCGCGTTGTCGGTGACACGCGACAAAGGAACGGCGACGCAAGACGATTTCGCTGCCCTTGGATTTGCATCTAACGGCGGAAATTGGAAGATGAAGTTCATCATTTCAAGGCGACGTGGCCTCACCTCGCCAGCTGGATGCGGATCGTGGTGGGGCGGTCATGGTCGGTGCTCGGCGGAGACGCTTCGTGGCGCGATTCGGCCGGAGACGAGAGGCGAGACGTCTGGCGGCGTTCCCAGGTTCTCCCGACGCGGTGATGCTTCCGGCGCGCGACGCGCGGAGTCCAATGGTACCAACGGCGGCGGAGAGTCACCGGCGGCGACGGACGACGCAAAGAATTGGCGGTTGGCCTCGGGAACTTCGGCGAAGTCGGCCTGCAAGCGACAGCGGCGTCTCGGCGGCGTGGAGTGTACTGGATGTGTGCGGCGAGTGGGGTTCACAACCCGGGTGGCAAGATTAAATAGCCCCTCGGCGTCCGTGAAAAGCGCGGAGACCGAGGCCCACACGGCATGCAAGGAATCCGTGGCCATCGATTCGTCGTGACGTGGAACGCAGAGCCGTCGGATTCGGATCGAAGCAATGGCAAGTAGGGTTTTTTTCGATTGGGCAGATAAATGTTCGCCCAACACTGTTCATTGGGTTTTTAATTCTTTTTCGATTAAAATAATTCCAGAAAATAAAATAATTCATTTGGGGCTTTAAAAATACTAGAAAAATTCTGGAAAAATTCCCAAAAATATTTTAGGACATTTGTGACTCAAATAAAATATTTCCAGCAAAATTTTATTTTAACTTTTCTATTATTTAATTAATTTGTTAAATGGCTTAATTCAAAATAAATTCAAATAATTTCAAATAAATCCAAATAAATCCAAATAAATTCCAGAAATTCCCAAAAATTCAAAATACCTTTTAAATGCAAGAAAAGCAAAAATTGGGGTGTTACAGAAGGGTTCTATCCACCCAGTTGGAAGCCCCCTCTTGCACCTTGTGGGAAAACTTGTCTCTATCTAACACCCACATTCTACCAACTGGCGAAAACAATAATGAGATGCATAAATTAATTAGCCAAGTCGTACCCATATAAACTTGTGGTTGTACGGTAGTACTGGTCCAAAATAACACACGCTTCGGTCCTTAATTGACTAGGGTGGAACAATCACTTTTCAAAGTCTCGTACTTCCTACACCTGCCAGACATTACATCCACCCTGGTCTAAACTATTTTTCTACTTTATTTCATTTAAATAACAGCAGCACTACCTATTGTCGCAACTTCACAAATGAGTTTAAACAAGGTTTGAAATAGTTCCCATAACGACATAATACTGAAATGTGTAAGTTGAACTAAGCAATTCTACCATATAATGCTACTCTACTAATCATCACCAAATAAAAATAGCTAATATTAGCTATGGTGACAAAGTGTAGTGACCCCCATTTTTACATAAAATGCAAAAATGGAAATCTCATGTGCACACAGTACTAGTCCTTGGATTAGTAGCTAGTACGCACATTTACAACAATTGATATCACATCCATACTCTTTATTGCAAATAATAAAGGTAATATACACAATAAAGTCTTACAATTTAGAGAAATGCAGCGGAAAGAATTAAAGTCTTGTAGTATGACCGTACAATCCCTCAGGCAACTGACAAGGTATAATCCCTAGAAAAACTCGTTAACATTCCCGAATCCTGCGTCGAATAAGTTCTATTAAGCTATTCTGATTCTTCACCTAAAAACCACGAATAAGCAAGGGTGAGTACTTGCGTACTCAGCAAGACTTTTGCAAATCTTATAATATATGCAGGCCATTTCAAAGGAAAGGTTTCTACGGTTAATTTGCATAAAGCCAATTTAAATTGTAAAATAGGTAATAATTGCAAAACGGAATTTATAAAAGCAAGTTGACTGATATAAAAATAACAAATAAGTAAAGTATAAGTAACAACTCACAGTCCTCCATGACATGAGCATCGAGTCGTCCATTGCCAACACAAGGCATAAATCTGAGACAGTACTTTCCAACAAATGTATCCAATCCATTTTGAAAATATCAAAACTGCTAACTATGTGATGACTTTACCAAGTGCCCATAACCGTGGGCGTAGCTAATCGATTAGTTTTTACTCTGCAGAGTTGTACAGCTTTACCCACAAGACATGACTTACTCTTTGTGCAAGCTATTAGCATACTTCCTTTGGTGTGCCGCAGAGAGTCATGACATAACTGTTACATTACTTAACCCTAACTTTACACCAGCCTGATGAACCTGTACTATGGCAGTAGAAGATATATGTACTAGTACGACAAGTGATGATACATCAAACTGTCCCACTTCTCCCTACAGGGCAGAAGATATTTGTACTAGTACGACAATCGGTGATGTACCAAGTTGTCCCACTTCTCCCTACAGGCGTAAGATATTTGTACATAATACGACAATCGATGATACACCGTAGTGTCCCACTTCTCCCCATAATATAGGCGTACACCATTCTCCAAACCTACCAATGTGCAAAGCTAGTTTTAAGGAACTTAATAGGTTAAGACCGCATCCCATACCAAGACTTGTGGTTATACGGTTATCTTGGCATGAAAACAACCCATAGTTCGGTTCTTAATCCGACACGGGCAATAATCTCCCCCTACTCTACGTGCAAGTCCATGCACCTTCAGGCTATTGCCAATAATTGCCCGCATCAACAATATATTTTATTTTCATTTTTAACCAAAATACCAATGACCATCATCATGTCTCAACATTTTCAAGTTTCATCTGATCAATGTTTCCAGTTGATTTATCCCAAATCTAAAGCATGGCTAAGCATGATTATTAATCCTCGCATATACCCAATAGACATCAGATATTGTCTATCCATAATTCTAGGGTTATCAAGGTTCACATGTCAACACTAAGGGAATTTCATAAAACAGTAGGTATATTTACCAGTACCCACAAAGTAGCAGAGTTTAATGAATATACGCATGCAGTAAAAACATTTAATGAAAACATTTATAAAACTGGGATCAACATGATCAAAGGGGGTGCTTGCCTTGCTTATTGATGTCTTCAACTAAATTGAAGTCGCAGTCGACGTTGTCGATGACGGGATTAATGACGTCGGGTTCTACACATCGCGAATGAAGAACATAACAAATGACAAATAATAAATTTCAATGGGGACAAAAAGAAATCAGATGGAAATCCGAATATAAATAAATCATAGAAAGCAGGCATGATTTAAAGTTGGGTTCTTACGATTTTACGTATTTGGATCTTAATTAATTTTATATAGTTAGTAATGATACTGCTTATGATATTATGCATTCATGTTAATTTATCATACATATTTCTTTAACAACTTTTCAAAATGATTTCATGAGTTGTATCTATTTATTCTATAATTTCAGAATACTACAATGTATTTTATTATTTATAATTTCATATTCATAAAACCAAATTGCTTAAATAAATTTTGGGCTATTTTCTTGCTTTATATAATAACATAAATATTTCTTATGATGAACCCTAAATATTTTTACATATTCAGGTTTCTAAGGGTATAAGGATTTTGATAAAATTTATTTTACTTAATTTTGAGCTTATTTGCAAAAATTCTATGAATGGCTTATTTTGAATCCTTTCTTTAAATTTAAATTCAAATTATACACAGAGTTGAATTTCAAAATATTTTTGCATATTCTGAATCTACATGAATTTAGATGAATTTAGGAATTTATTTCACTTAATTTTGATTATTATTTCAAAAGTTATAAGCAATTGAATTGTTTCGGGTTTGATTAAATACTGGAGAATAGGAATTTTACCAAATAAGGAAAAGATGCTTTCTCACTGGGTTTACGCCTTCCATTTCGGTTGGGCTGGATTGAGGAGCTGACGACGCGGTCCCACAACGTAGAGAGAGAGGCGACGCATGGGTGACCATGAGGGCCCGACGGCAGAGTCTGCTGAAAGCAGAGCACACAATGGAACTCACCGCCATGTGAGAGGGGCCTAATGGCGGGATGGGTTCCACGGCAGGCTTGATCTGGTTCTTGCGCACCCTAGGGAGGTCTTTATGGCTACCGGAGATGGCCGGAAGGTGTGCGCCACCGGAGAGGGGCGGCGGCGTCCACGGCTGACCGGCGAAGAAGCTTGAATACGAGTTCTTGCTGCGAATTTGCACCGGATGAAGCATCAGTGAGATCAAAGGGTTCCGTTTGGCCATTTCTTCAAAGAAAATTGGATTAAGTTCTCACCGTGCATGGCCATGGCGGAGAGGATGAGCTCGTGGCGACGGCGCACCGGGGAAGAGGAGCTTGAATTGGCGGTGAGGATGAGTTGCGGGTGTACTGAGGATACTCCAATCGCAAGGGATTAGGATTTGGTGGTCTAATGAAGAAGATGGGTGGTAGCTCGGTTTTGCCGGAATTGGGGAAGAAAGTAAAGCTTGCTGGCACGGGAGAAGTTCAGGGGAAGGCAGATGGGTTGTGATCGTCTCGGAGATGTTGGTTGCTCTGGGTTTTATAGCTGAGCTTGAGCTGAAATAGTTCGGGGTTGGCTTCGGGTGAAGAATGGCGAGGCGGTGCGGAGATACTTGCCGGGGCAGCAAAAATGCAACGGAATCACTGCCGTGGCAAAGGATCGGCAAGGGCTGGCAGAGAAGGGCTGCCCAACTTGTGCCGTGGCAAGGAATTGGTGGTCGAGGCTTTGCCGTGGCAACGATACGGCAGGAAGGAAAGAACGGAAAGGAGAGGAAGGAAGAAGAAGGTGCTGGAGCCTGTGGCTGATGTGTGGGGCTTCTTTGGCAGGAGAAGTCGGCAGGGGGACAGCTGGGCCAGTCAAGGCGGGCCCACCAGAAGTGAATGAAGGAGACAACTATGAAGAGGTTTCTGGACAGGACCTCTTGATCCGCAAGATTCAGGCAGCCAGCCGACTAAATATTTTATGAAAATTTTTACTCAGGTTGGCCAAGTCAATATAAAGGTTCAGTAAAATTTTCAGATGAAAAATCATTGTAGATATTTTATTAAAATTCTTTCAATATACCAACGCGAGTAAATTTCCAATTCTGTTTTTGATTTATTAAAGTGTCCAAATGATTTTATTTATTTTTTAAATTTTTTTAAAATTTATTTGATCTAATAATGCTTCTGTAAAATTTTCATAATTTTATGTTTGATAACTAAATTATAAAAATTCTGACATTGCTATTCTGATTTATTTGTTTTCTGTTTTTGAATATTTAAAAGCTTCAAATGTAAGTTTTTATTAAAAATATTTTTACCAGATATAGATAATGGCCTTAGGACGGCAGGGTAAAAATATAATCTTGAGGACAGGTCTAGATATTATTACAAAAATCTGACATGGTTCAATTCAGATTTTCTTATCTTTAGATTATCTCATATTTTCTATTTATTTTATTTATTCAGATTATCTCAACTGTCATGATTTGGTTCTGGAGATATTTTGAGGGCTCAGAAATTTTAATATTATTATTTTTTTGATATTTTACTTTTACTTTCTTGCATTTACCATTTTATCATTTCAATGCATTTAGTTTTTCTTACAAATGCAAAAGCTCAAGAAATTCAATCATGCAAGAAAATGGAAATTCAAATCAAGTTCACATTTCAAACTCATTTTGATATTTTATTTGTTTTTATAATAATGATTTTAAATTTTAAAATCTTCCTTTTGATTAACATTGAAATGGAAGAAATGAGATAAGAATATTGTTTAAAATCAAAATCTTGATTTCAATTAATCTTTTAATTCATTTCCATTTTCAAATATAAAATCTTAATTTTTCTTTATTTTTGAATTTACAGGGCTGTTACACAAAGGTACATAATGTTCAATGCCAATGAGGTCATAACAATTCTGGAATCTAACTAGACACTGATAGAATTTAAAGTACATTGCATAAAAGTAACCATGCATAGTTTAAAACAATATAAGTATTTTAGAAATTTGGGATCAACATGGTCAAGAATGACTTACCTTCACTGAACGCTGCTGGTTCTACCTTTTGTTGGTTCGGCAAAGCTTCAGCGACAACGTCTACAATAAAAAACAAGCACAAATAAATAAAATAAATACAAATAAAATTCAAAAAGTTAAAAGAATGCTATTGAAATGTAGATCTTAAATTTAGAAATTTGTATCACTAAATTTGGAGCTTGAATAAAGGAGAACGGGCTCTCGGAAGTGGATTAGATCAAGAAATTCAAAAAAAGGAAAAGGGAGAGAGAGTGTGAACAATATTGACACGTGGCGCATTGTGATTGGTCAGGTTTTCAGAATTTTTGAGAAAAGGAAAAAGGGAAAAGTATTTTGGCTAACATGTGGGACCCGCTTATCAGAGGCTCGGCTCATGGTGGATCTGGTTCACCGAGGGGGTTATTGGGTGGCATGGTAGACCAACTAATGCAGGGTGACACGCGACAACTAGGGCTGCAGTCAATGTGCGACGCAGCCGCCGCGTCAGCTATGGGCGTGAGGTGGCCCTGAGATGACTAGCATGTGGCGCCAGTGTGGAGGACACATTGGTAATGACTGGCTCGAGACTCCGGCGACGCAGTTGTAGCAGCGCCTCACCTGAGAGGAGGAAGAAGGCACAGCCATGCGCAAAACATGATGGAATCCACTTGGGACTTGGGGCAAAATGATGTGGGCAACACGGGAAACCCAACGACGCAAGCAATGGTGGCGTTCACTCACTGGCGGTGGAACTCGAGTGTTAGGGTTTGGTGCTACAAGAAACAAAAGCTTGCGGGAATTGAGGGGAAAAGAGAGGGGAGGGCAGCGGCTTTTATAGGTGCAGACGTTGAGGGAAACCAGCACGAATACGGCGTGAACAACTGTGAAAATCGCAACGGTGGTTGTGGGAGTCTGGCATGGCGATGGAGTCAACACAGAGATGGAGGCACCAGACACTGACTAGTGGGGCCATTGTCACCGCTTTCGAGCACATTAAAGCGAACCCCCCATGCAGCTTGGGCCTTGAGAGAGATGGAGGTGGGTGGTGTCTTTGGAGAAGGTGGGCTAGGGAAAGTAAGGTGGCGAGAAAGGAAGTGGGCAGTCTAAAAACGTGGCCCACGTGGAATTTAGGATTTAAAATCATTTTTCTTTATGATAAATCCTAGAAAATCGAAAAGGCCAAAATAAATAGCAATTAAATGTTGAAAAATTCTAGAAAATTTCCAAAAATATTTCTAGACTTTTGGAATCCAAATAATCGTTTTGAACTCATTTCAACTTCAAATTTTGATTCAAATGCTTTGAATACACTTGAGGGAAGATTTTAAATTCATAAAAATTTTGAAAACTAAGGAAAATTTACAAAAGGCTTAGAATTTTGGAATGTTAAATTGATAGACTTACATATGTGCATAACTTGTTAAGTGTTTTATGTACTCACCCTTGTCAAAACAAAATCAACAATTAAAGTGGAATCTACACATGCTTTGGAGGAGGAGTTTTAGAAAGGTGGTGAGTTACTAGGAACAAACCTTGTTAATTGCATGTGGCATATTGATGGGTTATCTACGAAGTTTTTCATTTCGCTACTATTATTTTTCTTATAGTTTAAGCCTCGTATGGTCTAGTAATGTAAAGTCAACTATAAGGTTAATCAACTATCTTTTATTGAATACATAGAGTCTTTTATTATGTTTCTATTGTGTATGATTGTGATATTTTATCTATGTTGTCACTATATGCACTAGCTTGATCTTGAACTAGTGCAGTTTATATAGAGGATCCAGATTTGCATATTCGGGTCTCAACACAGATGGTATTAGTGCCATATTGATTGTAGATTTTGACCCTAGTTAAACTAGGGGGAGCTTCAAAATTACTTTGTAAAGAGGAAACTTAACTTGAAGGATTATAAGTTCTTAACTTATCTATATCTCTTACTCTTTTCCCTCTTGATGAATTTTTTTCTCTTTCTCTGCTTGTTTGAAATGAAATCTTATCCCAAGTAGTTTTAAATAGATCATGATGCTCTGCACCTATAGAGAGAACATTAGTGGATATGATGTTGAACTACGAAGAGTTTTGCAAGTACTTGGTGGTTATGATAGGCTACTCTCTCTGGGAACCTGTTGGACAATGAATGTAAAAGTTATTGTATGGCTCTAGGCATTAATGTAGAGCATTTAGTACCTCATATCCACACACAAAATGGCCTTGTAGAGTCATTAATGAAAAGAATAAAACTTATTGTTAGGCTACTCTTGTAGAATTGTAAGCTACCCATCGATTGTTAGGACCACATAGTGCTACACACTGCAGTATTAATTCAACTTAGACTAATTGCATACCATGACATTTCCTCCTAGTTAGTGTGTGGAAAAGAATTGATGATTTCCATATGCGAAAATTTGGCTATGTTGTATATGTGACAATTTCACCATCACATCGTACATCGATATGTACCCCCATCGATGGTTTAGGAACTGTGTAGGTTATGAATCTCCATCAATTATTAAATATCTTGAGGCTATGATAGGATATCTATATACGACTTGGTACACTAACTGTATTTTTGATGAGGACAATTTTCCAGCATTAGGGGGGAGAAAAGTACCATACTTATGAATACTAGAAAATAGATTGGAATGTTACATGCATTAATCCTTAGATCCACACACTAAAGAATCTGAAATTAAAGTTCAAAGGATAATAAATTTACAACAAATAGTTAACAACCTTTCAAATGCCTTCACTAATTATAAGGGAGTTACATAATCTCAAATACCTACAATAAACAATAAATACACCAAAAAGGGTGGAAATACTTAAATGGATATTGAATCCACTCTTACCCCTCATAAAAAGATGAGGAGGAGACCTCTGGGCTCATAGGATTCAATTCCACTAAGACATCCGCAGAAACAGAGAACCAAACAAGTCAAAACACTCCCAAGACTAGAAGAAGCTCAATCTGATGTTGAGAAAATCCATGAGGCTTGCCATCCTGAGGATGGTAACCCTAGCGAACATTTGTATGCACAATCTGATACTGGGAGATCGGAACACCAAGACTCCATCGTTGTGGAAAATCACTAGGAGCTAGAAGAAATTAATATAAAAATATCCACTAATTATGGGATTCAGAAGAGTTATATAAAAAAAGATTACAATTGTCACACATATTTTATCTAAAAAATTACAAAAACTCTTGATTTGGATCCAGAACCAAAGTCCATGGCACAGCGCTAGAAGCACTCAGATTGGGTTAAATGGAAAGAAGCAATTGAGATAGAATTGCACTCGCTTAACAAAAGGAAAATATCCTGTCCTGTTAATCGAACACCTCCTAAAGTGTTCCTTGTAGGATCCAAATAGGTTTTTATCCGGAAAGGAAATGAGAACAACTAGGCATGAGATATAAAGCGAGGCTTGTAGCACAAGGGTTCACGCATAGACCTAGCATCGATTACAATGAACTTTTTTCCTATAATGAATAGAATAATGTTTTGATATTTGATATCAATAGCAGCTAACATGAACTTATCATTGCAATTGATGGATATAATGACCACATATTTATATGGGTCACTGGATATAAATATTTATATAAGTCCCTAAATGACTTAAAATTTTAGATCCTAATAAAAGTAACTGCAACACGTATAGTGTCAAATTGTAGAGGTCGCTATACAGATTAAAACAGCCAGCGAGAATATGGTATAGCCGACTTAGTGAGTTTCTCCTAAGAACAGTTACTCCAATAATGATGATTATCCATGTGTGTTCATAAAGAAGTCTTAGAATGTATTTTGTATCATATCAGTCTATGTTGATAATCTGAATATCATTAGAACTGTGGAGGACATAAAGGAAGCAAGTTCTTACTTCTTGACAGAGTTTGAGATGAAAGATTTGTGTAAAACCAAATATTGCTTTATCCTGTAGCTAGAGCATTTCCTAGAGGAACCTTTGTGTACTAGTCTACCTATAGTAAGAAGGTATTGGAAAATTTCAACATGGATAAATCTCATCCGTTGAAGACCCCCATGGCAGTAGGATTCCTTAATGTGGATAAAGACTCATTCAGACCGATGATGGAAAATATGGAAGTCTTAGGACTTAAAATTCTATACTCAAGTGCCATAGGAACACTTACATATCTCACAATTATTTATATATTTTTATGCAACACAAAAGCTAAAACACCATACAACTTTTGAAATCTATAGAAAATTATCTAACTTTCCCTATTTCTGAACACGATTTAATTTGGCCATCTACTTAGCATGATAAATAAATTAACACAACTGCAACCAACGGTAGTAAACTTTTGGATAGCCAACTTCCCAATACCATAAATTTTAATAAATTCAACCAAACCCATTGTTCTTGCATTATATGGGAACCTTAAACAATTATATCATTATTCATAATATGGTAAAGCTATTAAACATAACGTAGTTACTCAAAAGCGGCCTAGAAATTAGATAGCACACTTTGATGATTCACATCATCAAATAGTACACCCTAAAGAAATCCATCTACTCTATCTAGTACTGACATGACCACATAATCAATTTACAATGTCATCATGACAAGGAACACCATCCTAGAGTTTTACCTCCAAGACAAAGATTTGCCAAAACCGTCGAAAATAGTGGTACTTCATGATCCCAGCGCATTCCCTGCCTCTACATTCTTTCCGAACTTCCCATGACATTTCCCACGCGATCCTCAACATGCCCCTACACAAGGTGATGTGATCAGGTCTCAAGAACGATACATGGGCTAACGGGGAACGTGAGGACAGGATGCGGATGTGGTGACTCTTAGGTGTGCTTTAACATAGTGCGGTGACTTGCTGGGGTGGTGGCTCACCTCCCAACCTTGATGACGGTGAACCACGATGCATCCCTCTTTCCTCCTAGCTAGCCCGCAATACCATTCGCCAGTGGCAAGAAGAGCGTGGGGTGGCGGTCGCATGAGGGAGGCAGTGGCGGTAGCAGATGGAGAAAGGCATAGGTGACTAGGGCTTTTGGGAAACACACCTTCTCTCTAGCTTAACTAGTGGGGCCTAAGGCCAGCTCGAGCAAGGCGCTCACGCCGGTGCCAACTCGGCGTTGCTTGGCCTAGCCTGACCCCTCCTCCTTCCCTTCTTGCTTTTTTCTCCTTAATTTACTCTTAGTCGTCCTAAAAGACCAGTGTATTATAGAATCACATGATCTACCATGATTCGTGACATGAATTTAGTCCATTGTAAGCAAAGTAGCTAGGGTGGACAAAAACGCCATGCCAACTCCTCATGCAATAATCATATTATTTCAACATCAATAATTCTAGGGATAATTCATACTATACAAAATGCCACTCGTTGTCTCAATGACATGTGGCCCTTAGACCCACATATTATTGAGATAGCGAGTAGCATTTTCTAAAGTACCAACGAATGGAGTAGTATAATATAATTATCCCATAATTCTAGAGAATTCGTCTTGATCAAGTTTGTATGGATGATTCTCTTGTTTACCTCTTTTTGAACTCAATGCAAAAAGTCGGGCTCTAGATAAATGTATCAAGTTTTATCTTCTTTTGAGGTGTAAATGCAACAGGCTGCTACACATGGCTAAGTTCAGCGATAGAAGAGAAAGCATTTGCTATATTAGTTTCTTTAGTTTTTATTAATGCTTGTAGCATTTTGTATGTAATTTTATCTTTTTGCCTATTCTAGGCACATGCTATGTAAAATTGAAGAAAATTTCCCTGAAACGGGGCCCTTCTAGCGCCTGCGTCTGCAGGGAATCTGGTATAAGTCGGCTCCTCGCCGCAGACGTCGTCATCCCCATTCCCTCCAAATCCCAAGCCATTAAACCGAAGGCTAGTGGATCTCGCCTCGGGAAGCGGGCGTGACATCGGAGAGAGAGAGAGCCAACCACCATGACATGGTATGCATCGGTAGCTGAGGGCCACGGGTCTGCGTCTTGATGGCGGTAGCGAAGTAAGCGCCGAGGGCCATGTCATGAATGGCGCAGATGTGAGGGAAGATGGGACTCGATCATCGAACGGCTGAAGCGATCTTAGTTGATGTTTGCGTTAATTACTGTAGCCGTAAGGCGGTTGTCAGTTAATTTGGTGTTTACTCTTGTAAGACAAGTTATTTTTCGTTTTGAGAATTGCGTGAGTTAAAAAGCGTTGGCAGGAGGTAAACTATAGGCTTTAAAGTCGTTTTGGCGTGGAGAAAAGATGACAAGAAAAGAAATAGAAAATCCTCATACGCCTCATCCTGTTCTTCCTCCACCCCTTTCTTCCTACTTTCATCCTTCCCTGTTCTTGTGCTTGTTTGAGACTGCTTTGGTCTTTCCTCACGTCCCAACTTGATTGGTGGCAAAGGGGGTAACATATGGTATCAGATTCACGTCGATCCTGAGCGGTGCCGTGTTTTTCTTGATCGTGAGATTTGCTCGGTTGCTTGGTAAAATTGTTCCAGCAGCGGGTTCGGGAATACGAAGTGGGGATTTCTCCTCTTCGATCGTTCCTGGTAAAATCCCCAAACCTGGTTCGGGCGACTTGGCAAACGATCAAACACGGTGCCTCCTAAACCTTCGGCGCAGACTCAGTACATTCTGGAAGCGATGGAAGAACGGGACGGTCGTTCCGACGAGCGATTTGCTGCTATCAAAGAGAGCCTGGATCTTCTCTTTTCCAGTGTGAGCGTCATCGATACAACTTCGGCCGCGGCTTTTATCGCGCCGACGAATTGGCGATCAGAGACGGCGGATGTTAGCGCCAACGAAGCTATGGCGCAAGCGGTCGCCCGGATTAACATGGATCGTGGGTTCGATGCTCCACAGAAGAACGAGGGTTAGCCTTCAATCCTGGGTAAAGCACTTTTCACTCCTGCACCACCACCATCGGTGCATGCGGACCATGATTTTCCTCATGTTTCTGCGTCGGGCCAGACGTCCGGTTCCTTCTCTCTGCCCCGTGAGACGTCGGGACTACACCTTCGCCCACAACGTGACGGCGACGGCCTTGCTCAGCATGCCTTACCCAAAATATCATTTCCCAAGTTTGATGGTGAGAGTACCCGAGTCTGGCGACACAAATGCGTCGACTATTTCCAGATCTTCAATATTCCTGACGAATGGTGGGTTCGTGCGGCCACATTACACATGGAAGGTAATGCCTCACGTTGGCTCCAAGTATATAGAACTCACCATGACTTAGGTGATTGGTCCCAATTTATTCAAGCTGTGGAAGAAAAGTTTGGTGCAACTGATCATCGTCAGTTGATGGAAAAATTGATCAAGATCAAACAAGAAGGTACAGTGGATGAATATAAAATCCGTTTTGATGAACTCATGTTTGAAATTATGGTTCATAATCCATCTTATGGTGAGGAGATGTTTGTATCTCATTTCATCCGCGGCCTCAAAATGGACTTACGTGGAGCAGTACAGAGTCAAATTCCACAGACTGTTGATCGGGCTGCTTTGTTAGCCCGTGTTCAACAAGAAATTCTTGATCGGGGCAAACGTTGGAAAACTTCCACTGTTCTCACTCGGGAAAGTGGCGCTCCTCCTACACCTGATGTTACTCACAATTATCCGAAAATGGGTCAGGGAGAATGGTGGCGTGCAAAGCAGTTACGTGAATATCGCCGGGCTAATGGACTGTGCTATCAGTGTGGTGACAAGTTTGATGCCAATTATCATCTGCAATGCAAAAAAATGGGACAAGCTCAGTTACAAATGCTCACTTCTGACCAGTCCAGTGATGTTTTATCTGATACGGTATTAAATCTTTTGGAAACAACCGATTCAGATACAGAAGTGGATTGTACTTTGTCTCTTCATGCTTTGTTTGATGCAGTGCTCGGAGTCTATTAAGCCTTTAGCTTTGGTTCATGACCGAGACCATCTTTGTTTCTCTGGATTCAGGCGATTACTCATAGCTTCATTAGTACTCATTTTGTGCATAGACTTGGTCTGGTACCTTCTAAGACACAGGCCCTTCAAGTCCGTGTAGCTAATGGTGAGGTACTCAACTGTGATACATGGCTACCCCATTTTCAGTGGTGGTCGCAAGGATATACCTTTGAAACTGATTTGCGGGTATTGCCTTTAACTGCCTATGATGCCATTTTAGGCATGAATTGGTTGAGAGCTCATAGTCCTATGCACTGTGATTGGAATGAACAGCTCATTCAGTTTGCACATAAAGGAGTTACAGTTTCTTTGCGCGGCGTTCCAACTCATACACCACATGATATGTGACCGGCCACCTTCGACCACTGCGATAAGTGGAACAGGAGCAACAATATCTGGGCCATGGCATTACTGAACCTGATCATCCAGACAGTGATGAACAAATTCCTGAGCAAATTGCCAATGTTTTACAGCAGTATGCAGCTGTTTTTGCTGAACCTACTGGATTGCCGCCTCATCGCGTGTACGATCACGCTATTTCATTACTTCCTGGCGCTACTCCGCCTAATTCTCGACCTTATCGCTATTCTCCCTTACACAAGGATGAGATTGAGCGCCAGGTCAATGACATGTTGTCGTCCGGGATCATCACAGCCAGTGTAAGTCCGTTTGCTTCTCCGGTCTTATTGGTAAAAAAAAAGGATGGCACCTGGCGATTTTGTGTAGATTATCGGCGTTTGAATGATATTACCATAAAAAACCGTTTTCCCATGCCTGTGGTTGAAGAATTGTTGGATGAGCTCGCCGGCACTAAGTTCTTCTCTAAACTGGACTTACGTTCCGGATATCATCAAATTAGAATGCATGAGGCAGATGAAGGCAAAACAGCATTTAAAACACATCAGGGCCACTATCAATTTAAGGTCATGCCATTTGGTTTAACAAATGCCCCGGCCACCTTTCAATGTGTTATGAATTCTATTTTGAAACCTTTTCTGCGCAAGTTTGTCTTAGTCTTTATTGATGACATATTGATCTTCAGTCCTGATCTTGAGTCGCATGCACATCATTTGGCCACTGTTTTACATGTGTTGCTCACTAATCAATTATTTGCAAAAAGATCCAAATGTACCTTTGCCCAGCGTCAATTGGAATATCTTGGACACATTATTTCTGATATGGGGGTTCAAACCGATCCGAAGAAGACACATGCTATGTTGCAGTGGCCTCGACCCACCACTGTCACAGAGTTAAGGGGTTTCCTCGGTCTTATGGGTTATTATCGCAAGTTTGTCAAGGGTTATGGCATCATTGCAAGACCACTGACTCAATTGTTAAAGAAGAAAGCATTTTGTTGGACTGATCAGGCTGAAACAGCATTCCTTCACTTGAAGCAGGCAATGGCAACAACTCCTGTGTTGAAGGTACCCGATTTTAACCAACCTTTTGAGGTAGAAACTGACGCTTGTGATTTGGGTGTTGGAGCGGTTTTAATGCAACAACATCAGCCTGTCGCATTTTTTAGTAAGGCTCTGGGACCGGTTGTCGGCGTATTCCGCCTGACAGGCCCGTGATCTACAGACCGGGTTTTTGTTCGATAGGAGGGCGTCTTCGTGGCTGGCTAACCCTAGCGAGAAACCCAGAGACTCCGTGTGGCAAATTTTGGCGTCTATGAACTATGGAACACACGAGATTTTACAGGTTAGGCCCCCTTTGCCTTGGGTAATAGCCTTACTTCCTGCTAGATTGTTTAGAGAGTGCGCAAAGCTAGTACAAAGCTCTCAGGTTACAAGTTCTCCCTTAGACTACACTGCGGAGCTCTTGCTTGCTTGGATGCAACACTACTCAAATGCTCGACCCATTTCCCATGCACCGGAGGCCCTTATATAGGCAGGGCTAGCAGGGAGTAGGTAAAGGAGGTCATCATCTTGATCTGAAACATTTATTACCCTTCTGTCTTTGTCCTATTCCTCTAGCCTCATTAAATGCCTGGGCCTTGGCCTCTTGGAGTCCACCGTCTGCGACCTCTCTTTGCGAGTAGGTGAGGCGTCGGGAGGAATGGGCTTGTTCCGAAAACCCTTGCGGTTGATAGGAGGCCGGCGACAGGCTGCCGCTGTGATGATCTGACGAGGCGGGAGGCTTGAGGTGGCTACCTGCACCACCTTTTGCCTTCTGGCCGAGGCGGCGGTGTGCTCGCCCACGCTTCGCCGGCGCCCGTGGGCGGGCAGGCGGCGAGGCGTGCTTCGCCCACTCGCTGAGTTGGCGCCCCGTGGGCTGGCGCCCGGCGGCGAGCGTGCTTCGCCCACTGCCTTTCGCCGGCGCCCACGTGGGCCGGCGGCAGCGAGCCGTGCTTTCGCCGCCCGTCGCCCGCTCCACGTGGTGGGCGCCGGCAGTAAAGGCGTGCTCGTCCACTCGCTCATGGCGTCCGTGGGCGGCACTTGGCCGTGGCGTCTTCGCCGCCAGATCGCCGAGCGCCGCGTGGGTGGCGGCCGGCGGTAAGGCGTGCTTCGCCCACACTTTCGCCGGCGCCGTGGTAAACACGGCCGTGGGCGTCTTTCGCCCGCCCGTCGCCGAACCGCCCGTGGGTAGGCGTCGGGTGGCGGCGTGCTTTCGCCCACTGCTCGCCGGCGCCCGTGGACTAACACTGGCGGCCGGGCGTGCTTTCGCCGCCCGGTCGCCCGAACCGCCCGTGGACATCTTTGTGCGGCGAAAGGTACCCAGGTAATCACCTTCTGATAGCCGGGCATACGGAGGCGCATGCTCGACTCATTAAGGCCTTCATTAAATGTCGGTGCGTTCTTGGGCGGGGCCACCACTCATCAGAATCTGACGCCTTGGTTTTGCCCCATATCATGATTTTTCTTGGGACACGAAGCGGCGCTGCGATCTTGTCTCTTCACGAACCATCGGTCTTGTGGCGCTTATATAGGTATCATCTGTCGAGGCGATTCCATATACGCTTTCTTGCACACTTCAACTTTTCACTTCTTCATCTCCAGTAGCTCAAAGCTTTTCACCTTCCTTGGTTCCATGGCATCTCCATCCCGCTTCCTGCGCGGACTCCCTCCTGATGAAACAGGATGGCCGTCCCTGTAGGGAGAGCACTTTTAAGCTTCGGCGGGGCCGCTACACCATGGTGCCTTTACGATGAAATCATCCTCCACACAGGCAATGATGGCGGTGCTGCTCCCATCATTCTCGACTTCTTCCTCACGTCCTCCATTTCTATGGGATCCATCACCTTCACCTCACCCCCAACTCCATTGTCTCTCTCTCCATCTTGGCGCATCTCATGAAATGTTCATGGGGGTGATCTTAGAATCTCCTCTTTTTAGCCACTTCTACATCTGTAGCCCTCCCACGACAATGAAGTAGTGGGGAGTTATATTCCGTCTTGGGACGGGATGGCCTCTCGCTTCATCGCCTTCGGCCAGGTCAATTGGAAGGCATGGCGTGGCAATGGTGTACATTAATGATGTGTTGGTCGGCGCAGGGGAATTACTGGAGGCGGCGGAGCCTCGGGTGGAACTCATCGGTCGAAGAGCAGCGGAGCTCCTTGCGATGGCGGCCAGCGTCAACAGTGCGGGAAATTGGATTATCTAGCGAGTGGTGGCAGGACTTCTTTGTCGGAGGATCGACCCTCTTCGTCAGCGTCGTACATGCATGGAAATACGAGGCGACGGCGGCGCGCGTGGGCGGGGCGTAAGTCTTTGCTTTCCTTTAGCTTTTTCTAGTGCGCATGTTTCTTTTCTGCAGCTCCCTACCAACCGACAATCATTCTTTGTTTCTCGCTAGGTGCAGGAAATTTGGAGGAGCCTGTGATTGGCGGTGGTGGCCTTGATCTGGCCGATTCAATGGCGTAGCCTTTCCGGCGGCGGCTCGGCCGCTTGCCGATCTGGAGCACGCGGAGCGCCTGCGGTTCGTCAGGCTACTCCGCGATGGACTCCACGGGACTCTTGAGTGGCGCGCCCATGACCAGCCAGTGATCGAGGGACACGGCCCCTGCCGGCCGTCAGACCCGCAGGCAAATAATGATGCCGGACACCATGGGCGGATCCCAAGAAGGCAGCGTCATGAGCAAACTACGCCGCCACGGCAGCAGCAGCGGCATCCTTGCGAAGCGGCGCGCGCGCCTAACCATGACCGCCTCGGCCCGCCGCCTCTGCGGCCGGCGGCACGAGCCTTCTGCAAATGCCTCCTCCTCCGTGTGGGCCCAGCGACCGCGGCTGCCGCCTTTGGCCCGCAGGAGTCGAGCCCTTTGCAGCAGGTGGCCTCACGCTCATAATGAGGCTTAACTGGCGCCGCTAGAGTAGCCCCAGGCCTTGCGCCAAATGACGCCCGGCACCAGAGATGGTGGAAGCTTAGCCAAAGTACCTTGACCACAGCTGCGAGAAGCGAAGAGGATGTCCCAGCACCAGCAGCCGGACCTCTTGCCTCGCCGCCATTGCCCCGCCAGCGCATACGTCGAGCTCTTCAACGAGCTTGGCGATATCCAACATGAGCCTTGCCCTTCTGCCGACGCCGAACCTGGCCGTCTGACTACGGATTGGCGTCGGTGAGAAGCGAGCTATCGCAGAGGCGAGGTGGCAGAGACAGCGGCGGCATTAGCGCGAGGAAGAAGCCGTCACGGCGCCATGCGGTATGAGCGAAGAAGAGCTGAAGAGCGCGAAGGCGAGGCAATGCGCCCGAGACCTCGGAGCTTGAGTCCTTCACTGTGGCGCAATTTGTCCGTCATTCTCAAAGCGTTCGCCACGAAAAGGTGCTTGGAGCCCTTGGGCGTGGCCTTCATCTTGCGGAGGACTGCGCCTGCGGTTTGCCCATCGACCAACCCGAGCCGCGGGCGCTCAGGGCTGCCGAAGCCCTGGCCGTTCACTCACCCAAAGAGGGCGGGAGGTCATGATCATGGCCGTGACCTGGCCTTTCTTCTGCCCGGCGTGATCCGCCGCCGATCCCATGGCGGTGGTGGCCGGCATTGAGGGAAATGGCTTGTGACGGCCTTGAATCTGTGCGGACATTGGGCTGCGTGGCGAAATTCTTTGCAAGTGGAAGCGGCCGGTCATGGGCGTCTCCACTCCGCGGCGGTGGAGGCTGACGGCGAGAGCTTGACCTTGGCGGCAGCAGTGAGTGAAGGGCCAGGCGACCTTGTTGCTCTTTTTGTTTGACTTTCATTTGGTTGTGATCTGTTCTCCTGTGTATGCAAAACATTCGGACAACGTTTTAGCCCAAGGAATGTTTTACTAATTTTACCTGTGCGTTCGTTCGTTTTGCTTGATTGATCTTGTGTCTTTGGCGCGAGGCGACTAGGTTTGGACTTGGCCAAAGTGCCAAACAACCTTTCCATTTTAGAGACAGCGCTCAGGAATCCTTTTTTAGGTCACATGCGCTTGGTACAAACACAAGTACAAACCATGCAAGTTAACAGAACTCGGGCAGCAATGGAGCTGAGTCCGACAAGAGATGCAAAAATGTAACTTAGTTTTTAGCATCAGGTTTTTCGCGAGGATCGTCGCGGTGCAAATCCTTAGGAACTTGGACCACGATGATGCGTTCAGCAGCGTTGCGGCATAGCGTGGCGTGGCAACAAGTTTCATAAGTGTTTCTAGGACGACAATACTTAGCGGTGGCGACCAGCGGTGCTTGAAGCCAACTTTGAGGTGTGCGAGCAGCGGCGAAGTGCGTGCCTAACACACCCGGTCACTTAGCCCACGGCGGGCGTTAACACTTAGCATATTTTCTTTTATCATGAGGGCGTTGATTTTGGCTTTTCGTGACAATCACATGTAACTTGACCCACCTTAGTGTAAGCACATAAGGAATGGCGAAAATCTGGCGTGAAGCACTTATCTTGCTTTGCATGCGGCTAAGCGACCGCCCCAAGCGCCGGCGACCGGCCCGAGGCGCTGGCGGCCTGCTCCGTGTGCTGGCGTCCACCCTCTCGAGCCAGGCGTCGGCCTCCAAGTACCTGGCGACCAGCCCTAGCGCTGAGCGACCCGGCCCCCAGCGCTGGCGACCACCTTCTTGGCCAGGCGACCACCTTCTCGGCAGCAGGCGTCGGCCCCAGCGCTGGGCGACCAGCCCCCAGCGCTGGGCGACCGGTGGGATCTTTGGAACCTTTACAAGAACCATCCGGCACACTGCGTGCATCACGTGAGTGCTGACGGCTACGGAGGGATAAGTGAAGCGGCGTGGAAGGGCTGTTCAATATAGGCCCTAACATCATAAGTCCCAGCATGGAATGCCCTGGTCCACCCTATTCGACTTCTAAGTCCTTGTGACCTGCAGGAAATCGAACTACGGTGCTGTGTGCCAAAGCAGCGAGTTTCGGGGAGGGTGTTAGGCAACGGTGCTCGCGGTGACAACCGGTGGTGCCGAGAACCAACTTGGCGTGCAAGCCGCGTTTGAGCATCGCACCTAACTTACCCCCCAGTTGCTCGTGCTTGCCAAACCACAGAACCTGGCGTCATCGAAGTCCTGAGAATTAGCAAATGCAGGGGCGAGGACATTCCGCGCTGCTTACCGCCACTCAGGGCATAAAAAAGGACAATCATGGTAAAGCAAAAGCCTTTTAGGCAAGAACTTTACCAGCGCGCCGGCAATGGACCCGACCAGGAGAGGCTTACCTCATAACGACCGGGGAATGAGCTGCGGGGCACCCACAATTCTTCGAGGATAGAACTTCGCAACAATTCTATCTTTGTAGGAATTCGCGAGTTCTTCACCATCCTCGGTATGGCCAGGACCGCCACAGGTCGAATCTGGAGACCACCTTGAAGGAGCCCTCCCGCAGAGGCAGTTTATACAACGGCATGCGTCTAAATCCTGCGAAGACCGAGTGCCTTGCCGGTGTTCTCTTGGAGACCGGGTGGCGTGGTACCGCTGAGCTCTCTTTGGTGCAGGCGGCCTGGCAGCCAGATCACGCTCCTCGGAAGATTGACATCCTCTCGCCGGAGGTCTTCTTGGTCTTCTTCGTTGAACAAGGCAGCGGAGAAGGCGGCGGCTTCGGAGGGGCTGACTTCGCCCCATATACGGGGAAGAAAGGCGTCTCGCAGGTGGCCCGGCTAGGTGTGGTGCAAGTGACCACGCAACCTGTTAGGGAGTTCCTCAACCCATCGCGCCCGCTTGTGGAGTCGATCGAGCAGCTCTTGTCTTGAGGCCCTTGATGTCGGTAGCGTTGGCGCGCTCTGCGCCCATTGCTCATGGCATGGGCCACCAAAACAAAGCAGGACCTTGGTGCCCATTTCTTCGAGAACTCCAAGAAAAGCCTTGGTGAGCGGGTTCCATTAGCCGGTGATGATGCGGTTGGCGACTCCAAAGCGGGTAAAGATCCAGCGCATAAACTTGGCGGCGTGTAATAGCGCGCACGCCTACCGGCTAACACTTTGTGAACTTGTCGATGGCGATGAAGAGGTGGGTGAAGCCCCTGTAACCAGCGAGAACGGACCGGGATATCGGCCCCAGACGCAAGCGGCCAGAAGGCGGGATGGTTTGCGAACTTGGGCTGGTCGGTGGATCTACTGGCGAAGAACTAATAAGCCGCATGTCCTCACCGACTCGCAAGCATCACGGAGGCGGTAGGCCAATAGAATCCTTGGCGGGCAGCTTTACCTACTAATGTTATTTGGGACATGTGGCTCCTGCCTGCGCCTCCATGGATATCGAGCAAAAGCTGCTCCCTCTTTCAGTGATGCGCCGGTAGAACTCCGTTTACGCTCTGGCGATATAGGTCCCCACCTACGAGTATAGCACTTGGCCTTACGTGCAATCTTCTCAGCTGAGGCATCATCGTCGGGGATTACTTGGTCATGCAGGAAGGCTAGGATAGGATCCATCCATCGATCTTCCTAGCCAAGCGCGGCGACCACTCGGTGTAGGGTCGAGGATGCGCCTAGAGGGGGGGTGAATAGGCGTTTTACAAAATTAATCGCTCACTAAAATCGATCGCTCTAATACACCCCTAAATCAAAACCTAATCAATTTATATATGCGGAAGCGATAAATAGGTTTTGACAATTAACGCCTAAATCAACTAGGCTCACTAGTGCACTAACTTAATTATGTCTCTAAGATAGAATTGCTAAATTGATCAAACAATTAATACTAAGCAATTCTTATTCAAGCAATCAATAATATGCAAAAGGTAAATACTTGAATGTAAAGAGAAAAGGACAACGATATTTTTCGTGGTGTTAGGAGACTTGCGGTCTCCCTAGTCCACGTTGAGGCAAGCCACACTTGGGCCGGCTCCGCTCGAGCACCGCCTCTTTCCACTAGTCGTGGTTTTCACGCTTAGCGTAGGCTCAACCCGAACCTTCACAAACTTGCAGGGCTTCTCACACCTTGAGAGCTCCCGCGCACGACGCCTATGCCGTCTAGGAGTCGGCAACCTCCAAGAGTAACAAGCCGCTCCTTCACTTGAACTTCACCGGGCACAACAAATGCGCTCCACGGTAATCACCAAGTGCAACACATGCACAAGGACCTCGCTCAAGTGCAACACATGCACAAGAGCCTCTCAAACCACTTCCTAATTGCAACACATGCAATTAGGGCTCACTCTTAGCTCAAGAAGCAAATGGAAGAGGGCAACACATGCACACAACTCCCACACACTCACAATGACTCCGACAACACCCCAACACCCCAAGGCCTCCTTTTATAGCCTCCAAGCCAAAACTAGCCGTTGGGAAATTAAAATGGCAAACACATTGAGAAGCTTAGGTGCTCAGCCCTACTAGAACAGGTAGCCAGGCCTCACAACCATGACTACAAAACTAAGCAGATTACCGAAATCGGTAGCCGACCAACTAGAAGCGGTGCTACTGCTCATGAATAACAGCCTCAAGCTAGTAGCCGGGACCACCATGAACCTCAAAACACACCCCTCTGGAAATATCACTGCAAAGTCGTGGTGCTACCGCTCCTCCGTGGCTTGCAGGACCTATGGTGCTTAGCAAGCCACTGAGCCTGAGAACACCCCTCTAGAAATTCCACACCACCGGAGGGGCGGTGCTACCCTGCCGGTGGCACAGGACTCCACCGAGAAGAAAACAAGATTTTTCACACTAAAATCATTTCTCCAAAAAACCAAATGCTATTCTTTGAGCCATATGATGATCAACACATGATCATACACGTGCAAAACACATTTGCACCAACTTAGCTCATGCTCAAAGAATTTCACCCAAATTGCAAAAACACATTTACATAATCAACTCAAGATCTATTGCAAAGCGTATTAAGCAAATCAAACTCGAGTTTATGAGATTAATCCCCTAGCCATGTGAAGGTCAACACAAGACCGGTCAACTTGCCAACACCGGTTGCAAGCCCCATTCACATGCTCTCGGGATTAGGACTCATAAACCTCGGTTTATTCGCTGTGAACTTGCAAATAACTCAATGAACCCATTTCATGCTTGAGCACTACTCTTTGCAACACATCACGAAAGTCTAGCTCAAGCAACATCAAATCAAAATGCATGAACTCTCTAATTGCAACACATGCAATTCTCTAGTTCCATGCAACACCAAAACAAACTTCAACTAAACACCAAAACCAATTCAACAGATGAGCTCTCTACTACTTAACACATGCAAGCCTCTAGCTCCATACAAACATACAAACACAAATTAGTTAGCAGGCTCTCTCCTTTTGCAACACATGCAAAACTTAGCTCTAAAGCAACCACACGGATTTTAAGAAAGATGTTTTGCGAACCAAAGCGTGAGCGTCAACTAATGCAACACATGCAAAAGTGAACTTCACGCAAAAGCCAACGCACTAGCTTATCCTATTTGCAACACATGCAATTCAAAGCATTATCACGAAAACCAAATGCAACCAAGCATAAGTTTAACCCATTAGCAACACATGCCAAATGGTTAACCCTCATGCAAAAACCAAATCAAGCTGATTTGAGCTCGAGTGAGCAGCGGAATGAGATCATCAACACATGATGAAGCTCAAGCAAAGGAGCGACCCTCTTAATAACGGCGATAAAACCTTAGACTCAAAGACTATAAAGTCTTTAGCCTATCTAATTATACCTTGGCAGCGCAAGCAATCCCCTTTGGGGTCTTTATGATCTTCATAATGCTCACAGGATTATCACTCAACTCCACTTCTTTATCATCTCATCCATCTTTGGACCTAACTCGATCACAACTCATAAAATAGTTAGTCCAAGATGCACGGTTATCTCAATTATCTCTTGCACTCCATTAACACATAATGGATGCCTTTAGATCAATTGAGCACAACCTAAATCAATGAAATGATTTAATTGTGTCTTAAGTACAATAATGCAACTAATGCTTTATTATACTTAAGAACTATTCATTGTCCTTAATTAATCACAAAACACCATCAACACATGATGAAGTGTTCTTTAATGATTAATGAGACAAATGAACTCAATTAAATTATCATTTAAATTGATATGAGTATATATCAACTACACAAGTTTTCATATACTCACGTTGATGAAAAGTAATGATCCATTATATGTAAATTGTATGGAAATGATCATTACTCTAAATCATCAACTATAGAATAAACTCCATATGTATATGTGCATAAATATGATTGACTTGGATATAATATGCACATACTTACTTTATCATCTTGGAGTATATCCTATATTACTATGAGTATACTTATAACTAGGCAATTCAAATATATACTCAATGATTTAGTTTCTTTGTCTTGATCCTTATGTGTATCAATAAAGAATCGATCAATACAAAGAAACTATCAAGTTAAACTACAAACTCCCCCTAAGTATGTGCATCCATGTGATATATGGATTGTGAAACATGATGCACATTTTGTGGTTAATATAATGGGGACATTCATATTTTAACTTGACTCCAAAGTATGCAACTAATATTAAGATGAATATGCAAACATACCTTGGGTTTTCCATTTTTCCATGCGATGAGACTAAACAAAGATATTCTAATCAAACAAGTTAGTCTCGATATAAGATTAGTCATTAATAACAATATCGCATTAGGGATAACCTTAACATTGGATTTGTCATTAATCTGAGTTAGATTTGTCATTAACACCAAAACCATAACTAATGAAGGTTGAACTTACACTCGGTGCTACTTTGGGTACTCTCTTTGGGCCAAGCCTTTCCACAGTCTTTGCATCGGTATACCATGCGGCTTCTCTCCGGACCAGTTTGGGTGAAACCTGTTGCCTTCCTGCTGAGCAGGAGGCCATGGCGTGGCCGCCGCCTCCCCCTTGAATGGGAGGCATGGCGGCCTTGCACCGTCGTCCCACTTTGAGCAAAGAGTGCAGCAATGACACCATCATCCCCACCTAGATTGTGGGCGGTGATGGGCCAGTCGATAGTCTTTCTTAGAAGACTCAGGGCCCGGAACAGGAGCCTTTGAGGGCCTTGGTGTGGCTTAGTCCATAATATGGTTGTCATGGCAGGGATATGTATATACTGACCCTTGATGGCGCTCCATTCTTGGGACCTCGCCAAGTATGCCGCCATGGTGGGAATCGAACACTGGAACTCCTTCACGCTTGATTGATAACTAGCGAGTCACCCTTGACTTGGAGGCGCTTGAATACCTTGCAAGCGATCGCATAACCTGCTGCGTGAGCCTTCATACTCAGCTATGTTGTTCGTGGCCTTAAAGTCGAGGCGACCACATCTTGAAGGGTGTCACCGGTCGGGAGACCAAGACAACCCGACCCAGCGCCCTCGGTAGGAAAGAACCATCGAAGAACAAAGTCCGGGGAGAGACGCAGGCGCTTCTTCGGCTCTGAGGAGTGGCGGGAGTCCACTCGACAGCGAACTCCGCTAACCGACTTTTGATGGCGGTCGCAGGGGTACAAACTTGAGGTCAAATTCCCAGCTCCACAGACCATTTAGCAATTCGTCCCTCGCTTCCGGTTGTGGAGGATCTCGTCTGAGAGGTAGGCCGTGACCACGGTAATTTCCGCCCTTGAAAATAATGCATGACTTCTGGATGCCACGGGACCGCGTACAACATTTTACGGGCTTGAGAATCTAGAGTTTACGCTTCATGTAACACCTTCTTGATGTAGTAGGCGGCCTGGACACCTTCCTTCTCACTTAACTAACTTGCACGCTCACCACCTCGGGAGTGGCGGCGATGTCTGAGAACAGCAGCTCACTGTGTGCGAGGAGACCAACAGGGAGAGAGAGAGTCGCTTCAAGTCTTCAAATGACTTCTGCGCCTCATCTGTCCACTCAAAGTGGTTAGTCTTCTTTAGCGGCTTAAGCAGAGGGGGCTTTTTCTCTCTGCCAGGCGATGAATCGCCCTAGGGAGCACAGGCGACCGACCAAGCTTGAACTTGCTTGAGTCGTCTGGGGTGGCTTCATGTGCTTTCGATGGGCGCTATCTTGTCGGGGTTGGCTTCAATGCCCCATTGGACACGAAAAACCCAGCGGTTTGGGAGGAACACGAACACGCATTTCTCTGGGTTAAGCTTCAAACAATTCCTCCAGAGGTTAGCAAAGGTTTCCTCCAGGTCTTGGATCAGTTCTTCACCCCTTTTGACCTTCACAACTAAGTCATCAATGTAGACTTCAAGATTTAGCCCCTATCTGAGGCGGAAAAGTGATATGCATGTACGTTGGTAAGTTGAACCGGCATTCTTTAAACCAAAGCCATTCTTACATAACGGATATACACCGTAGAAATTACAACGATCTTCTCTTTGTCTTCAGCGCCATCTTGTCTGGTGGTACGGTGCGCATCCAAAACCAATGACTCGCCTTCTTGAGTGGAGTCAACAATGAAGTCGACTTCATGCGGGGAGTTCAGATACCAGGCGAGCCTTGTTGAGGTCGGTGAAATCGACACACATGTGCCATTTCGTTGGACTTCTTGGCGAGCGCAGGGGTTGGCAAGCCACTCGGGATGGAGACTTCCTAACAATCCCAGCGCTCATGACTTCTCTACCTCCTCTGAATGGCTTCTTGGCGCTCGGCGCTGCCTCGGACCTTCTGCGGACCGAACACGCCTCGGGGAGGTTGCCGCCATGAACTTGCCAGCCTGCAGGTCGGCCAAGCGGGGCATTGTAGGGAGGTCAAATCAGCGACCTCAAATCCACCATCTCGGTCGCGGTAGTTGTCCTCCCCTCCAGAAGGTGTGGGAGGCTCACGACCTATGGGCATCAAGCCACACTCAGGGCAACCCCAAAGATGGGCGAGGCCGGGCGCGGAGTCTGTCGCGGGACTGAGCGCCGAGAATGCCGGCGAGACAGGAGGTTGATGGAGCTCCTCAGTCCACCGGCCGCAGCGCCTAGCAGCGCGTTCCGAGAATGGTGGGCGACACCACGGCCAGGAGATGCCCGGGCGGTGGCGCCCTCGGGGTGGTCGGCTTTGACCGAAGGTGGCGTCTGCTCGAGCCACTTGACATCAGACCGCCCCGAGCCCGGCGCGATGGCGCCACACTTCCCGCTTCAGCCGCTTATAAGCGGTATTGGAGAAAAAGGTGGGCCGAACCACCATAGATGTAGGCCCGCCGTGTGGTCCGCTTTCTTTGGAAAAGCCCGGTAGGCGGGGTCTTCGTCTTGATCATCGTCGGGGCGGCGCTCCTTGAGCCGCTTCTCCACCATCTTGCCCACGACCCGACAGTTGTCCAGATCATGGGTGTTGGTGCGATGGATCGGGCAATAGGGCTCGCCCTCCCTACGATCAGCGGCCCGGTCGTCCCCGACCGCTGGTGATCCTCCAGCCGATCGCGGCGGTCATCACGTCGATCCACGGCCGGTCGTCCACGCCCGCTCGTGGCGATCATCCAGCGCCCTGCGGCGGTTGCTTCCGTGTACGGGGTCTTCGTCCTCGTCGCCTCATTGGCGGCCAAAGACCAGCGGTCTCTCTGCCTCGCTTCGCGCCTTCTTCTTTCGAGCGGCGGAACCCTTTGAGGTCGGCCGTCGTTGCCTTAGCCACCCAGGGGCGGGCTGCCCCTCGCCTCCATGACCGCGCACACTTATGTGCGAGGGAAAAGAGCTCGGAGGTGGTGCTGATGGTCCGGGTGGCCATCTTTTCCTTCATCTTGCGGTCGCGTACGCCTCTCTGGAAGACGATAACGACCGATTGTTCGGAGATATGGGGGATTGTGTTGTGGCAATGGCAAAACCGCCGAATGAAGTCATGGCGCTCCCCCTCTGCTCAGTGTGGAGGTCATCCTCCACGCTGGTGAAGTAACGAGCCACGAAAGTTGGCGGCGAAGATGTCGCTAACTCCCCGAGTCTGCAAACCCTCGAGGTTTAACGACCAAAGCGGCCGGAGCCGTCAAGGCCATCGGGAGGTAGTTGGCCATGATCTTCGGACCCGCATGGCTCGCGCTGCCGTTGTATAGATTTGGAGGAACTTCTCGGGTTGGTGGTGCCGTCATATTTATCCGGGGGCCTTGGGCGGAACTGTCAGAAGCCAAGTCCTTGTGGCGTAGCCTAGAAGAAAACTGACTTTTTTGACGCCGTAGTAGAGACCATTTGCTCATCGGGGCACTGATCAGGAGATCGCCCAGGAATCAGGGCCGACTCCTATAGAGTCGAAGGTGAACCTCCTCCTTGGCAGAGAGTGGGAGCCCAGAAGGGCTCTCACCGTCGGGGAGCTACACTTTCCCATGGGCTGCGCTCACTGGGCGGTGGCGCGCAGTGGCGGAGAGATCATCACTGCTTGGTGTGACTTTCATCAAATGTGTCAGGAGGTCCCCACGGTTCTTCTTGGGCAGGACCCGGACTGTGGCGCCCCTCCCTGTGACCCCGGCAGCTTAGCGAGAACTTTTTGGCAGGCGGCTAAACAGCAAGTGCGCCGGAGCCCTTGACCCGGCGCGTCTGCGTGTAACCGCACAGACGGAGCCCAACCAGGCGGAGCGCGTCCACAAGGTTGGCGATGTCCCTTGACCACGAGTGGCGGAGTATCTCTGCGAGTTCCACCGGGGTGGTCAGAAGAGCGAAACGCATCTGATTTTTGGCAGTGTGGCTGCCTCCATAGCCGGCCGTCGCCGAGTTGCTCGCGCTTCCACGAAGAACAACGCCGCCACCTGTTTGGGGCGGGGTGAGGCGATCCTCGGCCGGTGAGGCTGAGGGACTTGCTCGAACAGCTTCGACCTGCCAGCGCCTTCAAGTGAATCGCCATCTTCGGATCGTGCGCCCTTGAACAAGAACACCAAAGTTAGGCAGGGAGTTAGCGGGAAAAACCAACCACTAGCCCCCTACAGCGCCCTGTCGGTGTATTCCGCAACAGCCCGTGATCTCTGAGCCGGGTTTTTGTTCGATAGGAGAGTGTCTTCGTGGTGGCTAACCTAGCAAGAAACCCTAGAGACTCATGGCGGCAAATTTTGGCGTCTATGAACTATGGAACACACAGAGATTTTACTCAGGTTCAGGCCCCCTTTGCCTTGGGTAATAGCCTTACTTCCTGCTAGATTGTTTAGAGAGTGCGCAAAGCTAGTACAAAGCTCTCAGGTTACAAGTTCTCCTTTAGACTACGCTGTGGAGCTCTTGCTTGCTCGGATGCAACACTACTCAAATGCTCGACCCCATTTCCCATGCACCCGGAGGCCCTTATATAGGCTAGGCTAACGGGAGTAGGTAAAAGAAGGGTCATCATCTTGATCTGATACATTTATTACCCTTCTGTCTTGTCCGTTCCTCGGCCTCATTAAATGCCGGCCATGGCCTCGCCGATCCGCCCGTCTGCGACCTCTCTTTGTGAGTGGGTGAGGCGTCGGAGGAATGGACTTGTTGCGAAAACCCTTGCGGTTGATAGGTGACCACAGCGAGCCTCTGCTTTGATCTGATCTGCAGCGAGGCGAGGAAGCCGGTGAAGCTACCTCGCACCACCTTTTGCCTTCTGGCGGGCGGCGGGCGTACTCACCACCCGCTTCGCCCGGCGCCATGTGGACTAGGCGGCCGAAGGCGGCGGCGTGCTCGCCCACTTGCGCCATGGGGCCCGTGGGTGGAGCCGCAGGCGGCGGTGTGCTTTCGCCCACTGCTTTCGCCGGCGCCCGCGAGCCCAGGCACCCGGGCGGCGGGCGTGCTCGCCCACACTTTCGTCCGGGCGCCACGTGGACCGGCTTGGCGGCGGGCCGTCTTCGCCGCCCGGTCGCCCGAGCCGCCACGTGGGCTGGCGCCAGAAGCGGCGAAGCGTGCTCGCCCACACGCTCGCCGGCGCCACGTGGGCGGCTTTGGCCGGCGAGCGTCTTCGCCGCCCGTCGCCGAGCCGCCACGTGGGTAGTAGCCGAAGGCGAGGCGTCTTCGCCCTTTCGCGCCGGCGCCCGTGGGCGGCACTGGCGGCGAGCCGTGCTTCGCCGCCCGTCGCCGAGCCACCACGTGGGTGAGGCGCCCAGCGGCAGCGTGCTTCGCCCACTCGCCGGCGCCACGTGGGCCGGCTTTTGGCCGTGAGCGTGCTTCGCTTCGCCCGTCGCCCGAGCCGCCACGTGGACATCTTTGTCTTGGCGGTGAGGTACCCAGCGCAATCTGTGACACGGTCCACCAACATCTTTCCATATCTGAAAAAATTTCTCGCTTTGATGTTATTGTTGACGTTAGGCGTCCATACCTAGCAGCAAGAATTCATTATTAGAACTGATCACAAGAGTTTATGTTACTTGGAGGAACAGACTTTGCATTCTGACATGCAGAGAAAGGCGATGACTCGCCTCATGGGTCTTCAATTTAAGATTGTTTACAAAAAAGGTACCGACAATACTGCAGCGGATGCTTTATCTCGTGTCGGACAATACATGTCTCTTCAAGCAGTGTCAGAAGTTCAACCTGTTTGGCTTCAGGTGGTTCTCAACTCCTATACCACCGATCGAGTAGCTCAGGACAGGTTGACAAAATTAGCACTGGGTAGCCCCGATACTAATGGTTATTCTTTACAGCAGGGAGTGATTCGGCATCATGGACGTATTTGGATCGGTCACAATTCCGCTCTTCAAACAAAGCTTATTGCAGCGTTACATGATAGTGCTTTCGGTGGGCACTCAGGACATCAAGCCACCTATCAACGTTTAAAGAAATTATTCTCCTGGCGAGGTATGAAACAGAGTGTTGAAGAGTTTGTTAAACAATGCCATGTCTGTCAGTCGCCTAAGTCGGATCATGCTCGACCATCAGGCCTTCTCCAACCACTACCTATTCCACAAGCAGCCTGGGGTGATGTCACAATGGACTTCATTGAGGGTCTACCCACGTCAGATGGTTTCAATGCTATTTTGGTCGTGGTTGATCGTTTCACCAAATATGTGCATTTCATTCCCTTGAAACATCCTTTCAATGCCCATCAAATCGCCAAGGTCTTTCTAGACGATATTGTGAAGCTTCATGGTGTTCCCCATACCATCACCTCGGACAGAGATAGGATCTTCACCAGTTCATTTTGGCGGGAGTTATTTACTGCCCTGGAAACTAAATTACAGTTTAGTACTTCATACCATCCTCAAACCGACGGGCAGACGGAACGAGTTAATCAATGTTTGGAAATGTATTTGCGTTGTGCCATTCATGCTTATCCGAAGAAATGGCGTGGTTGGCTTCCACTTGCTGAATTTTGGTATACCACCAATTTCCATACTGCACTTGGATGTTCTCCCTTCAAGGTACTATATGGGCTCGACCCTAATTATGGCTTGCTGCCACGTTTGGACCTCATCCAGTCTGCTGATGTTAAGGAGATGCTTGCTAATCGGAAATTGCGCATGGAATGGATCAAGCAACAATTGGCCCGAGTGCAAAATCGTATGAAAATGCAGGCTGACAAGAAGCGCCAAGACCGACAGTTCCAAGTTGGTGAACAAGTTTTGTTGAAGTTGCAGCCATATGCTCAATCATCCGTTGTGAACCGGCCGTTTCCCAAGCTGGCATATAAGTTCTTTGGGCCGTTCTCAGTCCTGGAGCGAATTGGTCAAGTTGCGTATAAGCTGGATCTACCGCCTGATTGTGCTGTTCACCCAGTCTTCTATGTTTCTCAGCTCAAGCCGTATACTGCCAAATATTCTCCGGTGTTTTTGCAGTTACCGAAAGTGGCGGACTTGGATACCATGCAAACCGAACCAAAGAAAATTTTAGAGCGTCGTCTTGTCAAAAAAGGAAATACTGCTGTGGTTCAAGTACTTGTCAAATGGACTCGGTTACCTACTGCTTGTGCAACCTGGGAAGACCTTCATGTCCTTCGTCATCAGTTTGCACATGCGAATTGCTGGGGACAAGCAATTCTTCCAGGGGGGGATGATGTCATGAATGGCGCAGATGCGAGGGAAGATGGGACTCGATCATCGGACGGCTGAAGCGATCTTAGTTGATGTTTGCGTTAATTACTGTAGCCGTAAGGCGGTTGTCAGTTAATTTGGTGTTTACTCTTGTAAGACAAGTTATTTTTCGTTCTGAGAATTGCGTGAGTTAAAAAGTGTTGGCAGGAGGTAAACTATAGGCTTTAAAGCCGTTTTGGCCTGGAGAAAAAGACAGACAAGAAAAAGAAATAGAAAATCCTCCTTCTGCCTCATCCTGTTCTTCCTCCGCCCCCTTTCTTCCTACTTTCGTCCTTCCCTGTTCTTGTGCTTGTTTGAGACTGCTTTGATCTTTCCTCACGTCCCAACTTGATTGGTGGCAAAGGGGGTAACAGGCCAGGGTCCTGTGCGGCGGCCGCGCGGCGTGGTTCGTGACACAGGCACAGGACGGCGGCGCCGGAGGCTACGCAAGTGGCGGTTGGGAGAGGTAATGCACGTCCCCTGCTGGCTGCTGATGGTAGCGATTTGGCCTTCGCTTCATGGCCTCAAGGATCCTGTAGCCATTGCGATGCTTTGACTTTGGAGAATTGAAACCGGCTAGGTTGTTGCATTTGCAGGTGGGCCTTGCATCGTGCATAGGCTTGTCCTATGGTGGCAGCCAAAAAGCATGCAGAAGAGATACTCCATTAAACAACAAAAGATGCAAATGCACATTGTGTTTTGACTGCCATGAGTACGCTAATGTACTAGAAAAACAAACTAAAAATTGATGAATGTTGTGAAGAGAGAAAGCTTTCTTGTATACATCTCGTCCATCTTCTACAAGTGTTGTACATCATAGTACCGCAATACTGCTTTGCAAGCCTCCAGGAAAACCTGCGACGCTAATTACCTTTACCTGTTTGGCTGTTACTAGTAGTACTTCATAGTCATGTAGTCTATATGTAAAGCTAGGATAATAGCGATGCTATTGTCTTTTAATGTCAATAACTGGTGGTCACCGATATTTGTGCTTGTTGTTATTTGCGATTCTAACTACTGAGCAACCACCAAGATTTTATTTTTCCGTCAGCATGTTGTCTGTGGAACTCCTGTACAATGTGACGAATTTGAACTTATTTTATTTAACTTTGTAGAACAAGAAGAAAATAGAAAAATAAATTCAGGTTTACTTGGCCTGTTTGAGTCACTTGACCGCTTAGGCACTCAAGTGGCTGTTAACCACTTATTTCAGCCGCTTATATAAGGTTGTCAAGACACAAGAAGGTGTGTGGTGCTTAACCAGTGCTTCAGATCTTTCTAGAACACTGTAGATAACAGATTATGATACCGTCATTATATGCAGGAGTATGTTTACCGAACGTTGAGTATTTCTTGATTAGAATGTGCAAATAAATCTACACTTGACCCAAAAAAAATTGCCAATCGTAAATTGCTGGATCATTTTGAATTTGATTGTAGTTTTATTGTTTCATGCGAGAAAGTGCAAGTGAACCAACTGTAGGCGCGGCATATGGCATGCACCCAATGATATCCAGGTACCTAGTATTAGGGAATTGCTGTCTATTGTTTCAAGCAGCTAGTACTTTATGTCATAATGTCTGCGATCTTGGTCTCGTCTTTCTCTACTTTGCTAAAGTGTTGACTCGGTCCTGCATTCCTCATATAGATAAGTTATAATGTCTGTGATCCTTGATCTTTTCTTTCTCTACTTTGCTAAAGAAGTTGACATGGTCAGATGGTCCTGCATTCCTTGCAACGGATGATTGAATTCTGTGCTGGATCGAATTCCTTGGAAAAATCCAGTGTTTCTACCAGACAGTTCTTACCTCATATGCATCAATCTGAAATGTGGACACTACCAATTGTGGCATGACATCCAATTACTGTGGCATGGTGTCCATTTTAACATGCAATGCTGACTAAAGACACAGGTCTATAATGTTAAAATAGCACAACTGTTGCACCAAATGTATCATAGAGTTGTTTACTTTGTGACCTTGTTTTGGTGGGCTACAAGATAAACGATTGTAAACTTGTGATATTTAAACTATGTATCTTTGTACAATAATCCTTTGTTCTCTTCCTGTGCTCAAGATTCACCCCCTCTGAGAATCTTATGAGGGCTTTTTGACATGCTGCCTGGGTTAACATATTGTCCAAAAATATTGTGACAGAGAAGATGGTAAACTGAAATGTGGGTATTCAAGTTTAGGGAAGAGAGCCACAATGGAGGATTTCTATGATGTAAAACTAACCGAAATTGATGGACAGGCTGTTAGCCTGGTGTATTTGATGGTATGATTTCCAATCTTGCGTTCCTTACTATTGCGATTCCTTGCCCACCATGTTTTTCTTTTGAAGATTTGGTGCAAGAGGTCATGGAGGGTGTGAGGACCCTCCCCCTAATCCCCTCCATCATCCATGCATAATGAAACATGAGCATTGCTTAGCATTATGATTAGCTCCTAATTAGGCATTAGGAAGTAAATGAGCATAAGCATCCATTAATCATGAGCATTAGTGAGAATTAGCGAATCATGCATTGCATCTGGTTTCATACTTGGAAAGTGAATGAAGTAATAGTGCTAGGTGAGAGAGTGGAATTGAAGAGGTAACTCATTAAAAAGCAAAAGCTGCCATAGTAACTCAGTAAAAGTGAAAGCCAGAGAAATGCGTCTCCCTTTTCTCAAGTACCAAACCCTAGGCAGCAGGAGCGCAGCAATGCTTTGGCCAAAAGCCGGGTCAAGAGTAAGCAAGTGCAGCCTTTTCTCCTCCATAAGCCAAGAACCGAAAGTAGCAAGCCAAGTGCAACCACATTCTTCACCACAAATCGAAAACCAACCCAGGGCTCAGCATTCAACCAAGTGTAGCAAAAGCAAGTGTTCATATTCTCCAAACTAACCCCAGCATCATAGCCCTTTCCAAAACCGAGGAGGACCGAACCCAAAGTACCTCCAGCAAGCACCAGCCGAACCAAGGGCAGCAAGCAAGCAGCCGATCGGAGCAAGAAGAAGGGAGTCAGGGAGATAGGAGGAGAAGGCCTGATCCAGAAGATCGGCTTCCTCTACTTTGACCCGGCTCCACTTCCTCAACTCCAAATCAAGCAAAACTTCAGGACCCCAAGTAAGCCTCTGTCATTAGGAGTAGTAGTAGCAGAGGCTAGTAATAGAAGAAGAGCAACGAGTAGAAATGGAAAATTAGTCTCATATCCTTGTTTATCATAGACCATGGCCTTAGTGAGAAAAACCCTAGCGGTCCACAAGGATGTGTCCTAGCAAAACAGTGTCACTACCCTTGTGTCTGACTAGAGTAACCCTAAGATCATCACCGCCCATACCGGGGTGAAAGCAGATCGGGTAATACCGACGTATCCGGATCCGGTGAAAATTTTACTGAAAAATTCGGATCTGGATCTGGTATTTGTTTGTCGGGTCGGATCACGGGTAATTGGGATAGTTTTGTTTCGGATCTGGGATGACGGATACGGTAAATACCGGATTTTGAGGTCGGATCTGAAATGCGGGATAATTTTAAAATCGGTGCGGTTCATGATCAAGCCCAAGTGACAAATCGGCCCATTGCCCAAAGTGCGTGGCCCATTAGCAATGCATTAGAAAGTAAACCCTACCTAATCTATTCCCCATCGCGAGAACCGCGTATAGCAGCATAGCGTCGGCCCTAGTTAGCGTCGCAGTGAGCGTGCCAAATCTCCGTGGCGGCGCAGCGGCCTCCGCCGCTCGACTCGCTCAGCCCGGCCCGAGTTCGACGGCGGATACTACCAGAACCTGGTGGCGGTGCGGGCTGCTGCACTCCGACCAGGAGCTGTTCAACAACGGGCCGGTGGACTCGCTGGTGCGGCTGTACAACCTGAGCATGTAGCGTTCTCGTCGGACTTCGCCCGCGTCCATGGTCAGGCTCGGGAACATCAGCCCGTTGACAGGATCCAGCAGGGAGGTCAGGCTTAACTGCAGGAAAGTGAATTTGTGATTTATACACGAAATTAACATGTTAATTTCGTTGTACTGAATAAACCCTCACTTGACAATGGAATAGAAGTGTGTCGAGCAATCAGTGAATTGATTGATTGTTTTCTTTCGTCAAGGTGTACAGTTTTAATTTGTTCAAAATTATCTAACTATATATTCAGGAGTTTACTAGTGATTAATTAGTACCGTGCAACTCATGTGTATTATAACGTGAATCAACGGCTAGTCCGATTAGCGTGGCAGTGTTGACTTGTGTGGCTAGTCCTATTAGTACCTCGGTATCTCCTAGCATTCACCAACTCGGTTTTCATAAGTACCGTTTTCGATCAAGTTTGTATGACATATTTTTTTAATGATCTTCTCCATAAATACTATGTGAATTTCATATTTCAATGTAAATTAATGTGATATTTTCTTTATATACATAATAAATATCCAGATTTAATTGATACTATCTATATACATGAATATCCGACTAAGTACCCGTTATCCGTATTGTATCCGTCCGTATAATATCCGGTATCCGTTTTCTACCGTTAAGTAAATACTAGGTATCCGTATCCGTATCCTACCCGATTTTTCTTACCGTATCCGTATCCGAAAAAAATAATTAGGGTAGGATACGGGATAACCTACTACCCGACCGTATCCGACCCATTTTCACCCCTACCCATACCTTTATATCTTACCTCACGAAGCAGTAGATCCAAATCAGAGAAATAGCAAAAAATCAAAGAAGAGCAAAAACCCCATTTCTGTATGAGCTAGGGTTAGCTCATGAGCCGTAGCAAGCTCGGCATGGAGAGCCGTGGTAGAGAGGAAGGTAGGGGAGAAGCAGTAAGGGGGAGGGAGCTCATCTCGGTCGGCCGGAAGGGGAGGAGCCAGCGTCGGTCGGTAGAGGGGAGGAGAAGTAGCAGTCGGCCAGGAGGAGTAGCAGCCGCATGCGCCAGAGAGGAGAGGTAGCAGGCGGTGGAGAAAAGAAGGGAGAGGAGAGGTAGCAGGCGTCGGTGGGGAGTGAGGCATCCAACGATGCCACCGAGAGAAAAGGGGAGAGGCAGCCGATAGGAGTAAGGGAGGGAGGAGAAGTAGTACTCAACAGTCAAGTAGCCGGCCGCATGGCCGAGTGGTCAAGTGAAGCAAAGAAGGCAGTAGTGATAGTTCAGCCAAATAGCTAAGTGGTCAAACAGCTGAGAGCAATAGAGTTTAGTAGAAAGAATAACAGAGAAGCAGCTTATGGTAGTGATATTGAAATAAAAGAGCAGTAAGGAATGGATCATATACCTGCACACATACATCATGAGCATTAATATTTGCATTAGGCATATAAAGGATGCACAAATAAAAAGTAGTGCATGCATATAAATAAACGAATGTCAAAATTGTTAAAAATAGTAAAACTGGCTAGTTGGAAGAATTGGAAGTGCTACTCATATTTAATAAACTTGCCGTAGATTGACATAGTTAAATTTTCAAGCCCCGAACAGAACCCGCAGATCGATTAGAACTTTTGTTCGAGCGAGGCGAAACCTCCAAATTTTACTCCAGGCAAGCACATTTTTCTTTGATCATATTTTCGTAATTGTTTTCCTGCTTTCTAAATAAATTCCATCAATGCATTAAAATTTATGTTTGAGAATGTAAAAATATAAATTGGATGGTGTTGGTCATGAGAATGGATAATTGGCAGAGGATGGAAATAAATTGATGAATGGGTTGATGGGAATGAGTATGATTAATGAATGGATGGATAATATAATGTCTGTATAAATTGGCTCATCCAACGAATGGAGCCTGGGGTGAATGTTTAATATGGGTGGGTGGAGGATGCTGATGAGAAGGTGCTCGCTAGTGGGGTCCTCTACATTAGGTTAGCATATAAGGTAATAACAATCTAATATTGGGCAATGAGCTGTAAATTGGTGCCAACCACGGTGTGTGAAATTGGTCAAAAAAGGTTGTCCTTGGATGATATTAGTCTCTCCACAATGGGTAAGGTTGTATAGTTGTGTTGGGAAATGTCGGTATGATCCAAGGGGACTGTGAAAGAAATGTGAATTGGGGCGGTATATTTGAAGCTTGGTGGGTACTGCTAGCTGGCTTGTCAGAGTACAAACTGTACTGAAGGTGGGGTAACCTGGGGAGGTGAGCTCCATACTCAGTGCATGGTGGAGAACTAATACCAGAATGGGATAAACGTTCTAGGGCATCTCTTGTGGGTGTCATTGTGGGTAAAGTGGCATAAACCTGCGCAGGGTAAAATTTTGACTTGAAGCCAGTCTTTTGGATTGGAGACTGTTGAAGTCATACTCACTTTTAGTAGGGTCTTTTTTAAATGTAAAACCTGCAATTCTTGAAACAAAATTTATTTCTCTAAAAAGGGATAATTTGGGATGAGAATGGTTGTAGGTGTAGTAGATAGGAAATTAGGGTATTTTGGAAGGGCATCTGCTGCATTCATATTTATTATGCTTGTTGAGGACCTAGTACTCACCCTTGTTAAATCTCCTCTTGCTTAGATGGTGAATTCCATGGATCGTGCTTCGAGGCCTGGGTGGAGGACTATTCGCAGGAGCAGGATTTATCAGAGGACGGTTACTACTACTACTATCAAGAGTAGTTGTAATAGCCGACCTTATTTTCGTGCTAGCGAGTCAGTTGCTAGTCGTTTGGCGGGAGATAGGAGGTCTAGTTGTTCTTTCGCTGTAATATGTCTTTATGTAAAACTAAGGTATGTAATATAGCCTGCGTGGTTAATGGAACGAAATAAAGCTTCCATTTTTAGTCTCTAATTATTGTTCTGCTGCAATACTCTGTATACAGTGTAGTCACTAATAAAGCATCGGAATGTACGATGTTTTGCTAGTTACTGTACTGAGGTCCGTATAATTAACTCTAGGTGACAGTGTTTACCGGGGGTTAATTATGCAGGTCGCCACAGAGGGTCACATGCTGCTGTGTACTCGATGGAACATTTGTTCAAAAATCTTATGAAACACCCCAAGTTCTTGAAAGATACGAAGCTCGCTATAAGTAATTTTCTCTTGGGCTTTCCCTGTACATTTTGCCATTCACGTTCTTTCAAGTGCTGCTAGTGAATATCTTCTCAACTTCAAAAACTTTGACAGGCGAAACATATCAGAAAACGGATGCAGATTTCTTAGAAGCAGAATCTAACGCCTTCAGGGATGATGGTTTAACAGCTTCAACTGCACTTTTGGTGGGTGGTCATCTATATGTAGCAAATGTTGGTGATTCCCATGCTGTTATTTCAAAAGCTGGCCAAGGTATTGCTTGTTGGATGTAGTTTTTTAACAACTTACTCGATTTAAGCACTATCTTACTCGATTTAAGCACTATTTTCTTCTCGAAGAACAAATCTTCACTTAAATGGTGTAGACACTTAATGTAAGATGCCTTCTTCAGAGAATGCTACTGATAATGGCTTGTAATGCCATGTAGGGACTAGGGATATCCTGTTAACATATTGTTGGATAGACTCGTATGATTGGAATGTGTTATGCCATAAATTCTTGTCTTAGATATCTGCAGAATGTTTCTAAATTTGACACTCCAGCGATGATGTATTAGTCGAACAACTATGGTACATGTGTTTCCATGGTTATCATGGCGTTGCCTAGGCAACGCCTAGTCGCAGTCTAGGCATTCAGTCGCCGGCGGACGATCGCCATGGCTGCTCGCCTTGCCTGGCTGGGAAAGGAGGGCGCAGGGAGAAGGCATAAGGGGTGAGGATGGGACTAAAGTCGAGATGAAGCGCTGCCGTACCTAGCGCGTGAAGAGGAGAGGCTAAGGGAGCTCCGCCGCGGCGCCGCCACCTCTGTTGCCCCCACCGCCTGCTCTGCATTGTCTCCACTGATGACTCCTCTGCGTCGCTGTTGCTGATGCTGCCATCGCAACCGCTTTTGGATCAGGTAGCTCCGGGTGGCGGCCTGAGGTCTAGGGCGATGGAGTTGCCAGATTTGGGAGAGGTGGCGGTGGCGCATAAGAGGAAGCCGCCAGCGTCGAGGAGCACTGGGCCTGACAGGGACTGCTGGATTCGGGCGGCGCTAGGAGGGGAAGGCGGTGCTCGGAAGGGAGGAGAACAGCGAGGTGAGGCGGGAGCAGCGCCATGAGGCGGAGGAGTGGAGGCGGCACAGAATGGGGGAGAGGAGGGTGCTTATGGAGACCGGGCCTTTCATTTGGGTGGCCAAGTGAAATTTGGCCATGAATGGGGTGAGGATTTAAGATTGAGAGAAATACATTGATATTGCTATACATGTATCGGTGATATTGTGATAACTCGAGGGGTTATCAGTTTAATTAAAAAATTAATTAAACAATAAAAAGTGATTAGGCAAGAAAATAAATTGTAAGGATTAGAGAATGCCGTCAGTCCCGTAGTGCAAGGTATCGCTCATTTTGAGACTCAAACAGGCACCTCTCGATATTTTCGGGGTTCATTATTCGGCATTTTAGACTTACCTAGTACGATATGTGGGTATCGTTAGTATTTTGGGCGCAGAATGACCGAAAATACCCCCAAGGCCAATAGGGAGCACTAAACCCTAAGGGTATAAATGTCATTAGCCAAAATTGCCAAGGCCATAAAACCAGCTCTTGCCAGCCAATAGCCAGCCATTCAGCCAAAACTCCCAGCACCCGAACCGAGAGCCACAAGCACCAACCAAAGCAACCAGTGCTACCTTGTTCCCCAACACTAGAACACAACCAGTTTCAACCGAAGCAGCTGAAGCAAGAAGGGAGGCCAAAAGAAGGAGGCGATAGCATCCAAACGGGAGAGGTAGGAACATCCAGAAGGCAACCCGAAGCAAGGTGGAGGCATCCCGAAGTTAGGAGCTAGCATCACCTCTGCTACCACCGTCAACCCTCATTGCAACCCCCTAGCTTCATCCCCAACCATCCAGGTGCACATTACCCTAGCTTAGCAGTAGCAACAGTATAGGGTATAATATGCAGATGATAGATCGGGGCATTAGCTAGTCAAGGGAATGGGGGAGGTGATAGATCGGGTTTTCCCTGTATGGTCTCAGTAGTTGGGGGTAAAGATTAGTGTAGCATCTCTGTTCTTGTTTCAAGCCAACCCCAATGTTCATCATAGACCCGAAATCAAAAGCAAAATCAATAAGCAAATGAAGCAAAAACAAAGAATTGAGAAGGGTAGAACTCTAGCTCCATTAGATCGAGAGAGGAGGGTCGGCCGTCTTGTATCAAGGTCTTGACTTTGGGTCGATTACAAACGTAGAATAGGAAGCCGGGCCAAGACGGAAGACCCGTGCGTCTTGAGGGAGCACGATGGCGGATTAGGTCGGCTAGCGGAGGTATGAGCGATGTGACCAAGAGGAGCAAATTTGGAGGGAAGTCTGTGAGGTCGGTGGAGAGGGTAGCTGAGCGGAGGAGTGAGGTCGGGAGGCGATCTGGTGAAGAAGAGGCTTCAGCAGAATAGGCCAAAGAAAAGAATGAGGAGTAGCCGAAGGACCTTCGGCCAAATCGCTAAGAACCTAGAGGCTTCGGCCAAATCGCCAGAGAGAGAGCGGCTTTGGCCAAATCGGTTGAAGGCCAGAAGAAAAGAGAGAGGCCGAGAGGAAATAAGGGGAAGAGAGGAAAGGAAGAAAATAATAGAAAAAGAGAAAAAGAAAAGAAAAAGAAAGAAGAGAAAAAGAATTAGGAGGGTAGAAAATTAAATTGCGCCGCGAACCATGTTGATCTAAGTAATCGATTTGCGGATCGTGTAAAAATCTGACAACTGGCACTAATAATTACTGCTCAAATAAAAATTGAACGATAGCTCAGAAAATTGGTTGGACGCTAAGATAATTAAATCCAAGTAATGGCCATAATACTAGTTTTGTATTTTCAGATCTCGACCTGAATCGACTCGCCTATCCGAACCCATCTTCGAGCAAGGGCAAACTGTCAAATTCTATTCCAGGCAAGATTTCCTTGAGTATCTTTATTTAATGTTTTTAATGTTTTCATATAACTAATCGTATCATCACTGATCAAAACTTAAATTTCAAAAGAATGGGAGTGTAAAACGGAGGTTGGATGGAAGGATGGTTGTGGTTTATTGATGGAAATGGTATGGTGATGTGAAAATTGGTAATGTGGTGTTGGTAATTGGAAATGTGGTTTGGAAATGATGGGTGTGTTAGGATATCCGCGAATGGAGTCGTGGATGTGTTAATAGTGACTATCTTTGAGTGCGTAGAGTAGTCTGAGGAAAAGGGTGGAGAGTACCCAGCGGTGGTGGTGCTCTCTGAGAGGTTATAATATAAGAACACAACACCTATACTCAGGCAATGGGTCGTATTTTGGTATCAACCATAGCGAGATAAATTCTTGTCGAGAAAAGGTTGTCCTATAAAAGTACTCGATCTCCACATTGGGTAAGTGTTATAGCTTGTGCAGGTAGTGCGGGATACCCGATTCGAGGTGTGTTGAAATTGTTGGAAGTGGAATGTTGTGAATGGAATGGTTAGAGGCGGTATATTTGAAGCTTAGATGGATCTTGCGAAGTGCTGGGAGTACAACTATATTAAAGTGGCGGCGGAGGATATCCCCTCGGAATACAGGGTTGGAGATCTAGTGTTGGAGTAGCGATAAACGTTCTGGAGCCTCTGTGGTAGAGGCCATTATGGGTAAAGTGATACAAACTTGCACAGGGTTTCTTGAATTCAAGCCTGTCTCTGGATTGGAGGCTGCGGAAGCTAGTTTGTCTCATATACAGGTGCTAGTAGCTAAGTTTCAATAACTAAAATTTGCCAACCTTTAAAGAAAACCCTACAAATCTAATTTCTGTAAAAACTAAATTGGAAGGAAGGAAATTAGTGTTGGTTGGAGAGAAAAACATCAGTATAATGCATCTTTTATCCAATGCTTGCTGAGTACGTTGTACTCACTCTTGTATTTCCCCCTTTTCTAGAAGACGAGCTTGATGGATCAACATTTGAGGCTAGTGATGAGGCCTACTCCCAGGATCAGCTCCAGGGTCATCAGGATGATGGCTCGGAGGGCTACTACTATATCTACTATTACCAGGAGGACTAGGAGGTTCTATAGGCTGTATTTTACTCCTATGTGGTATTTAGTATGTGTAGGCAGTAGTCGTACGCTTTTGTTGTATAGGGAAGTATTGTAATCTTATGTAATGGACATATAACCCTACGTGACTAAGCAATGAATATATTTTCATGTAGTCTTTAATTATTGTTCCGCTGTAACACTCTGAACACGGCATAGTAGCTGGTAAAGCATTGGATTTTTCCAATATTTTGCCGGCGGCTGTGCCGAGATTCGTGTATTTATCTTGGGGTGATGACAGTATTACTATCGCTACCCTAGGCTAATTATACGGGTTGCCACAGGTGGTATCAGAGCAATGGTTATGAGAACCACGCACAAATAAGTAGGGACTGCTAGGAGTATAAGGGAAAAAGTTTGGTTTTTTAGCTATATTGCTCTAGTATTGTAATATCCCTCCCTAAAAATCATAGCTGTTATACTATCTACTGTCTAGTTATTTTCTTTAAAAGATATTTCTATAAAAAAATTAGCTTATTGCTTAATATTAGAACATTTCTTTTGCAGGATGTATTGTTCGCTGGTTTCGGTGTCTCACGTGCAGGGGCAACACGTGATGTTGATGTCAGGTTTCATGCAGGAGTTGGGAGGAGGATACACTGACTACTTCTTAGAGGTGCACATTGATGGGACCCCCGTCAGATAGGAGTAGCAGTTTCTGGGATGGCCTTTCAGCCCGGTCTCTACTTAGTGTTAGGGTTGCAGCTTGTCTATTGAATGGGCCAAACGGGCCAAGAAATACATGTACAGTGAAAGATGGAAAATAGCAAAGAACACCCTATACAAGTCTACTTTAACACCCCTCAAACTCAAGGTGGATCCACAACATTGAGTTTGGAGAGATGAAGATCATCTTTGCGCCTTAGTTTGTGCCTTGGTGAAGAAATCCGCGATCCGAACCTCGAAGGTACTATCTTGAAGAACAACCACACTTCTTGCACTGCTGACCAGAACATAGGAAGCATCAATGCCAATATGCTTGGTGAGCTCGTGCTTCACCCGGATCTCGAGCAATGCTGATCCTTGCGATCTTGTCAGACACTGCAGTCGTGGGGTAGAAACGATGACACCAAAATCTGCCAGGAGCCACAGTAACCAAGTCACCTCGGTAGTCCAGGAGGCCCGGTAGCAACTTCGGCCTCGATCTTGGAGGCGAGGCTGCGATCTGCTTCTTGGTCTTCGAGGGCAATCAAAGAAGAACCAAGGAAGACACAATAAGCGAAAGGGACTTACGATCGGAGGAATCACTAGCCGGGAAGCATCTGAATAGGCCGAAGTTGCAAGAAATGGAGCAAGAAAAACAAGCGGCGATCAATGGTACCACAAAGATAGCCACAGGACAGAAGGAGATGGTGTGGTGTATCTGAGTAGGAGTCTGCATAAACTGACTCAAGATGTGAACAACATAGGAGATGTCAGGGCGAGTAATGTCAAGGTAAACAAGACTCCCAATGAGGTGGCGGTAGTGAGTAGGATCCTCAAGAGGAATACCATCAGTAGGACGAAGCTGAAGGTGAAGCTCCATAGGAGTGGCTGTGATCTGTTGATCGGTGAGGCGAGGCCCGATCAAGGAGATCTGAATGTGCTTCATTTGGGAGAGGTAGTAACCCTCAGGCGTGGAAGTGACCTCAATCCCAAGGAAATGAAGAAGACCCCGTCGGACATCTGAAACTACTCACTAAGACGCACCTTCACAAAGGCAGCGTCTTTGCGGATCATCATCTGTGATGAGCATGTCATCCGTAGAGAAGAAGAAAGTGCGACCAAGAGGAGAAGTATGAATGAAGAAAGCAGTGGTCGTGCTCACTAGCAACAAAACCAGTGATAGTGACAACGAGGTGAAAGCGCTCAAACCAAGCACGAGGGCTTGCTTGAGCCCATAGAAGAACGGCAGAAGAAGCGACTGCGTGGCCATCGGCACGAATAGCCGGAGGTGGGTGCATGTAGACCTCCTTACGGAGCTCATCGTGAAGAAAAGCGTTCTTCACATCAAGTTGGGAGATGGTCCACCGTGAGACGGAAGCAACGACCACAAGTGTGTGCAAAGTGGTCTGTGAGCACAGGAGCAAAGGTCTCCTCATAGTCACGCCCATACTCTGCTGAAAACCACGCGCAACGAGAGGCGCCTTATAGCGCTCAATAGAGCCATCGGGCGAGTCTTGATCTTATAGACCCACTTGCGTGATAGGAGTGCGAGAAGCGATTAGAGGGCAAGGTCCCAAGTGCTAGTGCGCTCTAGAGCGACAAGCTCCTCGGCCATAGCGAAGCGCCACTCGGGATGAATGCTGACATCGCGATAGGAAGTAGGCTCGAGAGGAGGCAGTGGCGAGAACAACGAAACCGTGTTGATCGGGACGAGAATCGTACTCCGATCCACGAAGAGTGTACCATGATGAGGAAGGCGGGATCCAAGGCGGGAGGAGGAACGAAGAGGAGAAGGATCGAGGAGGAGGAAGGAGTCCGACGAGAGTAGTGAAAGCAGACGGAGGTCGAATAGGAAGAAGTGAAGGTGTCGAGAAAGAGAAGGTGGTAGAGGAGGGCAAAATAGGTGCAGGAGGAGAGAGAACAGCGGGGAGGAGAGGAAGGTATGGTGGGAGGTGGAGAGGGTGGTGGAGGTGGTAAAGAGGAAGAAGAAGGGATAGTGAAGCGGGCGGAGGCGAGAAAGGAGAGAGACTCAAGTAAGGAGGAGGTGTCGAAGGAGGAGTCAAAGGCGGGACTCGTCAAAGAAGGGCGAGACTCGTTGAGCGTGACATCAGAGACCGAATCCTCGACCAGAAGGATATAGCAATGAAAACCCTTACGCTCGAGTCATAGCCAAGGAAAGCGCCTTTGCACCTGGTGGCGATCGACTTTGTGCGCCACACGAGTCGAAGAAGAACATAGACAACACACCCAAAGGTGTGAAGGTGGCTATCTTGAGAAGTGCGCCATAGAGGCAGCTCAAGCGGAGTGGCACCTGAAGAGCGATGGGACGGTGAATGTTGATGAGATAGACTGACCTCTGCCCGAAATGGGGAGGAGCAGAGGCGTGAGCATTAATGCTCGGCGATCTCAAGAAAGGTGGCGGTGCTTGCGCTCTGCGACTCCATTTTCGCATGAGCACCGGTGCCGAATCTTGAGGAAGGGTGCCCGATCAAGAAGAAAGCGGCGGAGAAGCGATGAAGCAATTGCTGCCGGAGTCGGCCGAAACACGAATGGGTGAGTCGAGCCGAGTATGAACCATGGTTGAGAAGACGATGGCGGACTAATACGATCACGAGACTTAAGAAAGTAAATCGAGGTGAGCGAGAATAATCATCAATGAAAATGATATACCAACGATGACCCCTTTCGAAGCGAAGGGGCGGTCCCTATACATCTGAGTGTATTAAATCAAAAGGTCGACTCGACCGAGAATCACTACTAGGATATGGGAGTGTAGGCTGTTTGCCAAGCTTACGACACGACAGGAAAGGAGGTATCACGAGAGACCTTCCCAAGAACACCACGACTCATCAATGAAGACGAGGCGGGACTCGACATGTGACTAAGCGATGATGCCAGCGAGCAAAATGGCGTGAGGTAGTAGTGGCGAAAACGATGGCATCTGAAGCGATGAGACAATGGTGAGGAGGTAGGCGATGGAAGCGGAAGCGGAAGGAAGAGCGAAGCGGTCGAGTTCCCTGGCGTGGGGAGTCAGGTCCATGACGAGAACCAACTAGCATCCTGTCTGCGAGCTGAATAGAACAAGAGTCGACTTCGAGTATCTGAAAACCAAGGTCGGAGAAGTGACGGAGATCAGTTGCATAGTAAGGTAGGGCACATGAGAAGCAGAAGGAACACAAAAGGAAGGCGTGTGAAGAGTGCCGTGTCCAGCAACTGAGAGAAGGGTACCATCAGCAGTCCTCACGGACACGGAGGTGTTGGAGACCTCAAGGAACCCGGTGAGTTGGATCTGGTGTCATATGGAAAGAAGCTCTAGAATCAAGATACGAGATACGAGGCGTGAGAGGAGCCTGATTGGCGTGGCGAAGAGGTCGTGGGGAACACAGAGTCAAGCGAAGCTCCATACGATCAAGGCGCTGAGTCAAGGCTGAACAATCGAGAACCTGGCCAGCCCAGAGCTGCGGTGGTCTTGGAGGTACTCCCGGAAGTGGCTTTGTCTTATGAAGACACTTAAGCCTTCTTTGAATAGTGTGGCCTTCTTCTTGCGATAGTTCGCGTGAGTCACCAAGCTTTGTCGGTGTAGTGCTAGTAGACCCTCTGACAGGAGCCTCCCTCTGGGTTCGGGAAGCGAGGCAGGAAGAGGCAGTCGTGGTGAGGAGGTAACCTCAAGCATGCTCTGATCATGAGGCGAGAAAGCACGAAGAGCGAGTCTCCTCTGCAGGGCTTGCGTCGGGGCCTCCACCATGGACGGGAGGCGGCGAAGCGGGCGGGAAGGTGAGCGCGGAGGGGCTCAAACTCGAGGCGGCCGGGTGGAAGCCCGAAGCCGAGCTCGGCCACGATGATCCGGGAGGCGAACCTGCAGCCACAAGAAGTGTCGGGAGGAGGCTCAAAGCGTCGAGTGACGGTACAAATCCAGCGAACAAGCGATAGAAGTCATCAACGATGAGAGTCCTGCTGTGCTTGGAGAGTCTCGGCGAGCGTAGAAGAGGTGTAGAGAAACTGGTTTGCTCGGCTAGTACTAGGCTTGCGTACTCCCACATCACTGCGTCACGAGACTCGGGTTGACCAACATTACTAACCTTGGGATTAGAAGATAACCGACAACCATAAGGTCTATGCTTATATATATAGCCACTAGATGGGCCTATATGATGTATGGGCCTTAACACCCCCATAAACTCAAAGGCGGGTTCAAAGCATTGAGTTTGAGCAAATGAAGCCGATGTTGCTCTCGAGTCGTGCTTTTGTGAAGAAATCGCAACTTGCAATTCGGATGGCACATATTTGAGAGCAATAGTTTTTCGATGTGCAGTGAGATCGGGTAAAAGGCATCCACACCAATATGCTTTGTAAGTTCATGCTTCATGCAGAATCATTGGCAATCGTATGGCGCCGATATTATCACAAAAAAGTGTGGGAGCATCATAGGAAACAAAATCTGCTAGCAACCAACGAAGCCATATAATCTCCGAAGTTGTAGTGGCAAGTGCTCGAGTTACATACATGCTAGGCAGAGGCGGCACTGCTTCTTGGACTTCCATGTAAGAGGGAAGAGCCAAGAAGAATACAATAACGATAATGGAGCGTCGTCGGTCGGATCACTTTCGCCCAAGTAAGTCAGAGTAAGCATGAAGATGCGAGGCTATCATGAGCATAGAAACAGACATTGGGATGAAGTGTCTCGTGAAGTACCATGACACCGAAGCAAATGTCCATAGTGAACAAAGTAAGGGTGCTCTAAGCGGCGAGGATATGAACTGCATGAGCAATGTCGGTCTAATATGATGAGATAGACCAAGCGACCCACAATGTGCCGATGTCGAGTGGGATCGAAAGAGGTGTACCATCGGTAGGGACGAAATTTGGACATGAAGATCCATAGGAGTTGCAACCGTTCGATTATCAGTAATGCGGAACAAGCAATAAGGTCTTGTGTGTAGTGAGGTAGAAATATAATAGCCTTTTGAAGAATGGCGAACCTCAATTCGAGGAAAATAGTGAGGGGTCCCAAATCGGACATCGAAATTGTTCATTGAGTTGCTTCTTCACCTTTGAAACATAGTGCGCATCATCCCGTAATTAGCATATCATCAACATCTGAAGAAGCAAAAATCACGACCACGGAAGAGAGATAAATAAATAAAGGCGGGCAAGGTTATTAAAGCGTAAAAGCGAGCAAGCGACCCACCCCTTTTAACTTTTAAGCGTTTAAGCGAGTGTTGAAGCGTAGTTTTAGACTACTATTGCATATCGCATACTTCCATCCGGATCATCGGACTTGACTTCGATTGGGATCTTCAATGGATTATATGTTGCGGAAGGAGGAGGTCCACTACCACTTGCACTTTCACTTGCCATCTTATGCATTAAATATTAGAATATATGTTCACTACTTAACGAAGAAGGCAAGAAGCAGCGAGTAATAAAAGTCACCGAGCAGCCACAGACCACGAGCGAAACGAGAGAGCTCGGCTTCGCAAGCTTGGTATGTGGCTTCAGCCTGGAGCGAAGGGAAAAGCGAAGCAGTGGGGGCCTTGAGCAGCTTCGAAGCGGCGGGCATGGCTTCAGCGAAAAGCGAAGGCGAAAAACTTCGGGCGGGCGAGGGCGGTAGCTTCGTCTCGGCGGGCCAGCGGCCAAGCTCCGGCGGCGGGCGGCGGGCGGCGGATCTAAGGTTAGCTCTGCTCCGCCCTCTTGTCTCACGACGAAGTTTCTTCTCGAAGACTCCCGAAACGCGCTCTCGAGATAAACCCGCCCCACCGATTTCTTCTCCCAAGTCAAGTGTCTTCTCGAAGCGATGCAAACGCCCGTTTCATCCGATTTGGGCGTTGGGCGTTTCCACGGCGTTCTTGGACGTTCGGGGCGTTTCAAGCGGCGTAGCGAGCGCCGGGCGCTCAAGCCTCGGTAGCGTTCCAGGCGTTTAAGCGGCGGAAAGCGTCGTTTAACGACGTTTAATAACCATGAAGGCGGGATCATGGTCACGGTGAAAAACCAGCATTACATATGGCCAGAGACAAAGCGCTGAAACCAAGCACGAGGACTGTTTAAGACCATCTGAGACGCGAGAAGGCAGCGAGACATGTCCCAATGGAGCTTCAACACTGGTGGTGGTTGCATATAAACTTCCTCATGCAAATCACCATGAAGAAAAGCATTCTTAACATCCATCGAGAGATAGTCCAGAGCGGATAGCGACCAGCTGAAATAAGTGTTAGGACGATAGTCATGTGAACAAGCGAGCATAAAGGTCTCTTCATAATCTTGTCCTTTGGTTTCTTTGAAACCCTCGAGCAACGGTCGAGCTTTATATCTCTCAATAGTCCCATCGGACTTGGTCTTAATTTTGAATACCCACTTGCATGTGATAGGAACCGCATAAGATGGTAATAAAACAAACTCCCAAGTTCTGTCCTATCCAAAGCGACAAGTTCTTGAGACATAGCTACGCCATTTTGGAATATGAGAGGCTTCACGATAAGTGGAGGGTTGGTAGTGATAGCACCCTACGAGGATAACCAAATCTGGCGGGAGGCTCAATTGTAATACGATCTACATAAATAATATAAGTGAACCAAGTGGTGGCACATCATTAACAATTGTTAGCTCATCGAAATGTTAGAATCATCAATAAGGGGAGCATTAGGGTGGCAGAAGAAGGAGAATCCGAAGAGGATGGAGTGCAGTGGAGGACAACGAGAATAAACATGTTTGATTGGTGGTTTGGTTGGTAGAGGAGGATGAGAGGAGATATATCATGAATATGTGGTGTAGGAACATCATCACTAGAAGGAATAGAAGGTGGGGAAGGAACATCATTCTTTGGAAGGAATAGAAGGTGGTGAAGGAACATCATTCTTTGGAACTAATAGGAGGTAAAAACAAGAAACTAGTGGGCTCGGTTATGGTGGGTGAAGTATGAGTGGAGGGTTGTAAAAGAAAGGACAATCTTCATCAAAAATCACATCACGAGAGATCTGAATGCGACGAGAGGAAGAATCATAACAGCGATAGCCCTTATGTTCGAGGACTATATCCCAAGAAGACACACTCAGCAGTTGAGCCGTCAATTTGGTTAAGCTCACGAGGTGCAAGAAGAACATAGCATCTACATCCAAAACCGAAGATGATAATACTTTGGAGAAGTGCCAAATAAAACTTCACGGGAGACTGTCATTTAATTTGGAAGAAGGTTGCGATTAATAAGATAAGCAAGAAGTGGAAACGACCTCACCCAAAAATGAGAGGGACAAAAGAGGCGATCAAAAGAGTGGCGATCTCAATAAGATGGCGATGCTTGATTACGCAACACCATTTTGAGCATGTGCACGGGACATGAGAGTTGGGCAAGAGTACCCTCGTGAAGCAAAAAGCTGGCGAAATTTCTCGGATAAATACTCACCACGAGTCGAGCGGAAAACTTCGAATAGGAGTAGAAAGCGAGTGTGAATCATGCGAGTAAAAGTTTGGTAAATTGAACACAATTGGGAACGATGTTTCATAAAATAAATCCAAGTGTAACGAGAATGATCATCTATAAAAATGACATAGTATTTATGACCACCTTTTGTAGCAAAAGGTGTAGGACCCCATACATCTGAATGAACAAGATCAAAAGATCTAGAAGAATGAGAGGTACTAGAAAAGTATGGAAGTTGTATTTGTTTTCCAAGTTTACAACCCTTGCAACTGAAACTAGACTTTATTGGTGTATGACCTAAAGACCCTTTATTTATTAATGTGGTCAGCAGGTGCCACATAGATGACCAAGACGATGATGCCACTTGGCGAATGATGTAGTGGATGATGACGAAACAGATGACACATCTTGCGAGGAATGATAGCGGAAGAAGGAAGGCAAAGTGTCCAAGATGTAGAGGCTAGAAGTGCTCTTCTGGCGATGGCGGTCCGATCACTTCCAGCTTGACGATCTGAATAAAGCAAGATGAGTCATCAAACCCAACAAAAGAATTTTGATCGATAATTTGGCCTCTCGACAACAAATTCATGGACAATTTAGGTACAAGTGAGACATCGGGTATAGAAATTTGAATTTAAAAGAGAACCATGGTGAGTTATATAACAAGGTGTACCATCGGTATGTCGAGCAGAAACACCCTCGGGGACTGGTTTGGAAGCAACCAAGCTGTGGTGATCGGATGTCACATGAAAAAAGCCCTGAATCAAGAACCCAAGATGGTGAGAGCAGCGATAAGAGGCAGTGACAATAGAAACAGATCCTCTAGGCGCGGGGAGGTGTGTTGCGTGCACGAGAAGCACGCCAGACGCGATACTTAGCCAATTTCTCTGGATGTCGGCGAAACAATTTTCGGTCACGATGATTTGTCTTGCCACAATGATCACAAGGTTTGGTGTCTGAAGAGGTAACCCTTGATGAAGCAGTCCGCTGAGAAGCTGCCAGAACACTGTGAAGAGGTGTCATAGAGCTAGTAGACATAGACTTGAGGCGGGTTTCTTCAGCAATCAAATCTGAGAGAGCACGAGACATGGTTAAATCCCCAGAACTGTGAAGTAATCTAGTGCGAATAGCCTCAAAATCTGTCCTGACTCCCATAACAAAGCGGTATGTAAGAAATTTTTCAATGAAGGAATGTGCTGGACATCCATCTATTGTGCACTGAGGTACCATGGAAAGCAAAGGACCCATTAGGCTCTCAAAAGCAGAATTATATTCATCAATAGACATATCATTCTGCTCAATTGAATGGATTCTTTGCATAAGAGTGTGGAGAAGAGCACCCTTGTCTTGAACATATATTTGTTTCAAATAGGACCACATAGCCTTGGCGCTCTTGAAAGAAAGAAAGACTCATAATCATAAATGTTTTGACACTTGTAACAATAGCGACCATGACCTTTCCATCATCAATTTCCCACTTTTGACATCAATGACATTACTATTATCGACTTTAAGTTGGTGGTTCATCGGTCAAATGAAAAACAATGCCATAGGCCCTTAGTGCGATCACAGATGAACGCCCATTCTCGATAATTTTGACCATCAAGAATGATATTGATGACAATAGTATTAAACTGCGACATGCTAGCAACGTAAAGGCACACAGAGGGGCAATAGAAGCTTCCTTGGTCTGGGCAGCCGGCGCTTGTCGAGTTGGAAGAATCGTGCGGCGATCGATCACCGAAAGCAGCCGAGTGGCGAAGGGCGAGAAGACCGTAGCGTGAGCCGAAAACAGAATTAAGCGGGGACCGAAGCGCAAAAGACGCGCATAGAAACCAACCCGTCGGTCGGCGCGGAGGACGAAGGATCGAAGCGGACAATGGACCGGCGCAGTGCGGACGGCGGGAGGCCGCAGCAGCGTCAGCCTTGATGCGAGCGATGGCGGCGTCAGACGGCGGAGACGCGCAGCAGCGTCAGCGCGATCTTGAATGACAAACGGCAGCATGAAGAAGCGCCAAGCGAGGATGACGCGGGAGGCGAGTCCCTGAAGAGCAACGGCGGATGGCGATGGAGCCGAAGAAGGCGACGAGAAGAAGCGGACAGGGCGAAGGGCAAAGCAAGAAGCAAGAACGGGTGACTTGCAAAGCCAAGGGAACGGCGACCAGAAAAAAAAAATGACGGGGAGAGATTTAGGGCACTAACCCTAAACCTAACCCTAAGCCTTGCTCTGATACCATGTTACTAACCTTGGGATTAGAGAAGATAACCAGCAACCATAAGGTCTATGCTTATATATATAGCCACTAGATGGGCCTATATGATGTATGGGCCTTAACAACCACGTCGAGCGCGAGGTCAGTGCGCATGCTGCCAATGAGGGCAGCGACAGCACGAGCCTTTGAAGCACGCCAATCCTCTAGGCGTTGAAAGGCGGCGGTGTAGGCATCAAGAGCACGCTCGTAGGCTCCTGCACCGCGGCATGGTCGACAAAATTTGGGGCTGCCGGAGCCGAGAGAACGCTTGTCGGTGGTAGGCGGCGCGGTGAGATGCCCAAAGATCTTGTTGTCGAGACAAACACGAAGCAGGGTGGACCACTCGCGGAAGTTGGTGCCGTCGGCTGGATCTGCGGAAGTGCGACCGGTCCAACAACACGAGAGAGGCCGCCATGGCCAGAGCCGAAGCGGCCGGTGGGGCAGGCTGCTTTCGGCAATGGGAGCAAAGCCCCTCTGGTCCTCTATTCTTAAGTAGCAGTCATGGAGAGGGTGCTTCGGTGGTCCTCTGGCCCTCTGTTCTTAACCAATAGAACAGAGCGGGGCTTGATCTGCTTGCTTGAGGCTGGCTCGGGCGCATGAGCGAGGTGCAACCCGTGACAACCGAAGGTGGAGAGGTGGCTCGGTATGAGCGAGCGGTGGCTCGAGTATGAGGCGCTGAAGGAGAGGCCGACGCGGAGGGCTGGTGTAGGGTCGAGGATGCGCCTAGAGGGGGGGTGAATAGGCGTTTTACAAAATTAATCGCTCTCTAATCAATTCGCTCTAATACACCCCTAAGTCAAAACCTAATCAAAGATATATGCGGAAGCGATAAATAGGTTTTGACAATTAAAGCCTAACAACTAGGCTCACTATGTGCACTAACTAAATTATGTCTCTATGTATAAATTGCTAAATTGATCGAACAATTAATACTAAGCAATTCTCATTCAAGCAATCAATAATATGCAATAATGTAAAGTGCTTGAATATAAATGAGACAAGAGACAACCGATATTTTTCCGTGGTGTTAGGAGACTTGCGGTCTCCCTAGTCCACGTTGAGGCTAGCCCACACTTGGACGGCTCCGCTCGAGCACCCGCCTCTTTCCACTAGTCGTGGTTTTCACGCTCGCGCGTAGGCTCAACCCGAACCTTCACATACTTGGGGCTTCTCACACCTCGAGGCTCCGCGCGCCCAGCCTCGCCGTCTAGGAGTCGGCAACCTCTAAGAGTAACAAGCAGCTCCTTCGCTTGAACTTCACGGGCACTGTGAATCGCTCCTCGGTGATCATCAAGTGCAACACATGCACAAGGCCTCACTCAAGTGCAACACATGCACAAGAGCCTCTCAAACCACTCACTAATTGCAACACATGCAATTAGCCTCACTCTTGAGCTCAAGAAGCAAATGGAGAAGAGCAACACATGCAAACAACTCCCACACACTCAACAATGCCAGCAACACTACCCCCAAGCCCCTAAGGGTCTATTTATACCCACACAAGAAAACTAGCCGTTTGGGGGCAAAGCAGAGCAAAAAAAGAAATCCGGTCCATGGGACCTCCTCGATCCAACCGCTCCTCACAGAGCAACAGTCGGGATTTTCGGCTGATTACCTGGCCATCACCTGTAATTCACCCCGATCGCTGTTGGCCGGTCCGACCGCCACCACCTCGGTCGCTACCGCTCTCCTAAAATCGGCAAATCAACCTTCTCTGGAAATAACATGCAGAAGTCAACCTGGTCCGACCGGAGGCATCTGCACACCGGTCTTCACCCGGTCCACCGCCTGGCAGGTCCAGCGCCCAGGGTCGGTCCACCGCCCTGGCAGACTTAACACAGGTTTTTATAAACTTTTCTCCGGAAAACCAAATGCAATTCTTTGAGCCTCAAGGATGATCAACACATGTGCAAAACACATTTGCACCAAAATAGCTCATGCTCAAAGAATTCAGCAAAATCGCGAAAACACTTTTCGCAACCAACTCAAAGACTATTTGCAAAACGTATTAAGCAAATCAAACTCGAGTTTATAAGATTAATCCCCCTAGCCATGTGAAGGTCAACACAGGACCCGGTCAACTTGCCAACACCGTTGCAAGCCCCACTCACATGCTCTCGAGATTAGGACTCATAGACCTCGGTTTATTCGCTGAACTTGCAAATAACGCAATAACCACATCAAACATACTTTCATGCTTGAGCACTACTCTTTGCAACACATGCAAAAGTCTAGCTCCAAGCAACATTAAATCAAGATGCATGAACTCTTTAATTGCAACACATGCAATTCTCTAGTTCCATGCAACACCAAAACTCAAACTTCAACAAACCAAATCAACCAGTATGAGCTCTTTACTGCTTAACACATGCAAGCCTCTAGCTCCATACAAACACCCAAACACAAATCATGCAGGCTCTCTCCTTTTGCAACACATGCAAAACTTAGCTCCAAGCAACAACACGGATTTTATAAAGATTTGTTTGAACCAAAACATGAAGCGTCAACTAATGCAACACATGCAAAAGTGAACTTCACAAAAAGCCAACGCACTAGCTTATCCTATTTGCAACACATACAAATCAAAGCATAATGCGAAAACCAAATACAACCAAGCATAAGTTTAACCCATTCGCATCACATGCCAAATGGTTAACCCTCATGCAAAAACCACATCCAAATAGTTTGAGCTTGAGTGAACGCGGAAATGAGATCATCAACACATGATGAAGCTCAAGCTAGGGAACGACCCCTCTTAATAGCACGGCGATAAAAACCTTAGACTCAAAGACTACAAAGTCCTTAGCCTATCTAATTATACATTTGCCGTCGCGCGCAAGCAATCCCCTTTGGGGTCTTTATGATCATCACTTTGATATTCCCCCGGGATCTCTACTCGACTCCTCTTCGGGATCCACTCTTGACGCCCATCAACTCATGATGCCGTCCTTGTCCCGTTCTCATCATCTCATCCATCTTTGGACCTAACTTAAACATAACTCAAGAAACTTGTTAGTCCAAGATGCATGGTTGTCTCAATTATCTCTTGCACTCCATTAACACATAATGGATGCCTTTAGATCAATTGAGCTCAACCTAAATCAATTGAAATGATTTAATTGTGTCTTAAGTACAATAATGCAACTCATGCTTTATTATACTTAAGAACTATTCATCTGTCCTCAATTAATCACGGAACACCATCAACACATGATGAAGTGTTCGTTAATAATTAATTAGGACAAATGAACTCAATTTAAATTATCATTTAAATTGATATGAGTATATATTAACTACACAAGTTTTCATATACTCATGTTGATGAAAAGTAATGATCCATTATATGTAAATTGTATGGAAATGATCATTACTCTAAATCATCAACTATAGAATACACCCACATGTATATGTGCATAAATATGATTGACTTGGAGATAATATGCACATATTCAAATTGATCGAATTGGAGTATATCCTATATTACCATGAGTATACTTATAACTAGGCAATTCAAATATATACTCAAGGATTTAGTTTCTTTGTCTTGATCCTTATATGTGTCAATAAAGAATAGATCAATACAATGAAACTATCAAGTTAAATCACGAACTCCCCTAAGTGTGTGCATCCATGTAATGTATGGATTGGGAACATGATGCACGTTTTGTGGTTAATATAGCAGGGGATATTCATATTTTAACTTGACTCCAAAGTATGCAACTAATACTAGAATGAATATGCAAACATACCTTGGGTTTTCCATTTTTCAATGCGATGAGACTAAACAAAGATATTCTAAACAAACATGTTACTCTCGATATAAGATTTGTCATTAATAACAATATCGCATTAGGGGATAAACTTAATATTAGATTTGTCATTAACATTGCGATTAGATTTGTCATTAACACCAAAACCATAACTAATGAAGGTTGAACTTACTGGTGGCTCAGGCAGAGTCGAGGCGTCCGTGAGGAGGCGAGCAGGCGTCCGTGAGGTGGAGGCGGAGGCACAAGGCACGGCAGGCACGATCTTGGCCTTCATAACAGGCGCAGAGAGAGGCGGCTCAAGAGAGAGGCGGAGGAGCAAAGGGCCAAGGCTCCGGTGTGGCGCATGATCGCCCGGTTAGGGATGAAAGCGGATAGTAATTCGGATATCAATTTTTTGTCTTTGTTCTTCAATGGGAAACAAATAGGATATAGAATTTTCTATCGAATTCATATTCTTGTTTGTGGTGTTGAGCTTATTCAAATTCATAAAAATGAACCTCAAATTCATTATATATTTATTTAAATGATAGAAACAAAATTCGGATATCAATGGGATACAGATTAGGATATTTTTCACCTTTTTATTTATGGGAAGCAAATAATGCGTAATTTTTTATCTAATTTTATAATCTTATTTTTTTATAATGAGCTTGCTAGAGTGTTAAAAATGAAAACCAAAATCGTTATATATCTATTTAAAAATGTCGAATTTATTCAGAAATTCGGATATCCGTTTTCATCCCTAGCGCTGGTGGCTAGCCGGAGAGGCGGCGGCGGCTGCAGGAGGAGGGAAACCCTAGTGCTCTGATACCATGTTAGGGTTGCAGCTTGTCTATTGAATGGGCCAAACGGGCCAAGAAATACATGTACAGTGAAAGATGGAAAATAGCAAAGAACACCCTATACAAGTCTACTTTAACACTTAGAACACACCTCCCCCTGTGTTGGTACAAATTACTTCCTACCGATGCAGGATGCAGCTCGGAGGCTCCTGATGACCTTGTGATCCCACTTCAGGAGGCACTCTTTAGATACCTCCTTTGCTCCGGTGCCGGTGTTTACACTGAATGCACCCGGTCACCCACCTGCTTTGTACCCACCCCCGGTTAGTACTGGCGAGACCTTGGGCGCCTCAGCCTGGAGGATCACCAGTAGTTTTATGATGGTGGCTGACGCCATGTACTGCGAAGGCATGAATGATGCCTTAGCAGAGAGTGTGATTCGCTACTCCACACTGCGTTGGTAGTATGGAGAGGTGACCACTGAGCGAGACCGGTGAGATAGCTCTGCTGCAGACATTTGCATCGACCTCGAGGCCCCTTGGCACCTCCACCATCGCAATTGCTCCCACACCTCCAGTGCCACCATAGACTTCAGTTCCACCACCACCTCCACCAGCGAATCCTATTCCGCATTATCCCTATTTTGGCTCAGAGATGGGCGCTCCGTCTTATTTCCACACTCCTTCTAGGCCCGTTGCTTCTTACCCCGTTCCCCCTCGCAGACGGTCTTCTCACCGTACTACTAGGATGGGTGCTTCTCCACACCCCCCTAGTGTAGAGGCTGCGTTTCTGTCCACCTTCTTTGGATAGTTTGACCCGGGGACAAGCGGGAGAGTGCTAGACGTCGATGACAAGGAGGATGACCCAGAGGAGATGGAGGAGCAGTAGCTAGGTAGTGAGTTGATAGTGGTGTTGTAGCTGCGTTGAGTGTCTTGATTATGTTCCTTATCATGTAATGCTGAATGCAACTTGTACTTGATGTTATGTTTTATGAGAACCAGTGTTATTTCCCCTTGTTATAATCATGTTTCTATATGCCGTTTAACTGTTGTTCCTTTTATTACATTCATGCTTTTATATGCAACGTCATTACCGTTTCTTTATTGTATTAACTGCATGCCAATTTTAATATTGATCAATGTTTAGTAATTTTCTTACGAGATAGCAATTGGAAGCATTTATCATAACTGTCATACTTAAGAAATAATGCATACTTGTCCATATCATCATATAGGAATAATGATAATCCATAGTAGCATCATTAAAATGTGCATGGCATAGATAATATTATCTTTGTGGTTAATATGAATTGGATAAGTTTTATGCAAATAAGCATGCTACTGTTAATTGCATAGTTCTTCTAGTGTATATGGCTATATATAAGTATAGTTAGTTGGACTATAGCGCATAGGAGCTAAGGACTAAGGAAACAGACTCGGACCCGTTTGTCCGAGGCATGCCTGGATACGTGACTCCACGGTGTGCTCGAGCGCATAGCCTCGAGGGGTTATTGGTGACTCACCCACACCAAGTTGTTTCTCGTTTATCTTCAATAGATATAGAAAAATGTTCGAAGTGCAACGTCGAAGAGTCCTTGGTATAATGACACCAAGTTGTTGTTGATTTATTTGGATCTTATTGGATTTCATGGTTCTTCTGTAAATAGGGCGGCCTGAGTGCGTTAATCTCAGAGAGTTCTTGCTACTCGGAATGTAGAATTGTTTTCGTTTGTTTAACTCGCAATTTCATGATTCTTTCTCTGAAGCGTAGATAGCATTTACATTCTGTTTCTGTAATGGAGTGGTGAAAGAGAGCGTATTTTGGTGCCTTTCCTATGCGTTAAAATCTGGACTTATAAAAATCTCTCTCACAATACGATACCTCTCATCCCACAAATAGGTTGCTCGTAAAATAATCATCCAACCACTAAATTTTAGGTTGTGTGGGTTTTCTTTTGCAGGATGGCAGAAAGAGAAGTAGTTGAGCAAGATCTGATTCTAAGGCTAGGTTCTTCAGCTAATCCTCTACCAACCCAAGAAACACCAGCAGCTAATCTTCAGGACTTAAATCAACCAAATCCAATGGAATCAAGACAGCCAACCGCACTTGTAGGACAGCTAGTACCGCTAGAACCCCCAAAAACCAGGATCAGTTAGAGAGGGTTCTGAACTATTTTGAGAATGCCAAAAAAGAAGCCCAAGAACACCAGGACCATCCGATGGAAACACTTTTGCCTAACCTTATTCCTGGAACAACTCAGACTCCTAGACTCAAAGTCACCTTAGGGGAGTTTCTTCAAACTTGCCCACCCACATTCTCTAGAGCCACTGAGCCCCTAGAGGCCGATGATTGGTTACAGGAAATTGAAAAGAAATTAAACACTGTTGGTTGTTCCGACGAAGAAAAAATCCACTTCGCCACCTACCAGCTTATTGGTGCAGCAGCATTGTGGTGGTCAAACTACTGTCGCATGTGCACCGGGGAACAACCAATAGGATGGGCTGAATTTTCTTCTCAATTCCGCAAAACCTATGTTCCAATGGGAGAAATGGACATAAAGAAACAAGAATTTTGGGATTTGACTCAAGGAAACATGAAAGTGGGGAGTACCTTGACAAATTCCTTGAACTATCTCGCTATGCTTCGGAAGAGGTAGACACAGATGCAAAGAAAATCTTCCGTTTCAAAAAGGGCATGAACCCTTATCTCCGGCCCAAATTTCAGGTCATAGAATCATTGAATTCCAAGATTTTACAGATAGAGCTATCACTATTGAAAATGATCATGCGCAGTTGAATGAGAGGAGAAAGAAAGCTAGATTTGATCTAGACCCCTTGTTCCTACTCCACCAAGATTCTTTAGACCCTCACTGCCCAACAGAAATCCTATAATCCGCCCAAGAGCAATCTCATTTGTTCCTCGCTCGGCTAATCTGCTACCGAGGGCCCCCGTTCAATGTTTCAAGTGTGGTGGTCAACATTATGCTAACAATTGCACCCAAGGTACTGGGCCGTGTTACAACTGTGGGCAAAATGGGCATAAGAGAGCAATTGTTCCCATCCAACTAGACAAACTAGACAGCATCCCCCAGGTCACTTCCAGAATCGCCCACCTACTGTGATCCATCGACCAGGGAACCCTAGTTCAGCATCATCAAAAGATTCTAGCCAAGGAGTTCCATCTGCAGCATCGGCTCGCTTGGACAACATCACAGCAGAACAAGCAGAAGGAGCAACTGATGTGGTAACTGCTATGCTTTCCATCCACCCATCTCTGGGTACTGCATTATTCGATCCTGGTGCAACACTCTTTTATTTCCAAGAAATTCATCACTCAGCTTAATTTAGAAATTCATCACTAGGGATGGCAATCGGGTGCAGCGGGTACGGGTGGTCCTCGCCGATACCCATACCCGCGAACCAAAATCTCCCCCACGGGTATACCCGTGAAGGGTCGCGGGCAAAGAATCTCGCTCATACCCATCGCCCATGGGTACCCAATACCTGCGGGTATACCCGTTTACTCGCCACCATCAACAATCTTTTCAACCAAATGGCACTAGGAGCTAATGAGCTATGATACTAATTCAATCATTTTGATGAAATTGTGGGTATTAACTACATTCTGTGGATTGAAGAATGATTATTAATGATTCAAAATTTTAAATGTACATAAGAATAATAATTAAAATAATACATACAGACAAATAACATACAGATGCTCAAGTTCAACAATTACTGAAATAGGGTACCACACATTGGGGATCAGGGGGTCAACTGGGTACCTGTTCTAGCCCATATGTCAATAGAAGGTGACGGGTAATCTGGTGGAACGGGTCCGGGTGAAGATTCCCCATACCTATACCCGTTTGCCCATCGTGTAGGGTCTGGCCCCTATAAACATGCCCGTGGGTAATAAAAGAGGAACATACCCACGTCTATTAGGATTTTAATATCCACGGGTACACGGGTAATCGGGTAAGATTGCCATCCCTAATCCACACCCAGCAAGCCTCAAACCCTACTCTCATGGTGGACGGCGACAGCTCAGCGCCGGTGTGTAATTTTGTACGGAAGCCACCGAAGAATATACAGAAGCGTCTGCCGCCTTTGACGATGACGGCGAAGGTGACGACTCCTCCGACGCCATCGCCACCGTGCGGTCCAAGAAGCCGCAGTCGTCGACCAGCAAGCTCTTCTTCTCCGACGACGACAACTCCTCAAAGCCCCGACGGTTCCAGTACGATTCGTTCCGGACGATCCAGGCCTCCACCGACAGCCGCGCCACCACCACGGTCGAGACGGAGACTCCGGGGGATCAGTGGGTGAACTTAGCAATTGGTCATTTAATTGGCAGAGCGAATACTTGGTTCAAAGGTATTGGGATCCCTTGGCAATCGCTTAATTGGGCACAATTCAGTGCAATCTTATGTGATCGATTCTCGGAAGCCAATGCTCATGAGGCCGTTGAGAAGTTACAGGGCATCAAACATCTTAGCACTGTGGCAAAATACATCGATTACTTTGAGAAATGCGTGGAACTTGTAAAAAGGGATCACTCATATCTATAGGAAAATTTTTTGCTCAGCTGTTTCATTGGGGGTCTTAAGGAAGACATCAAGTATAGTGTGAGCTGTTATCAGCCAAAAGGGTTATTAGAGGCTTATTGGTATGCGAAGCTTGAGGAGAAGGCAGCTGGTGCTAGGAGAGCTAGCAGTGTTGGAGGGTCAAGGCAAAAGGTGTCAATTCCTTAGAGAACAGTGAGTACTCCATAATCTTTGGCAGATATTAAAGAAAACCAAAAGAACAACCCGAGAGGTAAACTTGGGAAAAGCGTGTTGGCATTGCAATGAGCCTCGAATCTTGGTCACAACCACTTTGCAAAATTAGAAATGCTTTGCATGCATTGTTGTTGCGAGGTGAAGAGATGAATTCTGTAACTGCAGAGGAGGAAATAGTGGGAGAACCGATTGGTTTTGTTACAGCACCCGGTAGTCCTGCTACTACTGATAATGTGGCGACTCAAGAACAGCTAATGCAAGTGTCAGTTTATGCTGCTCATGGACTTGATGGTCCTGTGACATTTTCGTTAGTTTTATATCTTGGAAATAAGAAGGCCATAGCGTTAGTGGATAGTGGCAGTACAAACTCTTTCATGGATTATGATCTTGCACTGAACAATGGATATCCTTTGAGTGCAATGCCAGTAAGGAAAGTTACAGTCGCTGGGGGCGGTGAATTGTTGTCTGATGCAAAGGTGGAGAACTTACAATGCAGAATTCAGAATACAACTTTCATCACTACCTTTAAACTGCTTAATCTGGGGAATTATGATATAATCTTGGGAGCAGACTAGATATATGACCATAGACCTATTTCACTTGACCTCAAAGATTAATTGCTAACTATAAATAAAGACGGCCATAGGATCTAGTTTCGGGATTGGACTCAACCAATAGACAAACTTAGATTGAATGCTGGGCAATTGGAAAAAATGTTTAGAAAAGGGGTAAACGGGCTGCTGGTCCAAGTGAATTCAGTTGAGCTGGATGATTAGGCTGCAGGAAATCAGCTGGATCCTACAATTGAAGCAATCCTTCAAGACCATGCTGATGTTTTTGCGGACATTGTACGCTTGCCACCCCAACGGGACTGTGACCATGTGATCCATCTTCAAGCTGGTATGGAACCTCCTAATTTGCGGCCTTACAGAATACCTCATCATCAGCGGACTGCACTTGAGGAGATCATCAAGGAGATGCTGCAAAAAGGGGAGATATGACCCAACAATAGTCCATACTTGTCTCCGGTAATCATGGTACGGAAAAAAGATGGCACATGGCGTTTATGTGTAGATTTCTGACAACTGAATGCCATGACAGTGAAAAATAGGTATCCAATGCCTATCATAGAAGACTTACTAGATGAGTTGCATGCATGGTTCTGTTGTGTTTTCGAAATTGGATCTTAGATCGGGTTATCATCAAATCCAAATGAGCGAAGTTGACATTCCGAAAACAGCATTCAAGACTCATCTGGGGCATTATGAATACACAGTGATGCCATTTGACCTCACCAACGCACCTTCCACTTTCCAAGCATTGATGAATAATGAATTTGCTGATTTCTTGAGGAAATTTGTTCTCGTCTTTTTCGATGATATATTAATTTACAGCCGAAGCTTTGATGAACATCTGAAACACTTGAAAGTGGTATTGCAAACTCTGAGGGCTAATCAATTGGTGGCTAAAAGATCCAAATGCATATTCGCCGTACCCTCTATTGAATACTTGGGACATGTTATCAGTTCGGCTGGTGTGGCTACTAACTCAAAAAAGGTGGCTGACATTCTTAACTGGCCTCAACCAAATATAGTAACCAAGTTGAGGGGCTTCTTAGGTCTTATTGGGTATTACCGAAGGTTTGTTAAGGGATACAGGAGCATTTGCAAGCCCTTGTTTGACGTTCTAAAAAATTTGTTTCAATGGGGTCGAGAGCAAATGGAGGCTTTTGAGCGTCTGAAAGTTCTCATGACCACATGTCGGTGTTGGCGTTGCTTGATTTTAAGCAAGCTTTTCAATTGGAAACGGATGCAAGTGGAACCGGTATTGGTGCAGTACTTATGCAAGCATGTCGTCCTATTGCTTATTTCAGCAATACATTAGGAGAGAGCCTCAGCTAAATCCATATATGACAAAGAAGCGATGGCCATTCTTGAGGCACTGAAGAAGTGGAGACATTATCTATTAGGAGGCACTGTGATTATCAAGACGGATCAGAAAAGTCTAAAGTTTATTACCTCTCAAAAACTGGTTGAGGGGATTTAGCACAAATTAATGCTTAAACTTTTGGAATTTGATTTCAAGATTGAGTATAAAAAGGGAAAGGAAAATTTGGTGCAGATGCATTTTCTAGAGTGGAACACTCAGTGGAGAAGAGGGTATCATGTGAAGCCATTGCATATGTTTTTCCTGACTGGGTTGAAGATGTAAAGGCTAGTTATGTTCAGGATGAAGAGGTTGCAAAAATACTGGAAGACATACAAACCAATCCGGATCCTAATAGCAAATACAGCATAGAGGCTGGCTTGATTAAGTTCAAAGGAAGAATATTAGTGGGAAACTCCACTAATTTGAGATCAGAATTGCTGGAATCTTTTCATGCTTCAGCATTTGGGGGGCATTCGGGTGTGAGAGCAATGTATCACAGAATCAAACAGCTCTTCTACTGGCCCAAACTGCGCAGATGTGTGGAGTATTTCGTGAAGGAGTGCCTGGTGTGCCAACTCACAAAAGCCGGACACATACGGATTCCTGGATTGCTGAATCCATTAGAGGTGCCTGAGATGGCCTGGTCTCATATTTCCATGGATTTCATTGAGGGTTTGCCAAATCAAATGGGAATGAAGTTATACTGGTGGTGGTTGATCGCCTTACCAAATATGCTCATTTCATCGCAATGCATCATCCTTATACTGTGCAACATGTGAAAATTTTTAAGCATAACATTTTCAAGCTTCATGGCATGCCAATTGCTATCATCACTGACCGGGATAGAATCTTTACCAGTCAACTATTCCAAGAGAGATTCAAGACACTAAAGGTTTCACTCAGGTTTAGTTTTGCATACCACCCACAAACTGATGGTCAGATGGAGCGAGTAAACCAGTGCTTGGAAGCTTATCTACATAGCATGGTTTTCCAGGAGCCAAGAAGATGGTCGGCATGGCTTACCATGGCTGAGTGGTGGTACAATACTTCGTACCATACATCCTCAACTTGCTGAACTGACTATACCCTGCAACATCTCGGATGAAGCCGAATGTACAATTGAAGAAAAGGATGAAATGATGAGGAAGTTGAAGGATAATTTGCTAAGAGCTCAGCATCGCATTAAAAAAATTTGCTGATATGAAGAGATCTAAGCGGAGTTTCAAAGTTGGTGATATGGTATACTTGAAAATGCAATCATATAGGCAAAATGCATTTGGATTAAGAGGCTCCTTGAAGCTCAGTACCAAATTTTACGGACCATTCAGAGTATTGAGTAAAATTGGAGCTGTTGCTTATAAATTGCAGTTGCCTCAAGATGTTGGGATACATCCTGTATTCCATGTTAGCCAATTAAAGAAGCACGTTGGTAAGACTGCTGCTGTTCCTTTACCTGGGTTGCCGTTAGTAGATGAGCATGAAAGAATTAAAACAGAACCTGTCGCGGTTTTGGCTCGGAGAATGATTCCAAGGAAAGGGGTAGCAGTGACACAGTGGCTTGTTCAGTGGTTGAATCTTCCAAAAAATGATGCCACATGGGAGGATGCAAGCTTTATCCACCACAAATTTCCTGAATTTCGTCCTTGAGGGCAAGTCCGTAGTTGCGATGGGGGAATTGTCAGGAGCGGCGTGAGGTAGAAGAAGACCAGTGTAGTCGGCAGCCTGAGTAACGGTTCGGTGACTTCACATTAAGAAGATCCAACGGCACATAATGGTTCGCGCTTGGGAATGATCATCCAACGATGGGCTTACGGTGAATAGTAATTACCGGCAAGTAGGATTAAAGACTCTTATGTTTGATTTACCGAGTCTGTTATTTTTACCACTTGAATGTACTGAGGCTAATGTACTGGGTATAAAAACCTGTAAGGAGTTTGGGGAAGAAGTAAGAAAGATATCATACATATTCTAGAGTTTTCGTAGTTGTTAGGGCTCTTATTCTGTTCGTGATTTTTATCTCTTATGCTCTGCTGGTGTTATTCGATTTGGTTCTTTCTTGTTTGGAACTGGATCTCTAGTCGTAGTTCACAGAGGCCCTGACAACACGGTGTCAGGCGAGAAGGCCGGCGGCGCGCACGGACCGCTGCGGGCGTCGGCACACATCCGGCTCTCGGCTCGATTCGACTACCAGCCCGACATCTGCAAGGACTACAAGGAGACGGGGTACTGTGGCTACGGTGATTCCTGCAAGTTCATGCACGACAGAGGGGACTACAAGTCAGGGTGGCAGCTCGAAAATGAGTGGGAGGAGGCCGAGATGGCCCGGAAGCGGCGCATCGCAATGGGCAGCAGGGATGGGAGTGACAACGAGGCGGAGGAGGATGACGATGACGAGGAGGAGGCGCTGCCCTTTGCCTGTTATATTTGCAAGCAGCCATTCGTTGATCCGGTGGTCACGAAATGCAAGCATTACTTCTGTGAGCACTGCGCATTGAAGGTACGACTCAATTTGTTCTGCTTTCGCTATATGGTGATAAATATGCCTATCATCTGTGCAACCGATGAGTTTGTCATGTAGAAGATCTAAGGTGTCGGCTTGCTGGGCTAGTCTAATAGTTATAGTTTGTCACGTAGAAGATATAATGAACACTTGCTTGTCTAGGCTAATATCTAGCCTAAATTCTGTGTTATGGAATCATGATTGTGGGGTTGGACCCTAAAATACGCTGTATCTATGTTAATACTGTAACTATTGTTCCCTGGTTTTGTTATGTTTCGCGCCTAATTTATCTGCCGTGTTAAAAATTGAAGCTTGCTAGGTTAGTTATGGAAGAGTTGCTGGCTACTTGCTCGTGAACTTGAAAAAATTGTGGCAAACCTCGGCACATTCAGAAATCAGAATAGCATTACATTTTATTGGAGCGAGAAATTAGCCGTATGTTGTTCAAAATATAGGGGGCCAGCTAGGACCAATACTGCATGCTGCTTCAGCCTTCATGTCTTCGTTTTGTGTTTCGTAATGTACTTCATAAATAGTTAAATTCTGTTGATTAAACCAGCAAATTAGTTCTTAATTACTGATTCCTGATAGACAATGAAAAAATGCTTTCATCAGGGTAAAAGTTCATACTCACTTATGATTCCGGTGGAGGGGAATTGCATGAAGATTTGAATTATCTATCACAAAATCAGGAGATTTTAAAAGAGATAACAATGACACTCTGTAAGAATGCGCTCAGAACGCGACTGATTGTTGATTGACCGTTGCTAAACTGGAAGTTCCATTATGTAGTGCCCTTGCTATGGCAGACTCTTGCACATAACGCAGTTTAATTTGTTTCTTCTTCCACATTGAACTGTTGAAACATGAGCACTTTTACAAACCTTTTACCTGTGCAAATGTTATGGAGTCAGCCCAATATACACCAGCTTATCCTATACACAAAAGCGTCACATACTTGTAAATAATGACAAATAGGAAAGAGTGGCAAAGAAACTGAGTTCTACATTATATACCAGAAAAAATATTTTCTGTTGCAAAACTATAGAGCATCAGCAACAATTTTCTTGGGAACTCCCATTATGCATTATATTTAGAATGGCAACACAAACCAAGTTGATATTTGATCTCTGATTTCTTGTCAAGTTTCTTTATTTGTGTATGGTTGCACATCAGTAATGTTTTTAAATGAAAATGCTAAGTCAGCGAGTGTCATGCATGCACTCTTGGAATATTATTAGTCCTATGGGCCTTTCCTTTTGGAATTTACAGAGCTTTTCTTGACCATATAGGACTATCTAATGCCCCTTCTATACACAAATAGCCAAGTACTGATACTGAGAGATATGAGTGGGATTCAAAACGGAATAGACAAAATATACTAGACAATAAATATGTTTCTTTCCTTCATATGGAGGAAAGTGCGTTTCCACTAAGCTTGCTTAGTTATATCAGTTAGTGTAGGTGACCGACATATAGATAGTAGGCTAGAATTGTTGGGTGGCAGCAGAGGGGATTTTTTCACAGGATGTTGGGCTTGTTCTATGGAAGATGTTGGTCAGGAGCACAGGTAAACGTATATTCTGTATATTTAGAACTGAGAACCCACTAAGGCACCGAGTACCATTGTTGTCAAGGTGTCACCTTGCCTAGGCGTCAAGTCACCGGCGACTGCCCACCATGGTTCGTCTCCTCGCCTAGCTGCGGAAATGTGGTTGCCTGGATGTTCTAGCTGTCGCCAAGCATGCTTGGGCAGGACGATTAGATCCTCTTCCTCACCGCACCACCCTCCTCCGCCGCTCTAGTCCACCTCTCCCTCCCTCCCTCCCTCCCTCCAGTTTGTTTTCCTCTCCCTCCAATCCACCGGCGTAGAGCAAAGGCCGAGCGACTGCCCTTCTCTCCCTCCCTTGCCAGCTGGACAGAGAGGCGGTGCAATGCCTCCCCCGCCCTCATGTTAGAGCACATTCAAGTTACCGATGCTAGTGGTGATGCATATGATCTACTAAGGATCCTATACAGATAGAACTGAGAACCCACTATGGCATTGAGTATCATTGTTGTCAAGGTGTCACCTAGGCAACAGATAGGCATCCAGTGGCCGGTGACCACCGCCATGGTCGCTGGTCGAAAGCGGTCACATGGACATTCCAAGCGTCGCCCTGGTCATCCAGTGCGTGCTTGCGGGAGAATTGGGCGGTGCTAGAAGAGATAAGGGTGGGGACTCCTCGATCCGTGTACACCTCTCTAGATCCCGCCTGTCATCCTCTTCCTCTTCCTCACCGCTCAGGCCGCCTTCACTACGCCACCCTCCACTTGCTCCGAAGGCACCTCTCCCTCCCTTTAGTCCTCCTCTCCGGCCGCACTGTTCCTCTGGTCCATCGACACGAGAGAAGGCCGAGCCGCCTCTCCGCCTCTCCTCGCCCTCCTCCCCGCCTCATGTCAAAGCAAGTTAAAGTTGCTGGTGCCAACGGCGATGCATATGATCCATCTAAGGATCCTGCACGAAGGGCTAAGTCTAATGATCTAGGATAGAAGTATGTGTGAGATCATGTGATGAAAAATTGGTTGAATGGTGAAATTGGCATTGTATAGTGACTTTGATTATAGCATGTGTGGTGCTTGTGCATGTGCCATGTTGAGATGATGATAGCATGATGGATTCTGCTTGATGCAATGCACTCGTGTGAGTGGTTGCATGGATTGACCTTGAGTCAAGTCGTGGACTTGTGCTCGTGCAGTTTGTGTGTTTATTCATGCGTGTGTTGCTCGAGGGCGAACGTGGTCGATGACGGGACCGGAACTAGGTTCATGGAGGAACTGAGGTTCGGGACTAGGTTCAGGGAGGAATCGAGGTCCTGGTGGTCGAGGATGTCATGCGAGACGTTCGGGCTAGAGAACATGCACATGAAGACTGGTTAGTCACGCTTGTGCAGTGGGTTGTTCATGCGCGCAAGGTTCTGTGGTTAGTCACGTATGCGCAGCAGGTGGGCTGTTCATGCGTGCAAGGTTTTGGTTTTGGCCATGTTGGGCCAAGTAGAGATAGATACGAACTCTTTCCATGTTGGAAGTGGAGTTGTATTCAATCTCGTTATGTTTGCTCTGTATAAATAGGGGGAAGTGTCCCCTGTTTATTTGGTGGAGCGAGGGTTCAGGTTTGAGGGTTTGTACTCTTGTGTTGGAGTACTTTAGACAATGAAATAAAAATCAATCTTCCAGAGAGCTTCTTCTTGCGGCTGTGATTTGCTCTTGGCTTCGACATAGTTGATCAATCGCTTGAAGTTTTGTTCATCACAGCAGTCACGAAGTTCATCACGGAGTTCGGTTCTTTGCAAAGGTATCATCTTGCGAAGGTAATATCTTTTGATCCGTAGATCCGATCGGATTGATTCTTGTTGGGTTTGATTCAGAATTGAATCTAGTTTCTACAATTAAAATTTCACATCGATCCAACGGTTATATCTTCTGTAATTTGTGGTCGCCCAGATTGATGTCCTGCTCGCCCGACTGTTCGTGTGGTCGCCCGGATTCAGTCATCTTGCGAAGGACATAACTTTAGATCCGTAGATTCGATTGACTTGATTCTTTTTGTGTTAGCTGTGGAATTGAGTTTAATTTCTACAGTTAAAATTTTACGTTAATCCAATGGTTGGATCTCCAGGAATTTTAGTTTTTCTGAACTGATCGCCCAATTGATAACGTGGTCGCCCAACCTGCTCGCTCAAGTGCTTTTCTGGTCGCCCAAGTGCCCAACCTGCTCGCCCAAGTGCCATACTGGTCGCCCAAGTGTTCTACTGGTCGCCCAAGTGCTCTACTGGTCGCCTAGACTTCTAAACTGGTCTCCCAACTTCGTGAACCGGTCTTCAAGCAATTTGAGTTTGAATTGGGGTGTTTCAAAAAGGTTAAGAATATGATTTTAGCTTCCGTGCAATCATTCACCCCCCCTCTGATTGACGCCATCCGATCCTACAAGTGGTATCGAGTAAGGTTGAGGTATGGTGTCAGATAAGTATGTTAATCGTCCTCCTATGCTTAATGATTCAAAATTTTCATCGAAAAGTCGCATGCAATCCTATATTGAAGCTCAAGGTAATGATGTTTGGCGCAAAGTCTCTACTGCATATGATGTTCATGATATAATCACTAATGATAATAAAGCGACGTTGATTTAAATGCTAAAGCTAAAAACTTGATTTTTCAAGGAATCTCAAAAAGAATTTGATCGAGTTTCACATTTACGCTCGCACATTCAGGTTTGGAAGACATTATGTGACTATCATGAAGGTTCAACTAAGATTAAGAAAGTGCATAAAAATATTTACCAAAAGGACTTTTCGATTTTATTATGAGACCAGTGAATCAATTGATGATCTTTACTCTCGATTTGAGAAAATTTTGTGCAATTTGCGTGGTGTTGGAGTTAACAATCCAAGAGAGGAGAATGCTAGTAAGATTTTGAGATCTCGACTCTGAATGGCGCATGGTTGTTCTTGCAATCAATCAAACTGTTGATTTGGATACGTTGACTATGGATGATCTCAGTATTCTAGGTTGAAAACTTATGAGATGGATTCTTTATCACCTAGAGTGATAAAACCTCTACACATGCACTTGTTGCTAACCCTAGCACGCCTTCGGATTACCATCTTCATCTCCTTGTTCGCATTAGCTTCTTTTTTCAGATGAATAGTTTGAGATACTCCTAAAGAAGATCTTGTGCTCATTTCTTCACGCTATTGTCAAAGCACTCAACAATGTGAGGATGAGGAGGCGGAGGCGCTACTTGTGGCCTTTCAACCTGCTTTGAGTGTGGTCTTCTCGGGCATATCAAAGCAAATTGTCCCAAGTTGAAAAAGAAGGAAGAAAGGAACCAAAGACAACGCAGCTCAAGACGTACTACTCCTAGGCGTTCCATTTTGAAAAGTCGCTAAGAAAGTCTTAGCTGTCTTGGAGGAGTGTGATCTTAGTGATGTGGACTTTGAGAGTGACAATGAACCACGGACAAGAAGGGAGATCGATGATGACTTCACTGGCATGTGCTTTATGGCTAAAAGGGATAGTGACAGTGATTCTGATTTTGATGAGGTAAGACCTTCTTATGATGAACTTGAGTATGCTATGGTTAAATTAGCTTCTGAACTTAAAAAATCTAAGAAGGCTCTAAAGAAAAAGATCTAGAAATTGATAGTTCTAATTTTGAAATTGCAAGGGTTAGGTCTTTGATTCCTGATGATGATGCCTGTAAATCATGTGACTTAATTCATAATGAGCTTGTTTCACTTAGGAAAGAACATGCTTCTCTGTTAAAGCAAGATAGGGAAAATAACTATTCAACTATTGATCTGCATGATTCAGCTTACTGTTCAAAATGCTCCATACTGGAATTGAAGTTGCATGATGCAAATGCTAGAGTTTCTCAAATGACAGATGCCTTACTCACTCATGAAGTTCTTTCCTACTCAAAATGTCGAAAACATAAAGGAATAGTGGACGTTCCCTGTAACAATTGTTTAACTCTGTCTAGAAAGGTTGATTACTTGAAAAAATCGTTAGAACGTTTCACTAAAGGAAAGAAAAACCTAAACATGATTTTGGATCAATCAAAAGTCAGCACTCATAACAAAGGTTTAGGTTTTGATTCTTATGCTCATCATAAAACACATGTTCCCCACTATTGTCAAAGTTCTTGAAAGTGGAAAGTTTGAAATTGCAAATGAGCCTAAGAAAACTGTCTTTAAATCTGCTGGAATTTTATCTTCTACTGTGATGAATGCAAATGTTGCTTCTACTTCTAAAGTTAAACATTCTGTTAAATACACTTGCACTCATTGTGGTAGAGATGGACATCTAGTAGATTTTTGTTTTAGGCTAGCCAAACAACAGAAGCAAGAAAAAGCTAAAACTAGGTCTAATTTCAGACAGGCACGCTTTACTCCTCATTATGTGCCTAAGGTGATGCGAACACCTTTTGTTGTAAGAAACACGAGAAAGAGCAAAACTGATTTTGTATACAAGTATACTCGTCGTTGTGCCTACTAAATGGTGTGTCTTAGTCTTTGGATTCCTAAATGTCTTTTATCTAACCTTGAGATCGAGACATCGACATTCTCTTTGTGTAGACTGTGGAAGAGAGGAAGGAGAACATATGGTTCATAGATTCTGGATGTTCTAGACATATGACTGGTGATTCAAAATGGTTCTCCTCCCTCACACAAAGTTCTGGTGATGAGGTCATCACTTTTGACGACAATTCAAAGGGAAGAATTCTTGGAAGAGGAATTGTGCGAGTCAATGAAAACTTCATTCTCAAGAATGTAGCTTTGGTAAGCAAGCTCAAATATAATTTGCTCTCAGTTTCTCAGTTGCTTAATGAAGATCTTGAGATAAGATTTCAGAAAAATTCTTGTCGTATATTAGATGTTTCTGAAAATCTAGTATGCAACATCACTCGCATTGGTCGCTTGTTTAAAGGTGATTTTTCATGTCCAACATCTGAAATGACATGTCTTGTATCTCATGTTTCAAAAGATCTAACTTTTTGGCATCGTAGACTTGGTCATATTGGTTTTGATCACCTTTCACGCATTAGTAAATCAAATTTGCTCAGAGGTTTGCCTGAATTAGAGTATGACAAAACAAGTAATTTGACCTGCTCTCCCTGTCAACATGGAAAAATGACTGCACCTAAACATTTTTCTATCACTGCTGTTATGACTAATGCTCCAGACCAGCTTCTACACATGGATACTGTGGGACCAGCAAGAGTAAAATCTACAGGAGGTAAGTGGTATGTTCTTGTGATTGTAAATGATTACTCTAGGTACTCTTTGGTATATTTCATGACTACCAAAAATAAAGCTTTTGAATTGTTTCAAGAGTTTGCATTAAGCTTGCTCAAGGAATTGCTCAAGACTTAAATTAATTAGGAGTGATAATGGAGGAGAATTCAAGAACAATCTTTTGCTTCCTTACATTACGAACATGGAATTGAGCATCAATTTTCTTTCTGCCGAGTTCCTCAACAAAATGGTGTTGTTGAGAGGAAAAATCGCACACTAGTTGAGATGGCTAGGACAATGCTTGATGAATATTCTACTCCTAGGAAGTTTTGGGTGAAGCTATTTCTACTACTTGCTACATTTCAAATAGAGTATTTTTGAGAGCAAAGCTTCATAGAACTTCTTATGAACTTCGGTTTGGACGCACTCCTAGCATCTCCCATATGCGTGTTTTTGGTTGCAAATGTTTCATTCTCAAACATGGAAATCTTGATAAGTTTGAATCTAGATGCTCAGATGGATTGTTTCTTGGTTATGCTCTCCATACTCGTGGTTACCATGTGCTGAATTTAGAAACTAACAAAATTGTTGAGACTTGTGAAGTCACTTTTGATGAGGCTAGTCCTGGTACTAGACCCGAATTTTCAGGGACACAAGTTACTTGCAACTCTGAAAGTATCTTCTTGGAAGAAAGTGATGATGAAGATGAAGATGAAAGTGGTAATCAAGTTGGCAACTCGGCTCAGCCAATTCAGCCACAGGAAGAAAATCAGCAAGCATCTTCGGAAATTCTTCCAGCAAACACACATGGTACTGGACCTCAGGCATCTTCAGAAATTTCAGCACCATTGCATATTCAACGAAGACATCCTCCTGAACAAATGATTGGTGAGTTAAATGTACATGTGCTTCGAAACAGACACTATGAGCAGGGAATTTGAGATGAGTATGATGGGTGAGCTCACATACTTTCTGGGTTTATAAGTCAAGCAAACAAGGCAAGACATCTTTATTCACCAAACGAAGTACACAAAAGATCTCCTTCGACGTTTTGAGATGGAAACATGCAAACTAATTTCCACACCTATTGGCACAACAACTACTTTGGATCCGGATGAAGGAGAATCGGTTAATCAAAAGGAGTATCGAAGCATGATTGGATCACTTCTTTATCTCACTGCTTCAAGGCCGGATATACACTTTGCCGTGTGTTTGTGTGCTCGTTTTCAAGCTTCCCCACGCGCTTCTCATCGACAAGCGGTAAAACGAATTTTTCACTATTTACAATCCACTTTAGAGTTTGGCTTATGGTACTCCTCATCATCATGTTTATCACTTAGAGCCTACTCGATCTTGATTTTTGGGTTGTAGAATTAACAGGAAAAGTACCTCCGAACATGTCATTTTATTGGTACATCTTTAGTAGCTTGGTTATCTAGAAAACAAGTTTCATTGCTCTCTCAACCGCTGAATCTGAATATGTTGTCTTTGCCGGCGTGTTGTGCTCAAGTGCTTTGGATGATATCAACTTTAAAGGATTTTGGATTAAACTTAGATAGTGTTCCCTTTTTCGTGATAACACTAGTGCTATTAATATTGCTAAAATCCAAAAGCAACATTCTCGAACCAAGCATATTGACATTCGCTATCATTTCCTTCGAGATCATGTAGAAAAGGGAGATGTTGTGTTGCATTTTGTTGATTCGAGTTGCAAATTGTCGATATTTTCACAAAACCACTTGATGCTTCTCGATTTGCCTTTTTGAGAGGAGAGTGGGCGTTGTGCATCCCATAAACTTGTTTTGAGGGGAGTTTTATGCCAAGTCTGTTACTTAATGAGCTTACTTTATCATATTTCTTTATATATTATGTATTTCAGCTTATATATGATAATCTAAATTGTGCTACTTGAACTAAAAGTGACATTATGGAATTCCTTAGTTTAATTGTCTATAGCGTATGCTCTGTGATATCTTACTGTTATAGGCTTGATAATGAATCTTATTGACAAATTTGGGCTATGAAGCATGTATATTTTTAGCTTTACTCTTTCATAGACCACTTAATCACTTTGCATGTTTACAATAAAAGAAAAGGGAATAAGTAAAAAAAAGGTGCTCAAATCTGCAAGAAGAAGCTTGTTAAAATTATCAAAATGTACAAAAGCTTCAAGATGTATGCTTCAAGCATGCCATTCCCTAAAAGATAAGATGTATGCTTCAAGCATGCCATTCATTGAAAATAAAAGAAGTATGCTTCAAGCATGCCACATGCAATTTACTGTTATCAAGATTATTTTGGTCTACTAGATTGGAGTTGAAACTACTTGCTTGCCCTGAGTTGTTAGTTGCTTCATTTTTTGGCCTAGTGTTTTCTGTCAAGATTTTGCTTAGCACTTGGCTATAGTTGATTAAATTGAGGTTGAGATGCATGTCACTCCCTAACTTGTTAAATAATATTAAGTTCATGCATTATGCTTATTATGTGATCTATAAGGTTATATGATCAAGGAAGCTCATTGGTTCTTGTCTTGGCACTCATTTGTTTTTCCTTGCTGAAATCATTGTCAAAGGGGGAGAAGAAAGCTTACATTCAATGGGAGAAGTAAAATGTTTTATTGTCAAAAGGGAGAAATTTTGGAGTTCACACACAATTTGGTTTCCTTTTAGGGGGAGATTTTTCACTTTGCTTTTTGATCACCTTGTTTTCTGTTTTAAAATGAAATTTCTTAAAATCTTTTCTCGTGAGGTTAATGCCAATGTTCAGGTCCAAAGGGTGTTGCCAATGTTTTCATCAAGGGGGAGATTGTGAGATCATGTGATGAAAAATTGGTTGAATGGTGAAATTGGCATTGTATAGTGACTTTGATTATAGCATGTGTGGTGCTTGTGCATGTGCCATGTTGAGATGATGATAGCATGATGGATTCTGCTTGATGCAATGCACTCGTGTGAGTGGTTGCATGGATTGACCTTGAGTCAAGTCGTGGACTTGTGCTCGTGCACGGTTTGTGTGTTTATTCATGTGCAGGTGTTGCTCGAGGGCGAACGTGGTCGATGACGGGACCGAAACTAGGTTCATAGAGGAACTGAGGTTCGGGACTAGGTTCAGGGAGGAATCGAGGTCCTGGTGGTCGAGGATGTCATGCGAGACGTTTGGGCTAGAGAACATGCACATGAAGGCTGGTTAATCACGTATGCGCAGCAGGTGGGTTGTTCATGCGTGCAAGGTTGCTGGTTAGTCACGTATGCGCAGCAGGTGGGCTGTTCATGCGTGCAAGGTTTTGGTTTTGGCCATGTTCGGCCAAGTAGAGATAGATACGAACTCTTTCCATGTTGGAAGTGGAGTTATATTCAATCTCGTTATGTTTGTTCTGTATAAATAGGGGGAGGTGTCCCCTGCTTATTTGGTGGAGTGTGGGTTCAGGTTTGAGGGTTTGTACTCTTGTGTTGGAGTACTTTAGACAATGAAATAAAAATTAATCTTCTAGAGAGCTTCTTCTTGCGGCTGTGATTTGCTCTTGGCTTCGACATAGTTGATCAATCGCTTGAAGTTTTGTTCATCATAGCAGTCACGAAGTTCATCACGGAGTTCGGTTCTTTGCAAAGGTATCATCTTGCGAAGGTAATATCTTTTGATCTGTAGATCCGATCGGATTGATTCTTATTGGGTTTGATTTGGAATTGAATCTAGTTTCTACAGTTAAAATTTCACATCAATTCAATGGTTAGATCTTCTGTAATTTGTGGTCGCCCAGATTGATGTCCTGCTCGCCCGTCTGTTTGCGTGGTCGCCCGGATTCAGTCATCTTGCGAAGGACATAACTTTAGATCCGTAGATCCGATTGACCTGATTCTTTTTGTGTTAGCTGTGGAATTGAGTCTAGTTTCTACAGTTAACATTTTACGTTAATCCAACGGTTGGATCTCCAGGAATTTCAGTTTTTCTGAACTGGTCGTCCGATTGATAACGTGGTCGCCCAACCTGCTCGCCCAAGTGTCCTACTGGTCGCCCAGGTGCCCAAACTGGTTGCCCAAGTGTTCTACTGGTCGCCCAAGTGCTCTACTGGTCGCCTAGACTTCTAAACTGGTCTCCCAACTTCGTGAACCGGTCTTCAAGCAATTTGAGTTTGAATTGGGGTGTTTCAAAAAGGTTAAGAATAAGATTTTAGCTTCCGTGCAATCATTCACCCCCCCTCTGATTGACGCCATCCGATCCTACAAGTATGGATTTTGGCCAGATTTGAGCGACAAGGATTTGGTGCATTGTTCCCTATATGGAAGTGTTTCTCCTGCTCTTGTCGTCGTGGAAGTGGTTCTACATCGAGGGTTGTTGAAGAGCTTGGCTTGGACAATGAAGATGATGAACATGAAGTTGAGCCTTTTTTGCATGATGATGAGAATGTTGATGATGATTATGGTGCTCTACCTAGTCCTCATGAGAACGAGAATGGTGGAGATGGATCAAACGAGGACCATTTGAATGGTTTAGAATTAGAACTAGATGTTTGAGGCTTTTTGTTTTGGTGATTGTGACTGTGGTTTTCTTATGGACTTGTGGTGACTATGTATGATTTGCCCTTCTAAACAATATTAGTTATCGATAGTAATGTTGCAGTTTACTTGTTGAAGACTCATATTTGCTTCCCTTGTTAATTGTCATCTTGTTATGTTATTTATTCGCGTCCATACAAGGTATATATGTTATATATGTATTGGTGATATATTGATATTGTTGGACCATTTTTGGTTGCCTAATCCTCGCCTAATCGCTAGGCACCTGGGTGTCTAGGTGCTCGGTTGGCGTCTTGCCTTGCCTTGTTGCCTTGACAACAATGTTGAGTACACATGTAATCAACTTATTACACAAAGAAAAAAATTAATGCAAGACAGGAACTAGCGAAGGCAGAGTAATCCGACCGCTACGTACAACATCTTCTCCATTGTTATCATTTATATGGGAACCTATAAGTCAGACCACTACCACCATATTGTAACCTTCATAGTAAGCGGCCACTGGTATTATGTTAAAACATTAGATAGGGTACTTCAGGCCGTCATAGTTTATTTACAATTTGGGGAGTTACTGCTCTTTCCTTAATCTAACCCCCACAGGTGATGCATTAAAACAGTAGAATTGACACCATTAATGGGCCTTGGAGGGTGTTGTCGAGGGTAGCCTGATTTGAGGGACTGACGATATTTGGGGAGGGGGCATAGTTACTAGAAACACGGTTCGTTCGAGTCGCTGTATGGGATTCAGGTCTGTGGTTCGCCATTTTTTCTTTCAATTTCCATTGTGAACATGAACCCTGTACACTAAACCGGTCCGGATTCGATGAATCCGGTTCGCGATTCGTGGGGGTTTACAGTGAATCCAGCAACTATGGTTAAGGGATACGGTGAGCCAATGCCTGGGAAAGGTGTTTAGCAAACATTAGGAAATATTGTAGGGATTGTGATCTATATATTGTGTGAGACAGTCCATTGGGCAGGATAATATATTGTATATGAGTGTGCTGGACAACTATTTGATGTATTTATTTGGTGCTTTTAGTTTTGTTGGTGACATGGTACAATTTGGTACTTGTTTAATTGTCAATTTTGGAGGTCAACAGGATTTTCGTATAACAAGTTTGTATTGAGATTACTCTAGATGTAGTTGTTTTCAAACATTATGTGTAAGATAGGTACTTCAGGTTAACTGTGATCCAGATATAGTAGTACCTTTTGTAGTTTTAGTAACACTACATGTCGAATTTTGGTGATCCAGGATCATTATCAGTGATTTTGGAGCATGCTTGCTAATTTTGTTAAATTTTACTTTCTTAGGCTAGGTTAGTTGTCAACGAGTGTTGCTCTCAAGTTGAGCATGACGTCAAACCTCAATGCAAAACGGTTTGACTTTTACAATGGAAACAGACTTACTGTAGTTTTGTGTTTTAAACTACTAAGGTCAAAGTTTTTGAGTTGTCCGCATGCTCAACTTGCCAATATTGTAAGGATTGATAGCTGATATAACATTGCAGCCTATTTACCTTTTATTCTGTAAGTGTAATGGCTTTGTGTGCTCTTCTGATTAATTCAGCTTGACGAAGACCTTATCTTGTTTTTGGTTTTATTTGTATTGACAGTTAGTCACTTGCATGTAAGTTTGAGCTTTTTTTTTGTTCAAATAGAGCTTTACAGATATTTTAGTGAGTTTATATCTTGTGTTATGTCTGGATTTTCCTCAATTCTGTCATAGATTTGAATTGGAACATTACGTTAGCCAGTGTATTAATAATGTGGCAGTAAAACTTATTGCCAGGAGGCTAATGAAGTAGAACTGACTATTGAGAACCGAACCGTAGATCAGGAGTTTTCCATGTCAATTTCATTTGATGTGGGTTCTATGGAGTAGATCTGAAGATTGAGGTACTTCCTATTGGATATATATGTATTAAAGATTGAAAATAGGATAGTAGAAAGTTACATCTTTCCTGTTAAAAAAAATACTTTTTGATTGAGAACTTGACTTTTTCAAGTCTCTGTTGCACATGCTTCGTGCAAACTCGAAGTATTGAATACGTGAATTTGGTTACAGTGTCGTAGTGACAAATGTACTTGTGTACTCAATATCCTATTTGCATTACTATTGTTTGTTTGGGGGGATTATATTGTTTCATTGAGAGGGGTCTGAGTTTGTGGCTTTCTACCTGTTTCTTGTGGTAAAGGAAATTCAGACCATTTGTATGTTTTGATTTTCGGCATCACTCGAAGAAAAAGAAGTGCTTTGTCTGCAACAAACCCACACTTGGCATCTTCAACGCCGCGCAGGAGATCCGCAAGAAGATGGCACAAGACAAAAAGTAGTAGGATTAGGATCTCTCACCACCGGTGCAAATTTAGTTGAGTAAATTTCACAAAAAATATAAGTTTCCTGTACAAACTATCAGAAAACTATAGGTTTTATATTATATTTCACAAAATTACAAATTTTAGGAGAACTTGTATCATAAAACTACAGGTTTCAAAATCGATAATTTGTTGTAACGGTTCTGGCAGTGTGGACCCACCTAGCAGCCTCACACCTGAGTGAAAGAAATATGGGTGCGCGATGTAGCAATATGGGTCTACATTGTCAGACCTGTTATAAGGAACAGTCAATTCTAAAACCTGTAGTTTTATGACACAAATTCTCATAAGACCTGTAGTTTTTGTGAAATAGGAGCTAAAACCTATAGTTTTCTAATAATTTGCACAAACTCAATTTGTTTAGTTGTATGATAGAATAGCTTTATTCTGTAACCTCTGTTATTGTATTGTCAAAAAAATGAGAGAAAAATTCAGGAATTAGTTTTGATTTTGTACCAGCACATTCAGTTCCAAGCTCACCATCTTGTATTGCAGATGTGGTCTCATCATATCATTTAGGCCCTGTTTGGAAACAATGTATTTCAAAACTATGGTTTTCGTATATTATGGTTTGCAATTGTTTTGTCATGAATACCATGGTTTTACCAAACTCCTTTAAAACCATAGTATTTCTTGAAACTACCAAATGTTTGGATGCAACATGACAAACCTTGGTATTTAAGTGGAAATAGACAAGAAGCTAGTCAAAACCATGAAAACTTTGGGTTGGAGTGGAGTTTCAAATACTCCAAAAATACCATGGTATCTACCAAACCATGGTTTTTAATACACAGTTTTTGGCATGGTAACCAAACACCTCATGGTATAAAATACCATGGTATTCTTAGAAACCATGGTATTGCCTAGAAACTATGAAAATACATTGCTTCCAAACAGGCCCTTAGCCTGTCATCAGGTGGTTCCTGAATCCTGAATGGATGTAAAGCTTTAAAGTGCAGTGCCAGTGTGCCACAAGATAAAAATCAAAGCTGATCAGACAGGATCCAGAAAAGTGTTCAATGCTGCTCATGTGATTCAGCGGTGAGTGGTGACGATGCATCTTGTAGCTCCTACTTTATACTGTGTTGCTTATCCTATCTGCTTTTCCATGACAGATAAAGATACGATATACATCCATTGCGTCGTGCCGTCGTGTCACGAAACACACACATCCGTCCGGAGCTGAGCCGGTAGTGATTCCTTGGCTTGTTCGGTTTCCGCACGTCCAATTCTCTTGCTTTACATTACATCATATCCTAAATGATTCTGATATGCAGCGTCTTGTCTCTGGAGTTCTGCAATCTTTTCGGTCGCGAGGCTTCTGAGATTAGCATTTGGCAGTAATCAGTGTACAGTTAAATCCGTTATAAAGCCGAAGCTTGTCGTCAATCGGTGCTTTGAACTATCTGTAATGTCGTATCTTCCGCTAGTTTAAGCTTTAGGCGAGTCAGTAACACTTTTTATCTTATAGAAATAAATATGATCCAGATTCATTAAATCCATAAATATTATATTTTTTGTATGCACATTGAACAAATATTGTGAAACAAGCGGAGCAAGGTACCTCCTCCGTCTAAGTTTATAAGATATATTTTTTAATGGTCATATCCATAAATACATGATGTATTTTATATTCTAATACAAAATTAGTACGATGTTTTCTCTATTCCTCCAATAAATATTCATCTTTACTTTATATTCTGTACATGCATGTATCAAATTTAGTGCTTAGTAATAATAATCGGAGGTGATTTAGTTATCTTTAATATTTTTTAGTCTAGTATTGAGAAGAAATACAACTTATAAACTTGAAAGAGGTGTATATCGGTATCAATTTTCCACCCTAAGGAGATGTAGACACATGTCACGTGTAACATGTTAACTGGCTGGTGCCAAGCTGCCAATGGATCATCATGGCGGTGGATACGCAGGCAGGGGATGGCAGATGCGTCGAAGGATTCCAAGATTCGATCCGTGTCTGCTGGAGGCTCGCCCGACAAAGAGCGATGGGAGGGGAGGGGAGGGGAGCAGGCCAAGCCTACTTACTGTACTGTATCCCCGACAAAGCCAGATCCTTCGGTACCTGCAGGTCACCGAAGGTCACCAAAGGATAGTATATACTCCTCCGGTTATAAGTACATGTCATTTTAGATATAAAGAATATTTCAGAACTCAGCTTTGATCACTAATTTATTTTATAATATATTTATAAAACTCAAAAAATTATAGTATCACGAAAAGTATTTTTCAAAATAAATATGTACTTGTGATTTTTATATATCGAATCTAGATATTTAAAAGATATCGATAGTCAAAATTTTGTAAGTTTTACTGTATATTTTTCAAAATAATATCTAATTGAAGCGACATATATTTGTGACCGCATGGAGCAACATGCCTTCTAGTACTATATTGGATTAATCGCGCTCGAGATCATATTTGCCAGGGTTGTTTAGTTGGAAGCACGTGACAATGGGTAAGCACTACCGGAATCTGTAAATCTTGCGTTGCTACTCGGGAATCCTCGCCTTTCTGACTCACGGGAAATTTACAAATTCTAATACCGAAGGCACATTTGATTTGATTTTGAGACACTGAAAGAATCTGTCTCACAAGTTTCAGGCTGACAGAGAAAAATTGGGAGTAGGGACAAAAACAGAATGGAAATGGTTGGCAATTGACCACTAATACAGAATGATATAACACTATTTCTTCGTCGGGGTCAGCTCTTAATTTTTTTTAGGAAAAAACCGATAGTGGTATATGATTTGATGTAGATAAGAAATATATTGCAAAACATCACTATTGGTCTGACCATAGAATCGATAGTGATGCTGTCAGCGTTTTTCACCGGACATGATCCTGTCAACGGACAGGGTTTCTCCCAATGGTGGAGATTAAGATTCGGTAGAGGGCGTCTTCGTGATTGAAAACCCTAATAACTCTCACGAGAGGGATTCCGGGGACCAACGGATCAAAGAACACAGTGATGTACCCAGGTTCAGGCCCCCAGCGTGGGTAAGAGCCCTACGTCCTGCTAGATCTTTGTTGAGGAAATATGGAGGCGATTACAATGCTTTTTCCGGTTCATTCTCCTTCTCTTTTTTGGTTGACCCCCTCCCCCCATGCACCGGAACTCCCTTATATAGAGTGGGTTGGCTCGGGCAGATGAGAAGGTGACGCCATACTGATCTACAACTCATTAATTACACCCATCATTATGGTCTTATCACACCGACCCACGACCCATTTATTACACCCATCGCTGTAGCCTTATCCTTCAAACTTCATTTAATGCCGCTGTGTGACTTCGCCCAGTCCGTTCGAGATGTAACGTTCCTGCGACGGGTTTGGTGTGAAGTGTCAGAGGGATGGGCCGTCGTCGTGTCGATAGTAGAATTCCTTGCAATCAATGGCCCTAATACAGCGTGTCAGGGGAAGGAGACTTTGAGGCGAAGCCTTTTCCTCATTCTTTTGGTTGCCTTCGTGGCCCGGCGAGCAGGCATGATCGCCCACCTGCTCACTAGGCTGCCACGTGGGCCGCTTGTATCAATGTCAGTTCTGAGGTTAGAACTGATAGTGATTATGGTCATCACAATCGATTTTTGAAATTAGAACCGATCGGGATAGTAATACCAAACGTTTTCCCACGCTTGACCTTTTGGCTTCTCCTGATGCATTCAAATACCATCAAAAACTGAGGCATTCACCTCGCGGTTGACCTCTCGACATCCCCTCTATTCTATAAAAAAAAGTTCTCTCCTTACTCGCATTGTGCCCCTCCGTTTTTCCTCCCTTGTGTCGCGCCCCTTGGCCTCCCCAGCTCCACAGTGCTTGCGTCACCTCTCTGCCTCTCCTCGTCCGCATCACCCCTCGGCCTCCTCCTAGCTCCGCCTCGCCCATGTCCCCTTGGCCTCCCAAGCTCCATTCGCCTTCCCGCCTTGCCCACGTCACCCCTTCGCCTTCCTGGCTTAGTTTTGCCAAGGTTAGTCACTCGTTTGATTATTGCTGAATATACTTACTAATTATGGTCGCTTAGCTTGCTCTGTTCATAGATTCTGTTTGGTCAGTTGTTGATATACCATCTTGGTCAAACTATTCATAATCTAATTTTGATCATTTGAATAGTGAATCATTGTCGGTTATATGCTTAATGATGCTATGGGTCTATTGATGAACTAAAATAATTAAAGTAGTGAATGCAACCTTAAACAATAGAGTTGCTTATTGTTAATGCTAGAAAGTATTGCTTATATTGCATTATCTTTGATCTTGATCATCATGTTCAGTATCTAGTTTGATACTCGTTTGATTATTGCTGAATATACTGATTACGATTTCTTAGTTTGCTCTATTCATAGCCCTGTTTAGTCAGTTGTTGATATACCTGCTTGGCCAAACTGTTCATAACTTGATTTTGATCATTTGAATAGTGAAATTGACTTTAAATACTTTATACATACTTGACCGAATTGTGCATAATTTAGGCAAGTAAAAGTTCAAGACCTACTATTATTCATCATATATTTATTTATGTCCCAATGACTGCAAAGAGCTGTTAGCATATTTGACCCCTTATTCCTTTTTTTTTTGCAAAAATAGCTTTTTAAAAAAATTGCGAAAATTCCCCTCTTCATGCTACAGTATCACAGGGAGGAAATCCTGTGGCACTGTAGCACAGAATTGATACAGTACTGATGTACTGTAGCACGTGATTTTTTTTAATTTGAATTGTCGCAGAAGGGGGCGTGGAAAATTGGTTGCTCTGAATCCACCGACGTTAGTGCAATGCCACGGAATAGGAGTTTGGGAAATGCAATTGCCGTGGAATAGGAGTGCGGGAAATGCAACTTTTGCGATACAGGGGCTCGAGATTTGGATTTTTCGCGGCGGTGGCCGGGGGGTGGCACGGCAAATTCCGCACTCCCCCTACGCAGAATGGGGCCATTCCTGCAAAAAAATTCCATAGGAGCTAGTTCTATAATTTTTTAGGTTGCTAGAACCGTGAACATTTTGACTATAAATTGCACACATATATAAAATAGTACCTACAAAGAGGATAGACGATGTAGAAAAGCTATTGGATACTAAACGAAAACTTGAGGTGGAGATAGAATAATTGAAGGGAAAATCTGAGTTAACAAAAAAGATTTATGAAATGAAACAAAAACTAAAAGATATATATGAAAAATCACAAGATATTGAATCTCTTAATCATGTATCATCATTAAGGAGTTATGTTAGAGGATTGTGCTACTGACTTCTGCATTGAGTATGCATCCATAAATTAACACTGTCAATAGTTTTGTGAATATAAATATACTGTGAATTTACCAATCTCTGAGTAAACTGTGAATGTGAATATACTATGAATTTGTTAATTGTGCATTAACTGTCAATATGTGAATATACCGTGAATTTGTTAATCTGTGAGTATACTGTGAATCTATGAAATTTTAGAAAAATAGCCTGGAATTCATCTCTATTGGTTCCATGCTTAGAACAGATAGAAACATGTAATCTATATCGGTTCCGAGCGTGGAACCGATATAGATAATACACTAATCTCTATCGGTTTAACACTAATAATCGATAGAGAGCTGGAGGACATCTCTATCAGTTCTGAGTGTGGAACCGATAGAGATTCATGTATTATCTCTATCAGTTTCACGCTCGGAACCGATAAAAATAATTGGTCTCCTATGTCAGTTTCGAGCTTTGAATTGATCCAGATGAGAATATATTTCTATCGGGCGAAAACCAACTGTGATAGTCGCTCATCATCACTGTTTAAAGACTTTGTATTACCACCAAAACTGACCTAGATGATGAAAAGAACCTATCCAGATGACCATTTTTGTAATAGAGGTCTATTCCATTTCCGTTTTAACCTTTTTTATAGGTAACGGAAACGAAATCAAAAACCCTGGAAATGGATAGTGACAAAAACAGATATGGAATGGAACGGTACGGATACGGAAACGAAAACGAAAAATTTCATCAAGGTATGTTCCCAGTTGTAGCACCCTAAAAATTTGCACATTCTTTAATTGAGCATTTAATTCAGATTTTATGAATTTTTTCTTGAATTTTCACCATTTAATTAATTTTATGCTATTTTTAGATTTAAAAATAATTTATCTTAGAAAAACAAAACCAAAATCTTGCTGGAAATAATTTTCCTAAGTCCAAAATGTTACAAAATATTTCTAAGAATTTTTGAACTCTATTTGATATTTTCTATAAAGCAATATATATTTATGGTATTATTTAAATTAGAAAATAGAATTTCTGATTTCATTATATAGAATTTCCGTTTTTGTTTCTATTTTCGTTGGAACTGGCTTTCCCTTCTCTATGTCTATTTCTATAACGATATTTTTCGTTTCCGAAAAAAACTTCAGTTTATGTTTTTCTTCTTAACAATAAAAAATTCCATTCCATTTTCAACCCAAACTGGGAATGTCCTAATAAAATAGGATCAAGCAGCTGCTACAAACCTTAATTTGCATCGCTTGGGAAGAATAAATGGAAAGGGTGTTCAAATTTCAAAAGCTTCCCAAAGCCAAAGAGGTGATGCGTGCCACTATTGAGTTTAAGGACTATATTTATAGTTGGTGGCAACAACTTTTTGGGAAAAGCCTCATTACATCTTGGTTGGATTTAAAGATGATCATGAGAAGACAGTTTGTGCTAAGCTATTACAAGCAAGAGCTACTTCACCACTTGGAGAGCATCACACAAGAGTACAAACTAGTCCAAGATTATTATGTTGAGTTGAAATGTGCAATGCGACGTGCCGGTATCACAAGTGCATTAAAATAGAAGGCATACTTCAAAAAAGGTTTGAATTTTAATATCACTGCTGCACTTCAACATAAGTATTTTAGAACTATGATTGATCTTGTGGATTGTGCTATTCACTACAAGAAAATGACATTTTTTCATCGGCCCAAGATATTTTCGTCAGCTTCATACAGGCTGAGGACAATAATAATATTTTTTTGTCGGCCTCAATCAAGCCGACGACAATATAGTTCTTTTCGTCGGCCCGATCCACTAACCGATGAAAATAAAGTTATTTTCGTCAGTCTTTTTGCGAAGCCAATGAAAACAGTCTTGCTAGGTGTGGCAGTTGATTTTCAAATTATTTTTGTCGACTTCCCAGGCCGACGAAAACATCTTGGCCCATTCGTCTTATGCCACGTGGCTGGGAGAGCTATTTTCGTCGGCCAAGTTGGCCGACGAAAATATTTAATCCTGCCACATACGCATTGTTTTCGTCGGCCAACCAGGGCGACAAAAATAGGGCTTAATAACCCCGAGGCCAAACCCTCCCTACCCCATTTGCTCGCGCCGTCGCTGATTGTCTCTCCTCACACCACACTGCCTCACCTCCGGTCTACTACTCCGCGCCATGCCGCCGACCGCTGCTTACGCCGACGCTTTGCGCACGCTGCCACTGCGGCTTGCTTGTTGCCGCCAGATTGCCCGCCGCACCTCAAGCCGCCGCCGCCTCGCCCTCGCCACGCCACCGCCTCCATTGCCCCCGTGCGCCACCGCCCTCCCTCCCCACATCGCGCCACCGCCCTCTAGGGTTTTGTCACCGCCACCTACTGCGGGCCGAGGTGAGTAGACGATAAACTAGCTACGAATGTGATGCCATATTGTTTACTTGCAATGCCGTATTGTTTACTTGCAAATGTGATGCCATATTGTTTACTTCATAAGTTTGGAGCATGCCATTTTGTGATGCCATATTGTTTAGTTGCAAATGTGATGCCATATTGTTTACTTACAAATGTGATGCCATATTGTTTAATTCATAAGTTTCTTGCAAATGTGATGCTATATTGTTTACTTCGTAAGTTTGGAGCATGCCATGTGATGCCATATTGTTTACTTTATAACATCGAATAGAACTATCAGTGATATTCCTGGATGAGAAGCAAATTCGAAAGACGGGGAGCTAATGTTTATGTCGGCTGAGTAGCTAATTAGATGATTAGTTGTTTATGAGTTATATAATATTGCTTGATTAGCTCTTAAGTAGGGCTATTTTCATCGTTCGAGTAGCGAGCCGACAAAAATTCATATTTTATTGTATTTGGGCCATGATTAGTTTAGGGTTAAAGTCAGTAAAGCATGATTCAATTAAGTAGAATCGATTTGGTCAGCCAAGCCTAGGTGTCACCCGTTCGGGAACAGCGCATCTCACATTTACTTATGAGGTGTGCCATTCCAGAATTGTCCAATTTAATTTGGACATCCTAGAAATGGACGCTAGAGCATATGTAGGATTTATGATGAGCCCAATGGTCCGAATGGAATCTCGGCAGCATGATCCAGTTGTTTTCCGATGTACCAAGACTGGGCGTGAATTCAGAGAACAGCGGGATTATGCTGTCGAAATTCCGTTCGGACTGTAAGGCTCGTTATAAATCCGTGCTCTAGTGTCCATTCTTGGGTGGGTTTAGGACCTTTCTTTCCCAATAGAGCCCTTGTTTGCAACTAAGCCACTGTGGTTGATATAGTTGCCTGTGTTTAGCTTCGAGAATGGGTGATGATCGAAGGTGGATGTATGATGGTTGGAGTAAGACCGGGGCACACTCAAGAGAATGGGCGGTCATCGCACAGGCATTCATGGATCATGCATTCGTAGGGGCTGCTGGTGGTGTCGCAAAGTGCCCGTGTAGCAAGTGCCGCAACTATTCTTACCACGTTAAGTCGGATGTAGAACGGCACCTGTGCAAGTTTGGTTTCATGCCCGACTATCTGATATGGTACGAGCATGGTGAGGCGGAGCCCATTGTTGAGTCGGACCATGAGGATGAAGACAAGATGGATGAGATGCTGAATGATATTGGTAGGGAGTTTAAGGTTAATTCGGGAGAGGAGCTTAGGCTGGAGGTGCAAAGCTTTTATAGGCTCCTTTCGGCCTCGGAAGAGAAATTGCATGAGTTCACCAACATGACCGTCCTACAGACGGTAACGCGGCTCATGTCAATGAAGTTGATGTATAACTTTAAGAATAAGTGCTACAACGATATGGTCCAACTGATCAATGATATCCTTCCGCTGAACCATAAGATGCCGAAGGACATGTACCAGTCCAAGAAGATGTTGTTCGGCCTTGAAATGAAGTATGAGAAGATTGATGTTTGCGAGGATAATTGCATGTTGTTCTGGAAGGAACATGCCAACGACACTCGTTGTAGGTACTGCAACAAGTCTAGATATGTCGAGGTGGTAAATGATGAGGGGATAACGGTGACGACAAAAGTCGCGATGAAGCAGCTTCGGTACATGCCAATCACACCTAGAATTAAATGTCTGTACTTATAAAAAAAACAGCCAAGCATATGAGGTGGCATAAAGAAGGTGTTCGTGAGATTGAGGATGTGATGGTGCATCCGGTAGATGACGAGGCGTGGAAGATATTGGACCGCTTCGACCTCGAATTTGTAAGTGACCCTAGGAGTGTTCGCATTGGGTTGGCGACAGATGGGTTCACACCTTTCAGTACAAGTGCCACCCAGTACTCTTGTTGGCTAGTTTTCATCGTGCCGTATAACCTACCACCTGCATTGTGCTTGAAGGAGGAGTACATATTTCTAGCGCTTGTCATTCCGGGTCCTGATCATTCAGGGAAGCACCTCAATATGTTCATGCGGCCGTTAATCGAAGAGTTGAAAGAGTTATGGAGAGGGGTAGAGGCATATGATAGCTTCGGTAAAGTAAACTTTACCTTGCGTGTCGCATACCTGTGGTTGGTCCACGATTTGTTAGCATATGGAATATGGGCCGGCTGGAGTCTTCATGGTCGGTTTTGTTGTCCCATTTGTATGCTTGACTTAGATGCATTCCGGCTGCCGCATGGTGGAAAGTTCTATTTTTTTAATTGCCATCGATGATTCCTACTGCCGAATCACCCCTTCAGGCGGATATTGAATGCATTCCAAAGAACACCACTGTTACAAAGGGCCCCAAGCTGCCCGATTTGGTGAAGAGATAGCGCTCGGCATAGACAAAGACGTAGCAAAAGACGATGGAGGGTTCGAAGGTCTCAAAGTGGAGCACAACTTGACTCATATCTGTGCAATTTGGGAGCTCCCTTATGCGAAAGCATTGATTTTGCCGTACAATATAGATATGATGCACCAAGAGCGAAATGTCGCGGAAAGCATCGTAAGCATGTGCTTTGATTTCAAAGGCAAAACAAAAGACAATGTTAAGGCATGAAGAGACTTAGCTGAGATTTGTGATCAACCAGCGCTCGAGATCGTACAAGATCCCGAAGGACGAATTGCCAAGCCACAAGCTCCGTATTGTGTGAAACCTCAAGACAAGAAATAGATATTCCGATGCACCAGGAAGCTAAATGGGCTTAAGAGCCATCATTACCACATCATAATGGAAAGACTTCTCCCCGTAATGTTTCGCGGCTACTTCAAGGATGAGTTGTGGAGAATGATAGCAGAGCTTAGTTACTTTTATAGGCAGTTATGTGCTAAGGAAATCTCAAAGAAGATAATGTGAAAGTTGTAGAGAGAAATACCAATGCTTGTATGCAAAATGGAATAGGTATTCCCACCTGGTTTTTTGAACGTGATGCAACATTTGTTGGTGCATTTGCCCTGGGAAGCAGAGGTTGGAGGACCTGTGCAATTCAGGTGGATGTATTGCGAGGAAAGAGAATTGAAAAAGCTCAGGTCAACCGTACACAAGGCTAGGGTTGAAGGGTGCATCACTGAGGCGTATGCTCTAAAAGAGATATCGTACTTCTCAAGTACGTATTTCGCAGATGAGCACAATGTGAATGCCCCTATAACGCGGTATCATATCGCAGAAGAAGCACCCCTGAGTAATCTTCAGATTTTTCAGTGGAAGGGTAAAGCTGTCGGCGCTTTTACTCCACATGAGGTGTCACCAAAAGAGTGGAACTCGGCTCTGTTTTATATGTACTCCAACATGGATGAAATGGAAAAATATTTCGAGTATGTAATGATTCATATTTTGTATTGAATTGTCTAATCTTGAGCCTATTCTCATTTATCGAATCGACACGCAGATTGTTTGACCAACAACATTGGAAATCTGTTCGCCAACCTACGAGCAACCAGCTGGATAAGCTATGCCGCGAGGGGTTAAACGGCAGCCCTAGTTTTGTTGGCTGGTTCCAAAAGCATGTAATTTTCTCCTCCTCTCAGTTTTTTAATCGTAAACTCCAAATTATTTCTGTTGCACCAAGTAATGATGTCTTAACCTATATAGTGCATGCTCGATGCCAACGTCCATGATGATTTGCGCCAGCTATCACATGGCACCGTTACGACAAGGAACTTTAGTCGCTAAGATGACAATGGGTTTCATTTTTGAACTGCAAAATTGGAAGCGAGACACCCACTTGCGGCCACTGTGAATAGCGGAGTGGTAACTAAGGCGTGCAATGTAAGTGGGTGCGTAATTAACTACTATGGTGTTCTTCAAAACATAATTGAGTACAAGTTTGGGAGGGTCCAAAGAACTGAGAGTAGTTTTCTTTGAATGTGATTGGTTTGATCCCAACAATGGCACACATGTTGATGAATTTGGCAAGGTGATGGTCAAGCACCAGTCAAGGCTTGAAGGCCACGACAACTTCGTGCTTGCTCACCAGGTTGAGCAAGTGTACTACCTGAACTATCCTCATCCCAGCTTGCATGCTTGGTGGGTAGCATATAAAGTTAACCCACGTGAACGGTTATATCCTCCTGGGGATGCTGACTACGTTGACAGTATGATGGATGACAAGGAAATGAATGTCTACCAGGAAGAAGGTTTGCCAAGATCTTTTCAGGTTGCCAATGGGGCTGGGCTTCATCAGGTAGCCACCGATGCCACAGACCTAATAGTTGATCCTCATCCATCAAAGAAACGACATCGGGGTTCTATAAGAATTCAATGGCCCATGAAAACACGTCTTTCTAGACAATGAGTCGCCAATGAACCTCTAGACGTTGATGAGTTCTTGTAAGTATATATCCTCTTATTGTTGTAATACTACTTTGATTATAATTCTTGCTATTTCTATATTGTTGCTATATTGTTGTTTGAAATGTGCAATCTAACTCTATTGAAATTTTTGCAGATGTTCAAGCAGCGAAGGAGAAGAATGTTGTAAGCTCAGTGGGTCTAGCTCCAGGAGTGGGGGTAAGGGGAAGAGTCAGGGGTCCGGTGGTCAGGACTCCTCGTGGAGTCAGGACATCCTCTTCCAAGGGACTGTCTAGAGTAGGCAGAGGCAACAGTAGCTCCTGGGGTGCATGGAGTGGGCATGTGAAGACAACGAGGAGTACCTGCCTTCTGCCTCTGACTCCTCAGACGAGTCGGAGCACTTAGTAGTAGCGGCGGAGGAGGTAGCGCTTCAGGTATTCGTGTTATCAAAGCTAACCAACGAAGGGTGTCAGGCCGTATGGGGATTGGTAAGTTAGTTTTCTCATTTTTAAAAAGTAATTTGTCGAGAATCTAACCAGTTTGATTTCATGAATTGCAGGCAATGGGATGACGTGGTGTGGGAGGGTAGGCACAAGCGTTCGCAGGTCAACACGGTCTTGGGAGCCCTCTGCCGCCACCACTACCCGGGTTTGGTGACCATCAACGGGGTGCCGCAGGTGGCCCTAAAGTGGGAGCACTATAGGTTGACTCCTGAGGCGCGTCGCGGCACCTGCGCTGACGTAGTTTGGCATGATTTCTGGGTGAGTTCCTTACCTCTTTATAGTTCATTCATTTATAGGGATATATCGCTAACTCAAGGATTTCTTTTGCAGGAGAAGTACCTAAAGGGGACGCGGAGGCTACACTAGCACGAATTCAAGATTTTCTACCGCGAACACCCAGGATCACATGCAAGTAGAGGATCACGGATCATTACTCTTGACGCGCAGATGCAGCGGAAGTAGAGTCGCGCGCGTAGAGGAAGTAGACGTTCACGCCCCGATCAACTCCGAGTAGGTCGCAGCGTGGTCGGCGAGCATGTCATTGAGGTCACCGAGCAGATCATCGTGGTCGGCGAGCAGGTCATTGATCCAACCGAATAGCGCGTCCACATACGGCAGCACCTCTAGTAGTATCCACACGTACCGAGCAGGAACGCAGTGCGGGGTGTGCTAGCACCTCGTCGCATAGCTAGGGTTTCTAGGGAGCAGGAGGGGCGTGCAGTGGCTAGGCGTGGTCAGGGCTTAACTTATCTCTACCACCGCATGCCACCCATGGCCTCACCTTATATAGACACGCTAGTGGGCTTCAGGCCACTAGGGCTTTACCTCCTACGCGAATCATATCCACGCACAAAACCCATTAAACAGTTCCAACCCGTTAGGTTCAAGAAGTCGGTACCGTGGATTCGAAACTCCTTTCCAACCCACAGATCAACAAATGCACCTAGCAAGACGTATTGACCCCTAATGCACGTAATACTTTATTCTATGAACCTTTGATACATCGCATATACCGATCCCTTTGCCATACGATACCAGTCAAGCTCAAGGCAAGATACGCGCCACCCTTGTTAGTAGCTCGACCACTTCACTCGTTAATGTGATGGATATAATACCATGAATAACTCCTTAGTCACATTAGCACGGCCGTGCGCTTTTCCTATCTATCCACACCGAGGGGCCCAGAGGTATCTCTCTCGTTATCTAGGAGGGGCAAATCCCATCTTGATCAATCACACCCCTGGCTATGTTTCATGGCATACCCAATAGTCACCTTTATAACTACCCTGTTACGGTGTAGCGTTTGATGACACCAAATCATACGAATCCACATGCTGGGTATCCATGATAATGTCAGGTCTAAGGACCATATAGGCGTACCACTCGAGACTATATGCTGATGGCACTTTATAAGATAACAATCTCACAACGTCTCGGAGTAGGTCTATCCGACTACCCATGTTCTCCAACATGTGTCCATATTATTGATTCAATATCTCCATATCAATGGTATGCGAAACATTACCATCAACCAATCATTGTGCTGGTTAAATCATTACCGCTCCTCGTAGTGATATGGACTAGGGACTCGTTTAGAATAATGTCACTATAACGATGTGTTTCGCAACCAAGTTGCACTTAGTGAACAAAGTCATGACATTAATTTTTGGAACCGATAAGCAAAGTTATCATAAGTACATGAACAAAGATGTTTGTACAATCATCCAATGATTGACCTAAGGGCATATTCCCTACAGTACCGCCTAGAGGACGAGGATGTCCCCGCAAATCGTGAGAAGGCCAATAAAGTCTTCAACATGGCGGCCCATAAGGTCGTGAAGGACATGATGTCTAATGCACGCATCCAGGCGGTGTGCTTGTACTACAAGGGGGTGAAGAAGGAGAAGATGACCAAGAAGCTCGGGGGCTCCAAGATTTACCTGCGCGAGGACGAGTACCTCTAGGTGTCCATCCCCTAGCTGATGAAGTGCCAGGAAGCTTTCAGGTACTTGTGCAAGTACTGGGCGTCAGCTAACTTTGTTGCTAGGTCCAATAAGAAGCGAGGCAATAGAGAGATAGGTAGACTAGTGTTGCACTGGTACGGCGCGGATGGACACCTCCGCTTAGCAAGGCGCATGGTAAGTATTTAGCCTTAGTTCAGTGCGCTTTTGAATGCATATCACTAACTTTGGATTACAGGAGGCTGAAACTGGCGTTGCCCCGAGCTACTTCGATGTTTATGTTCGCGGACACCGAGCGCCGATCCAGAGTCACCTGGACAGCTGTGCAGCCAGTCAGCGACTCAGACGATTGTGAGTTGTTCGACCTACTTTGATGAAATTTGTGTCTTGAAACTGTTGTTTCAATAATGTTGGCATACAGGAGCAATATGGGGAAGAAATAGCTCGGCATCATGACCCGGAGTATGACTGGAGGAACGAGGAGCTGGATGTCTCGGCGCTATACCAGAGTGGTGGGGGCAAGAGAAATGGAAGGTGAGATCATCCTCCTTATTTGAGTTTAGTCGAAAATCCTGATATGATCAATAGTTGCACTTTTTATGAATACCATCGGTTTCGTATATGTGTGCTATAGGTTTTCCATGTTCAACGGGGTGGACTCCGACATCGCTCTGTCCCAAGGAAGAGCATCGGGGTCCTCACAAAGCAGCGCTCGCTCCTCCAGGAATAATGCAAGGTTCGCGGAGTACGAGGAGCAGGCTCGCCAACAGCTTTAGGAGTCTCACCAATAGCGTGAGTTGATAGCGAAGTACGAAGAGGAGATGGCACACTTAAGGCAAACGCAGGTGCACTTCCAGGGAGCTCTTCAGGTAAAAGCTCGAAATCTCAACAGATCAATTAAGTTTTCATATTGCGGATCTAACACTTTGACTATATGCAAAGAACTCCCACGCAATCAGGCCCTCAACATGGCTTGCCTACGCTTCAGCCTCCTCCGCTGTTCTACGGGTATCCACCTCCAGGGCAAGCACTGCAGGTACATATGCTTTAGGTTAATTCGGTTTTGAAAATTATTTGCAATTCTAAACTAACATGAAATTTCATAACTCCTCTATAGGGTTCTCAGTCTCCTCCGCCGTTCTACGAGTATCCACCACCAGGGCAAGCAGCGCAGGTACATATGCTTTAGGTTAATTTGGTTTTGAAAATTATTTGCAATTCTATACTAATGTGAAATTTCATAACTCCTTCTCTACAGGGTTCTCAACCTCCTTCGCCGTGGCACCCGTTTCCGCCTCCACCACCAGGGCCAGCTCAGGGTTCGAGCTCACACGGTCCTAATGCAGAAGTCGATGACTTCTTCGTCTCTGGAGGTAGCGGCCATAATTCAAACACCTCGGAGAGTTAGGATTGTAGAAAGACTTGTGATGGATGGGGTAGTGTAGTTGGATGAAACTTGTGATATGATTTGGATATTTATATATGTTGGTGTATTTGCGATATTAATGTGATGCATTTGTGAATTAAATATTAATGTGATTTTCAAATTGTGTGATGCATTTGTGATTGTTCTGAGTAATATATGTTGGTGTCCGTGAATTTGATCAAAAATTGTACGTTCGTGCTGCAAAACAAGCAAATAGAGACCAGTTTTCAGCTGGTACCTCCCAGTATTTTCGTCAGCCACCGTGGCCGATGAAAATATTGAGAGATACCAGCTGAAAAACAAGCAATGGGGAAGCAGTTCAGAATCGGTACTCCTAAGATTTAAATGCCATCGGGTTTATTTAAAATATCGGGAACAGCTTCGCACCGGCAACTCCTCAAGATTTAAATCGCCATAGTGGCCGACAAAATTATCACTTTTTTTGTTAGCTAGCTAGCTGACGCAAATAGTCCGACGTGGCAACAACGGGCCAGCCATCGGCCACTTTTTTCGTCGACTAGCCTGGGCCGACGAGAATAAGCCAATATTATTTTCATCGATTTAGTTTCGTTGGTCTATTTTCGTCAGTAAACCGACAAAAATAGGTACTTTTGTCGGGAATCCCCCTTTTTTTGTCGGCTTTTGACCGATGAAAAAAGTTCGGTTTCCTATAGTGATTAAGGAGAAAAGAAAACTTAAAGAGCATCGTATACCTAGGTTTAATCTTAAGGCACCAATTCATAAGAGCCACATAGCCAAAATAAGTGAAAGTGTTGAAAAGATTGAGCTGTGTGATTCCACCAAACGTGAGGTTGGGAACATCCAAGTTGAGAGTGTGAGAGATTCACCAAAAGAAATGAATGACGACTTACCCTCTACTTCTATTATTGTTTCTCACATTATGCAAGTTGATCAAGGACATGAAGACTTGCACCATAAACAATCTACACCGCTTGAGGAGAATGATGTGAACATAACCTTGGTAGAAGATGAAATGCTTGCTATCCCATGGTTAAATTATGAAGAAACGGTATCTACAACACCTACATCAAATTAGGAGAATGTTAAAAGTAACAACAAAGGTGTTGAATTGGTAGTACATCAAGAAAAGGTGAGTGAAAGTGAGAATTCTTGTGCCAAGTTAGAGATTCCATATTCTGATTTTGATATGCTTAATTTACATAATGTGGAATTGATAACTCATAAAGAAGTTCTTGCTAGAATATTCCCTAAAGATTCTTTATGCTATATCATGTTTGATGAACCTTTAAAGCTATCTAGCGTGCTTGAAAAAGTATCTACAATCGTATGCTTAAAATCACTAGTTAGTTTGTACACCGACTATAAATTCAATTTGATTGGAGATTATGGCATAGAACACAAATTTTATGTTCATCGAATATGCATTACTTGTGATAAACTTGCTGAATTGAAGTTACATTTAAGCCATGTCATGAACACTTTAAGATGTGTTTAAGTGTTTCTTGTTCGGAAGGATATATGATGCTTACTTGTTTATTTTTGCTTGAAGCATAGGAAGAATCTAAAATCTTTTTGTCCACTGAACTTCAGTTTGATGTGGTGAACATGACATATGCACATATCACTAAATTAAGCTATTTACCACAACCTTTCGAGGTACATTTTCATCCTATGTTGAAAGGAAATGTCATGACCGATGATGAATACATATACAATGCATATATGTTGTCCTCTTTGTTTACTACATTTTTAAATTATCAGAAGATAAGGTAAAAGCCGTGGACGACTTTTCTTGAAGAATGGGAGGAGGATGCGGATATGCACATGTCCAGTAATTTTTGGTTAATATTTTATTTAATTGGAAAGAATTACTAAGCCGCATCAAATATCAACAGGTGAATCATTTCCTTAACCAATTTTTGTTATATTTGCATGAGAATTTTATACTATGTAATAAAGGGCGCTGGCTTGTTATTAGGTATGAAGATTGCACAAAAATCAACATTGGAGCCAAATTGCGTGAATGTGTTATGATGGACCCCAGTGGGAGGCAAGAGAGGACGAGAGCCACATGGAGACACCTATTCTTGTGCACTATTCATGCACTCCATATCCTTTCATATATGCCATCAAAGAAGAAAGGAAAGAAACAAGAAAAAAGAAAGGAGAAGAAAGAAAGGAAGGAGAAAATCCAGCCAACTTCAAATAAAGGAAGATATCACCAAGATATGGAGAGAAGAGATTGTTTCCAACTAGATGAGCACTCCATTTGGCAACTTTTGCCCGAGTACTGTAGCATGTGCACTGTTCAAGGATTCATATCTGAGTACTGTTCATCACGGATAATATTCATGCTCCCTCTTATATGTGTATATATATGTGTACTATCTCCAATGTAAGAAGAACCACGAATTTTTAGATTAATGATATACTCTTGATTCTATAGCTTGTGTTCCAATGCCCCCATTAGAATAGAGAGTTTCAATCTGAAATTATCACCGTTATTCTTGCAACTTCTTCGGGGTGATTATAATGAAACGTGTGTCTACTTTCGTGTGGTCAAATAGGTGAGGATCAAAGCACGTTCTTGGGCGAATTCACATGTCGCAGGTTGCCATATCGAGACGGTGGTTGGCGGCAGTATTCGTTAGGGTTTACAAGTCTAAGTTATCATATTCGTCATCGCAAGATCAGGCCAACCCCTGTTATCATTGGTAAAGTGGTAATTGAAGATGGTTTTGATCTAGCTTGGTGTAGATCTATTTGTTCTTTTTGTTCTAAAGTAGTAATTGGTTCTAATTGCATTATACTCAAGATGTAGCTAGCTATGTAAAGAGAGAATTGAAGATGCTGAGTTTAAATGTAGCTTATGTATGTATATATATGTATTTTTCTTTGTGATCTAAGGAGCTATATAGGTTAATTGGCAAGTTTAAATGTAGGTTATATGTAGAATATTGTAGATCTGTTTGTTCTTTAGATCTAACATAGTTATGATTTAGAGTGAGATTTTAGCTAGTTAATTTGTGCTCCAATTTAACAATATATGCATATGGACTCTTAGTGTACTTAATTTATTATTTAACATTTACTGTTATATACATAGCGTAGATGGACCCAAACTGGATATATACTAAGAATCATGTGAGCGCCGAGTACATTAATGGCGTCTTCGCTTTTAGAAGAGTTGCAAAGGAGGATATGTTGAACAAGGGGGTGGAATTTATTCCTTATCCATGCATTGACTGCGAGAATCGAGGATGTTTCGAAATCCAACGTAGATTAAAGCACACTTGATTCTAAGGGGTTTCAAAAGGGGTATACATGTTGGACCAGTCACGATGAAGAGGAGATTATACAGGAAGCAAGTTGTATTAACATCGTCGATGAAGTCAACGATACGCCAGATGATATCGACTGTACTTTTGATGAGGATATGTTTCACGATGACAATCTAGATCAGATGCTATGCGATGCAGAAGGGAACCATGATAAACGGGTGTATGTAAAATTTCGGGGCTTGATGGACAACTCGGATAAATCTTTGTTCCTGAGCTGCAAGTTCAAATACACAAGGTTGTCATCCGTGTTTGAACTGCTGAAATTAAAAACATGTAACGGTTGGTACAACAAGAATTTCACGACGCTGTTAGATCTACTAGTGGACATGCTTTCGGAGGGAAATGAGTTGCCGACAACCACCTACAAAACCAAGAATATTCTTTGTGCCTTGAGAATGAAAGTAGAAATAATACGTGCCTGTTTGAATGATTGTATCATCTACCGCAAAGAGTACGCTAGCTTGCATCTATGTCTGATGTGTAACACATCTCGGTACAAGCGTAAAGATAAATCAAATGATGACGATGAGGGCGTCAAGGTGAAGAAAGGACTTCCTACTAAGGTGGCGTGATATCTGCATGTAATTCTCCATTTGAAGCATTTATTTGCGAACCCAAAGGAGGCAAAACTGTTTTGGTGGCACTCAGATGAGAGTAAGAACAATAGAATGCTAAGGCACCTTGCTGATTTCACCAAGTAGAGAAACATCGATAGAAGATTTCAGGAATTCACTGTGAATCTGAGGAATGTAAGGTTCGAATTGAGTACGGACGGAATGAATCCTTTCTGTAATATGAGCAGTCATCATAGCACTTGACCCATAAATCTCTGTATCAACAGCTTTCCTCCTTAATTATCTATGAAGCAAAAGTACATTTTACCGGAGCAAGCGGGCCAACACTTCGGGCTCCGTTCGAGATTCTAATTAAACTAGCTTCTAGCAAGAGCCAGAATCAAGATCTGGAGCCAAATAGGGCATAAGTGTTTTTCACTTGTCTATTTCTATACACATTAACTAAATGACGTGAGCTATCTTTTAGAGTTGTAACTGTTGTAAAATGTCATCGAATGCCAATGAACAATCACCAATAGTAGATGCAATTACGAAAGCAAGAACAATAGACACACAATATAGAGGTGGAATTCTCTCTCGCTTTATTGATTCAATGGTTTACAAAGAGGGCACCCGATATATATAGTGGCGTGAGGAGAGAGTTCGGATTCGACCACACCATAAAGAGATAGAGTCCTAACCATATTTGGTTTAGGTTTCCTTATCTTATAACACTCCCTTTGGTCGAATATCGCAGAATGCATATGTCTCGTTAAAAACTCCACTCAAAAACCCAAAGGGGAAAAAGGAGATGGAGAAAAGAGTACATCGACTCAAGATGCTATGTTGCACTAGTTGCCTCATTAAAACCTTTATGTGAGAAAATTTCAGGAAAACTCACAATGGGAAAAAGAGTACAACTTATTACCTTCAGGGTTTTATTAGGATCTTCAGGATCGCAATAAGGGCTATGGTTCAAGGGTTTCTCCCCCTAAACTCTGCATCTCTCTAAGTCTTCTCATTCCAATGCCTTTAACATATTTTTGAAATGTAAATTTATGTAAGGATTTAGTGAATAAATTTGCAAGATTTTCACAGGACTTAGTTTGCAAGATTTTTATCTTACCACTCTTCTGGAGTTCGTGAGGATAGAATAGCTTAGGAGCAATATGCTTCGTGATGTTGCTTTTTACATAACCCAATTGTATTTGTGCAACACAAGCAGAATTATCTTCATAGATAATTGTGGGGGTATCGATGGTGTTAAGACCACATGACTTCTGGATATGGCTAATCACACGTCGCAGCCAAACACATTCACATGAGGCTTCATACAAGGCTATAATCTCTGAGTGGTTGGTAGAAGTTGCTACCAAAGTCTGTTTACAAGATCGCCAGGAAACGGCTTTACCACCGCAGAGAAACACAAAACCAGTATGTGATTGGCACTGTGGGGATCAGACAGATAGCCAGCATCCGCATATCCCACCATGGTCAAGTCTTGGTTCTTCTGGAAAAACAACCCAAGATCTTGAGTACCTCGAGGTATCTGAGTAAAGTCTTTACACCAGCCCAATGTCTTCTGATTGGAGCTGAACTATGTCTTGCTAGCAAATTCACTGTGAACACAATATCAGGCCTTGTGCAATTCGCAAGGTACATGAGTGCTCCAATAGCACTTAAATTTGGAACTTTAGGTCCTAAGACTTCCTCATTTTTCATCCTCGGTCTGAAAGGGTCTTTATCCACTTCGAGGGATCTTACAACCATGGGGGTTTTCAAGGGATGCGATTTATCCAAATTGAACCTCTCCACTGAACAATCACCAGTAGTAGATGCAATTACAAAAGCAAGAACAATAGACATACAATGTAGAGGTGGAATTCTGTCGTGCCCCGAATTTGCAAATCCGGACACACTGTGTAATCTGCATTCTCAGACTAGTCCAGATCACGCTTAGTGCACATGACTTTACAGGTTAAAGTACCACATCATACACAATGAATAATATTTAAGTACATCAAACATGTATATAATCAAGTTGTTCGACCTTATGGTCACCTTACAGCTAGCTTGATTACGCAGGCTTACATTATTCAGAGTAAATGTAAAATAACAAATGAAAGTAAACTTTGTAGTGATCCTTTCATCGCCACAGACGCCCTGACAGAGGCTTGCTCCCTAGTTATCTGGCACCTCGATGAACTCCTCCTCATATGCTGGCGTAGTCTCTTCTTCTGGTAAATTTTGTCCGCAAGGGTGAGTACATATCGTACTCAACAAGTCATGCACAGAATGCAGTGCTATTACTACATGCATGGCTTGTTACAAAGGAATGGCTCTACTGATTGTTTTGCTTTTTGCATCAATGTTTTAAGCTACTATTTATTTAGATTGAAAGCATCAAAACCATATAACCTTTATATGTCTCAAGTTGTTTTCCACATAATTTTGGACACACAGTCCCTAATCAACATTCATCACTATGTTTGGCACTCAGCCTTCCACCCCATTTTATTTTCAAACACTACCCCTTGACTGTAATTCCCGATCATTGTCCAGTACCGTGGACTCGGCTATTCGAACAGTTTTAACACTCTGCAGAGGTTGTACACTTTACCCACAAGATACAGTCGCACACCATCAAGGCGATTAACCGTAACAAAGCTTTTCAGAGACTTCTATCTTAGCCTAAGAACCTCTCCGTGTTGCCTTCACTATCACTTCCCTCACTCAGAGCCGAAGTATAGGACCGACAAACAACGTTGGATAGGGTACCAAGCCGAAGCACAGGCACGCTCCCTCGTATAGTTACCCCCGTGTAACTGCCATCCCGAGGTATCAAAGGTAAGACATCGAATCCTACTAAACTAGGTCTTCCCATTCGACATGTGGTTGTATGAGAGACTCAGTCAAAAGCTTGCAAGGTAAGGTCCTTAAGCCACCAAGGCAAGACATCCTTCTCTCAAAATTTGGCACACAAACCCTCACAACACTCAACCCACCCCAATTGCCACACAGCCCACTCGCACAAAGCCTCGGTCCACTTGCCCCGCCTAAATCAATTCCACCCCAAGTTATTAACGAAGGCAACACATGCCCGTAATCATCCTTCATGTAGAACCACACAGGTCTCTACGTTCCAACATCATTACCAACAATATTCCACCTTTTATCAAAAAGCATTTACTATTTCTTTAGTCAATATTGCATTTGTAATCCAAACAAAATTGTTCACGTTATAAATATGGCTAAGCAACTATTCACGGTCTAGCCTCCCGTGTTGGCACAATATTATCAACCAACTAATATCACCAAACTTAGGTTATCAAAGGAATCATGGCATGCAAATATTATTAACAAGGTGGCAATAACAATTAGGTTAATTAGCTAATTCACCAAAAATATTTAAGTCCATTTTTAGTTGAATTAGCATGCATAGTTTGAAACGAAATACATTTTCAAACCATAGGAACAACATGGTCAAAGCATAACTTGCCTTCAAAAAGCTGCTGGTCCTGATCCGAAGCTAGGTCTTGCTCTGGAAATCCTCCCTCGACACTTCCCGACAGATCAACGTCTAATCAAAATCAATATACACACAATAAACACATTTTACAGAGATCAAATTCAACTCTAAAAATTCTACAAAATTCACCAATAAATAGATTTTGATTTTACAAATTTTTAGAAATTGAAATCACTCAAATCGGAGTTAAAACGCAAAAGTTATAGCCATTTGAAGTTTGAAAATAAATCAAAAAGAATAAACCAAATTTCTTTATTTATTTTTATACGGAAAATTCCAGAATTATGACTTCAGCATGACTAATAATGACGTCAGCACTGAAACTATTTTCCACCGAATTATTTTTCTAAAGAAAATCGGAATTATTACGTCAGCATGACGTCCGCATCTACTGTGCCATCACTGACAAGTGGGACCACTGATGACGTCATCTTTTGACACGTGGCGTGATCTGGTTATGACACGTGTCAACGAATTATCAATCCACGGCTTGATCTAATCTCAACCGTCCGATTAAAAATGGACGGCCCCGATTCATGCGACGATTCGGCTCGGATTTACTCCGGAGCCGACACGTGGCAAGATCCGGGCGCAACACGTGGCGAAGGATTATCAACCGAACGCCAATCAATTTCTGACTGTATGATCTAAATCAAACAGCCAAGATCAAAGCGACGTTTCAATTCAAACCTAACGTGTGTATTCACCGTGACCGTCGGATCACGATCGAACGGCTGACATTCAATCGGGCGACGTCGACCGTCAGCGACAGCACCGACGCCTCGTTTCCCGCACGACACGCGTCAACACGAGACTGGCCCGGTGCGCGACGAAATCCAATCCGTTCATTTCAAAATCAACGGTCCGGATTAAATCTGATTTGCACATCGCGCTCGGCTACCCGGCTTCCTAGATGCGCGACGCGTGGGCGAATCTAGACCGTCCGCATTCAGTCCTACAGCTAAGATCTGGCGTAACAAGAGCACACGTGGGCAGTCCCGATCCGGGGACATGGCGCTATCCTAACCGTTATTCCACAGATCTACGGCTATGATTAAATCAATGCAAAAGAATACTCTAAACAATCTGAACCGTCCATCTAATCCAACGGCTGTGATATGCTAATGAGGTTTACTGCTACCAAGACTACGTGGCGGAATCCGGAGCATTAAATTTAAATCTAACGGTCCGCATCTAACTTAGTTGACTCGTAATAAGGCTACGTGGACTCACCTCAATCGTTCGATGTAGATCTGACGGTCGAGGTAGCTCGTGACTTCTGGCGTTGGCGCGGCGAGGAAGTGTTGCCGGAGATGAAGAAGATGATGACAGCGACGATGCTCCGGGCCTCCTCCGGTGACATGGGACAGCTTCTTGAGTGCGGCTCGACGAAAGGAACACTCCGGTGGTCACGACGGCGGCGGAGACTTACCGGAGAGGGCGTAAAGTACGGCGGAGTAGCGACTGAACTACAGTGAGGTCGTGTGAGCTCTACGGTGATTCTCGAGAGGCGTGAAAGGTCTCACCATACGCAGAAAAGGGTGCTTTATACCATGCGCCGGTTGATGAAGCGGCAGAGTGATCACAGCGGCGGTTTCGTCGCGCGGAGTGCTCGGTAGTAACGGCTGACGGCGGTGCTTCCCTTTCCCGTAGACGAAACGACGTGGGCACATCCTAGGCGTACACGCGGTGACAATCCGGTGGCGCGGGGCGGTGAATCGGCACGGGTAGATCTCTGCCGTTCGATGCGGATCTAACGGTAGAGAGGCGACGGCGTTTAGGGTTTCGCCGACGGGCCGAAGGACGCAAGACAAGAATGGGCCGGCCCAACATCGTTTCATCGATTTTCTCAGTTTTTCCAATTAAAAACAATTCTAATAATTCAATTAAATCATTTGGGGCTTTGTAAATATCAGAAAAATTCTAGAAAAATTCCATAAAATATTTTAGAGCATTTTGAACTCAAATAAAATATTTTCATTTATATTTTGTTAAAACTTTTTATTATTAAATTAATTTCCAGAGAAGAGTTTATTTCAAAAATCCAATTAATTCCAAATAAATTCGTAAATTCTCGTAAATTCAAAATAAATTATAAAATTCAAAATAGCCAAATTTTGGGATGTTACAAACCTCCCGCTTTAATGTAATCTCGACCCGAGATTCGTAATGACTAGAGAAGAGATTGGGAAACTCCTTCTTCAAATCTTCCTCACGTTCTCAAGTTGCTTCGCTTTCTGAGTGATTGCTCCACTGGACTCTGCAAAAGCGGGGTGACTTGTTTCTTGTTTCACGATCCATGGTATCCAAAATCTTCATGGATGTTCCTTGTAAGTCAAATCCTCTTGCGCTCAATAGCTTCAATAGGTGCTTGTTCTCCAGATCGAAGACATTTCTTTAGTTGCGATACGTGAAATACATCATGTACCCCGCCAAAGATTGTGGAAATTTAGGCGATATGCAACTTCACCTTTACTACCGTAATCTTGAATGGTCCCACGCACTTGGGGCAAGTTTTCCTTTAGCATGAAACCTTTTCACTCCTTTTAGTGGCGTTACCTTGAGATAAACATAATCCTCTGGCTCAAAGCTCAAATCACGTCGTCGGTTGTCAGCGTAACTCTTCTGCCTGGATTGTGCAGTCTTCAACCTTGCTCTAATTAGAGCAATCTTCTCCTCTGCCTCTAAGAGTACGTCCGGTCCAAAAACATGACGTTCTCCCATTTCATTCCAATTTAATGGTGTTCGACATGAACGACCATATAAAGCTTCAAAAGGCGACATTTTTAAACTAGCCTGATAGCTATTGTTGTAACTGAACTCGGCATATGGCAAGCATTTGTCCCACGATGTGGTATATGATAATGCACAAGCTTTTAGCATATCTTCAAGTATCTGGTTAACCCTTTCGGTCTGACCATCTATCTGCGGATGGTATGTCAGATCAAGTTCAAACGTGTGCCCATTGTCAGATGCGCTTTATCCCAAAATCTTGAGGTAAATTGAGTACCTCTGTCCGATACTATCTTCTTGGGTACACCGTGCAAACAAACAATTCTCGACATGTATAACTCTGCTAACTTATCTCCTGAATAAGTTGTCTTTACTGGTAAGAAATGTGCAACCTTTGTTAGACGATCCACTATGACCCATATGGAGTCATATCCTCCTTGAATCCTTGGCAGCCCGGTGATGAAATCCATCCTGATTTTCTCCCATTTCCATTCTGGTATCTTTAGTGGTTGTAGCAATCCAGCTGGTCTCTGATGCATTGCTTTAACTCTCTGACATACGTCACACAATGCTACATACTCAACTACCTCCTTCATATTTGGCCACCAAAATCTTTCTTTTAAATCCTGATACATCTTAGCACTTCCTGGATGAATCGAGTACTTGGAATCATGTGCTTCTTCTAGTATCAACTGCTTCAATTCAGGTTTATGGGGTCCGCAGATTCTATTCTTCATCCACAAGATACCCTGCTCATCTGTTCTGAAGTCCTTGGCTAGGTCTTCGTCCATCTTGGATTTGATTCTATTTATCTTGTCATCCTCTTTTTGACTTTCCCTGATCTGCTCTTCAAGGGTCGGCTTAACCTCCAAGGTAGCTAAGAATCCTTCCGGTACAACTTCTAATCTTAACTTCTGAAGCTCTTTACATAAATCAGACTGATCTTCTACTATCATCAAATTCAAGCTATAACTTTTCTGACTTAAAGTATCTGCCACCACATTTGCTTTTCCTGGATGGTAGTGAATTCCGATGTTATAATCCTTAATTAGCTCTAACTATCTTCTCTGCCTCATGTTAAGGTCTGATTGAGTGAATATATACTTTAAACTTTTATGGTCAGTATATATTTCACATCGGTTTCCGATGAGATAGTGACGCCATATTTTAAGAGCGTGCACTACAGCGGCTAACTCTAAATCATGAGTTGGGTAATTCTGTTCATATGGCCTTAATTTCCTTGACGCATAAGCCACAACTTTGCCGTTCTGCATCAGCACACATCCAAGTCCCTGACGCGAAGCATCACAATATATATCAAAGTTATCCTTAGTATTCGGCAACACCAAGACAGGTGCCGAGGTTAGACGCTTCTTTAACTCCTGGAAACTCTTTTCACACTCAGGCGTCCACATAAACTTTTTCTCTTTCTTAAGCAATTGCGTGAGGGGTCTCGCAATTGAGGAAAATCCTTCAATAAACCGGCGGTAATACCCCGCCATACCAAGAAAACTTCTGATCTGAGTAACAGACTTTGGTTGTTCCCAATGTAATACTGCCTCTACTTTCTTCAGGTCAACAGCTACTCCTTCAACAGTCATTACATGACCCAGAAACTCTACCTTCTTTTTCCAGAAATCGCATTTACTGAATTTCGCATACAACTGGTTTTCTCTCAGCTTTTCCAAGACCATCCTTAGATGTCCAGCATGCTCTTCCTCCAACTTGGAGTAAACTAAGATGTCATCAATGAACACGACAACAAACTTATCCAAATATTCCATGAATACTTTGTTCATCATATTCATGAAATATGCAGGAGCATTAGTCAGTCCGAAGGACATGACCGTGAATTCATAATGCCCATATCTAGATGAGAAAGCTGTCTTTGGTATATCCTCGATCCGAATCTTTAACTGATGGTATCCAGATCGAAGATCTATCTTAGAGAAGACTCCTGCTCCTCTTAACTGATCAAAAAGATCATCTATCTTGGGCAAAGGATATTTGTTCTTTATCGTCACATCATTAAGTGCACGATAATCTATACACATTCTAAAGCTTCCATCTTTCTTCTTTACAAACAATACCGGGGCTCCCCACGGTGATGAACTTGGCCTTATGAAACCTTTTTCCAAAAGCTCTTCGATCTGCTTTTTCATCTCCACTAGCTCTTCGGTGGACATCCTATAAGGTCTCTTTGCAATAGGAGCAGTTCCAGGCACCAGCTCGATGACGAACTCAATATCCCTATCAAAGGCGCATACCGTGCAAGTCCTCGGGAAACACATCCGGAAACTCTTTTACTACCGGAACATCTTCCATATTAACAGCTTTCACACTATTAACCATTAGTTGACCATCCTGAACAGTAATTACTTGAATTTCCACCTTCTTGCCATTTGAGCTTTCAATGGTTACAACTCTTTCGTCCACAATCAAGCACTGCCTTGTGCTTGGATAACTAATCCATTCCCAGAATAACATCTATGGTCTGGGTATCCAGTATAATTAAGTTCGCTAGGAACTCTATTCCATTTATTAATAATTTCACCCCAGAACACCCTACTTTAGCTCGGAGTTCTGATCCAGGGGTCTAGACTATAAGCATATTCTTAAGTTTAACCACATCCAAATCACTTTGCACAACAAAAACTTGAGAAATGAATGAATGAGAAGCTCCTGAATCGAACATAATAGTAGCTGGTACTGAGTTAACTAGAAACTTACCCAGTACGACATCCGTGGCGTTCTGAACTTCATCTGCCATGATGTGGTTGACTCTTCCTCTCACAACTGACTGTGGTGCAGTTCCTGCTTGAACAGGTGCTCTACTTCCTCCTTGTGCTGGTGTTCTTACAGGTGTATTCCCCAAATTGAAACGGTCAGGGGTGACTCCTCCCTTCTTGGGGCAGGTGTTGGCGAAGTGCCCCATCTCATTGCGATTGTATGGCGTTTTCCGCCATTGACGGGTTTCGCAGCTTGACCGATGGCTCTTGGTGTGTTTGTGGATTTCGATCAGAGGTCGCCAGGCCGGTAGTGGTGCTCTTGCGCCGCTTCCCCGGCCGAACTCGTGAACTGCTGGGTACCACCTCGCCTATGCTAACCCCGCATCCTCCTTGATGTGCTGTTTACGCTATGTTGTCATCCAACTCTTTGCGCTTATCTTCAAGAATGAGCGCCTTGTTGACAAGCTCTTGAAAATCCGGAAACGTGAGGGTGTTTAGTCCCACTTGAAGTCCGGAGTTCAGTCCTTTCATAAATCGAGACTGTCTAGCTTTGTTCGTGGCTACATCTTCTGGCACATAACGAGCTAATTGAGTGAACTTGTTAAGATAATCGGCCACTGATTGGCCTCCCTGCTTCAAGGATCGGAACTCTTCTTTCTTGAGTTCCATCATACCCTCCGGCACATGGTACTGACGGAAGGCTATCGTGAATTCCTCCCAGGTGATATCCTGGGGACGCTCATGGGATGCGCAGTAGTTCTCCCACCATTTTGCGTCTGTCCCTTCCAACTGGTGAGAGGCATACAGGACTCTCTCATTGCCGACACATTGAGATATGTGCAGTTTCCTCTCAATCGTGCGTAGCTAGTCATCGGCTTCAATGAGGTTTACATTCCCAGAGAAGTTTGGAGGTCTAGTCCTCATGAAATCTAACAATCTAGATTGATTTCCATGGTGTACAGCTTGGTTGTTGTGATTAGCTACAGCTTGATTCTGCATTTGTTGCATCTGTTGCATCATTGTCTGCATGAGTTGGGTCTGGGCAGTCAAGAAAACCCCTAAGTTGTTCATGTCAACAGGTGGTGGTTGAAGATTAGGTGCTTCGTTGTTGTTGCCTCTCTGTTGTGCATTGCTTCCTCCAACTCCACTGCTTCCACGTGTGTTCACCATCTGAAGAACAAAAGGACTTAAGAAAAGAGGGAACGGAGCGGCAAGTACTCAAGAATCTTATGCGGGGAGAAGATTTGAATCAAACAGATACACACAATTTTATTTAATATTGTAAGGATATGGCCACTCACAGGTGCCTACGGCATTGCAGCACATACACATTAAGCAAACATAGAGATTGTTCATCATAAGAAACCATAACAACTCATAGAGTTCAAAACAAAACAAACGTTCTAGGGACGGACTCGAATAAACTGACTCCATAAACTTGACTCAATACATGAGTCGACTTTGACAAAGACTAAAATTCCCTAGTCGTCGAGCCATCCAGTTGTGGTCCTCGGTAGTATTGCGGTGGTGCGGCAAGATAGGGGCAACCGATCCCGGTGCCCCATCGCTGGCGGTACAAAGGAGCCCACCAACTCTGCTGGCTCCGGGGCTGCCTGCTCGGGTGCTGGTGGCTCTGGCTCCACCTGAACTAGTGCCTCCTGCTCAGGCTCGGGCTCCTCGGGATCGGGGTCGTGCACCTCTAGCTCCGGCTTTGACTCGGGTCCCTCCAGGATCTCCTCCAACTTGTGCACCCTCCTGATGTAGATACTCAGGCCCTTAGTAGCCTCCCGCAGCCGGGCCCTGACCTCTGCGATCTCGTCACGAGCCCTCTGCAGCTCCTGGACTGTCTCGTCCAAGGTCTCCTCCTGGGCGATGGCGTATCTCACCAAGTGGGTGATCGTAGCGTCGTCGTCCTCGATCGGGTCTCGGTCGAAGCGGTTGTCCCGCGCGGATGATGGCGGAATACGGTTCCCTCTAGCTCGGCGGCGTAGGTGCGGGCGATCTGCCGCATCGCAAGGCGTGTAGTCTCCTGGATGCCGGCCTCAAACGTAGACCTCCTGCAGCTGACGTGGACAGGACGACTGGCTCTCCCCCTGTCCCGAGCGTAGACGGTGACCTTCACATCCCAAGCGATGTCCAGCCCTGCCCAAACCACAGAAGTACCTCGGTAGATCGGCCTCACGAAGCCCGCAAGAAATCGCAAAGATAAACCACAACAAAGAAATAAACCTCCAAAGGCCGCCAAAAGTGTGAATCCTCCTCATCTGCCAAAATACACCTCGTTAGATCTAGATTTTAAAATCACAAAGTAATAATAGAAAATTGCAGCATAGGTGCGAATTAAGAAGAAGAAGATTAGTCAAGATTTCAATCATAATCTTTTAGAAATTAGTTTTATCTATCTCGGCGGACTACCTAGGGTCAAGTCCTACAACAAGATGCTCGATACCACCTCTGTCGTGCCCCGAATTTGCAAATCCAACACGTGTGTAATCTGCAGACTAGTCCAGATTGCGCTTAGTGCACACAGACTTTACAGGTTAAAGTACCACATCATACACAAGTGGAATAATATTTAAGTACATCAAACATGTATATAATCAAATTGTTCGACCTTATGGTCACCTTACGTTAGTTTGCCACGCAGGCTTACATTATTCGTGAGTAAATGTAAAATAACAATGAAAGTAAACTTCAGAGTGATCCTTCATCGCCACAGACACCCGACAGAGACTTGCTCCTAGTTATCTCGCACCTCGATTTAACTCCTCCTCATATGCTGGCGTAGTCTCTTCTTCTGGTAAATTTTGTCCGCAAGGGTGAGTACACACCGTACTCAACAAGTCATGCACAAAATGCAGTGCTATTACTACATGCATGGCTTGTTACAAAGGAATGGCTCTACTGGTTGTTTTGCTTTTTGCATCAATGTTTTAAACTACTATTTATTTAGATTGAAAGCAACAAAACCATATAACCTTTATATGTCTCAAGTTGTTTTCCACATAATTTTGGACACACAGTCCCTAATCAACATTCATCACTATCTTTGGCACTCAGCCTTCCACCCCATTTTATTTTCAAACACTACCCCTTGACTGTAATTCCCGATCATTGTCCAGTACCGTGGACTCGGCCATTCAAACAGTTTTAACACTCTGCAGAGGTTGTACACTTTACCCACAAGATACAGTCGCACACCACCAAGGCGATTAACCGTAACAAAATTTTTCAAAGACTTCTATCTTAGCCTAAGAACCTCTCCGTGTTGCCTTCACTATCACTTCCCTCACTCAGAGCCGAAGTATAGGACCGAAAAAAACGTTGGATAGGGTACCAAGTCAAGCACGTGCACTCTCCCCGTATAATTACCCCGTGTAATCGCCACCCGAGGTATCAAAGGTAAGACATCGTAATCCTCATGAACTAGGTCTTCCCATTCAGACATGTGGTTGTACGAGAGACTCAGTCAAAGGCTTGCAAGGTAAGGTCCTTAACTGACCAAGGCAAGACATCCTTCTCTCAAAATTTGGCACAGCGCTCACAACACTCAACCCACCCCCAATTGCCACACAGGCCCACCTGGCACAAAGCCTCGGTCCACTTGCCCCAGTCTAAATCAATTCCACCCCAAGTTATTAACAGTGCAACACATGCCCGTAATCATCCTTCATGTAGAACCACACAGGTCTCTACATTCCAACATCATTACGAACAATTTTCCACCTTTTATCAAAAAGCATTCACTATTTCTTTAGTCAATATTGCTTTTGTAATCCAAACAAAATTGTTCACGTTATAAACATGGCTAAGCAACTATTCACGATCTAGCCTCCCGTGTTGGCACAATATTATCAACCAACTAATATCACCAAACTTAGGTTATCAAAGCAATCATGGCATGCAAATATTATTAACAAGGTGGCAATAACAATTAGGTTAACTAGCTAATTCACCAAAAATATTTAAGTCCATTTTTAGTTGAATTAGCATGCATAGTTTGAAACGAAATACATTTGAAAACATAGGAACAACATGGTCAAAGCATAACTTGCCTTTAAAAAGCTGTTGGTCCTGATCCGAAGCTAGGTCTTGCTCTGGAAATCCTCCCTCGACACTTCCCGGCAGATCAACGTCTAATCAAAATAAATATGCACACAATAAACACATTTTATAGAGAGAAAATTCAACTATAAAAATTCCACAAATTTTACCAATAAATAGATTTTGATTTTACAAATTTTTAGAAATTGAAATCACTCAAATCGGAGTTAAAACGCAAAAGTTATAGCCATTTGAAGTTTGAAAATAAATCAAATAGAATAAACCAAATTTCTTTATTTATTTTTATACGGAAAATTCTGGAATTATGACTTCAGCATGGCTAATAATGACGTCAGCACTGAAACTATTTTCCACCGAATTATTTTTCTAAAGAAAATCGGAATTATTACGTTAGCATGACGTCAGTATCTACTGTGCCAGCAATGACAAGTGGGACCACTGATGACGTCATCTTTTGACACGTGGCGTGATCTGGTTATGACACGTGTCAACGAATTATCAATCCACGGCTTGATCTAATCTCAACCGTCCGATTAAAAATGGACGGCCCCGATTCATGCGACGATTCGGCTCGGATTTACTCTAGGGCCGACACGTGGCGAAGGATTATCAACCGAACGCCGATCAATTTCTGACTGCACAATCTCAATCAAACGGCCAAGATCAAAGCGACGTTTCAATTCAAACCTAACGTGTGTATTCACCGTGACCGTCGGATCACGATCGAACGGCTGACATTCAATCGGGCGACGTCGACCGTCAGCGACAGCACAAACGCCTCGTTTCCCGCACGACACGCATCAACACGGGACTGGCCCTGCGCACGGTGAAATCTGATCCGTTCATTTCAAAATCAACGGTCCGGATTAAATCTGATTTGCTCATCGCGCTCGGCTACGCGGCTTCCTAGATGCGCGACGCGTGGGCGAATCTGGACCGTTCGCATTCAATCCTACGGCTAAGATCTGGCGTAACATGAGAACACGTGGGCAGTCCCGATCCGTGCACGTGGCACTATCCTAACCGTTATTCCACAGATCTATGGCTATGATTACATCAATGCAAAAGAATACTCTAAACAATCTGAACCGTCCATGTAATCCAACGGCTGTGATATGCTAATGAGGTTTACTGCTACCAAGACTACGTGGCGGAATCCGGAGCGTTAAATTTAAATCTAACGGTCCGCATCTAACTTAGTTGACTCGTAATAAGGCTACGTGGACTCACCTCAATCGTTCGATGCAGATCTGACAGTCGAGGTTGCTCGTGACTTCTGGCGTTGGCGCGGCGAGGAAGTGTTGCCGGAGATGAAGAAGATGATGACGGCGACGATGCTCCGAGCCTCCTCCGGTGACACGGGACAACTTCTTGAGTGCGGCTCGACGAAAGGAACACTTCGGTGGTCACGACGGCGGCAGAGACTTACCGGAGAGGGCGTAAAGTGCGGCGGAGTAGCGACTGAACTACGGTGAGGTCGTGTGAGCTCTACGGTGATTCTCGAGAGGCGTGAAAGGTCTCAACATGCGCGGAAAAGGGTGCTTTATACCATGCACCGGTTGATGAAGCGGCGGAGTGATCACAGCGGCGGTTTCGTCGCGCGGAGTGCTCGGCAGTAACGGCTGATGGCGGTGCTTCCCTTCCCTGCAGACGAAACGACGTGGGCACATCCCAGGCGTACACGCGGCGACGATCCGGTGGCGTGGGACGACGAATCCAAGCAGGTAGATCTCACTGCTCGATGCGGATCTAATCAGAGAGAGGCGATTTGCTTAGGGTTTGGGACGATCGGAAGGCGGCACACAAGAATGGGCCAGCCCAACATCGTTCATCGATTTTCTCAGTTTTTCCAATTAAAAACAATTCTAATAATTCAATTAAATCATTTGAGGCTTTGTGAATATCAGAAAAATTCTAGAAAAATTCCATAAAATATTTTAGAGTATTTTGAACTCAAATAAAATATTTTCATTTATATTTTGTTTAAACTTTTCATTATTAAATTAATTTCTAGAGAAGAGTTTATTTCCAAAAATCCAATTAATTCCAAATAAATTCCAGAAATTCTCAGAAATTCAAAATAAACTATAAAATTCAAAATAGCCAAATTTTGGGATGTTACAAATTCTCTCTCACTTTATTGATTCAATGGTTTACAAAGGGGGCACCCGATATATATAGTGGCATGAGGAGAGAGTTCGGATTCGACCACACCATAAAGAGATAGAGTCCTAACCATATTTGGTTTAGGTTTCCTTATCTCATAAAAGTAACAGAATTATTTTAGGAGAATCGACAAAGCTTTCTGTAACTAATTTTGTTCCGTCGCTCACATAGCACAACCTAGCATATATAACAATGGCAAATTGACCCTAAATATCTACCTGATCAGTGATAAGCATTTTTATTTACACAAACATTGAGCAAAATTGTTGGTTGCATGAAGTTCTTAAAGATCTTTAATTATCGTTTTTTAAATAATACATTTTAAAACAATTTTACAAAAACTCCAAAAAATTACAAAAAAATATTTTTGTTGCCAATTCAATTAGCAACAGAAGATCTGTCGCCAAATGAATTAACGACAGACCTTCTATTGCTAAATGACTTGGTGACAGGACAAGACTCTGTCACCCATTTATTTGGCGATAGAAGCCTCAGGCTATCAACCAAATGATCAATCCATGATAAAACAATCCATTAGCTAAGGGCCTGTTTATTTTCGCTTTTGATTATGGATTCTAGCTCCAAAAGCTGAATAAAAAACAAACAGCATGATTCTAGGAATTGATTCTCACAATCCAGCCCATCCATATACATTAGAATCCACAATCTACTTCTTTTGTAGATTCTAGCTTTTAGAGAATCATCTTCTCTACAACTATAATCCAGAATTAGCTTTTAGAGAATCCAAAACAAAAACAAACAGCCCTAATTCAATCAGCAATAAATATATATCTATCATAAAAAATTAGCATATTTTCATAAAATTATTTAAAAAATCTATAATTATCGGAGGTGTTTTGACGACCAGTAGGCTTCTATAGACTTGTTTGGTCTGGCAAGTTTTAGCTTAAGCATCTTCAACATTGGCGGAGGGAGGGATCGTCATCATCATTTTTTTTTGCATCTTAACATTTTAGGCTCAAAAAAATCTTTTTAGCATATTCGGCCTTTTTTTCATTGCACGGCTTATTCGGTCCTGTTACCTCTAATTCTTGGCTTTGCAATTGTTCTTCGGGCTAGAAGTTGAAGCTGGAGCCAAACAACTTGCTTCTAAGTTTAGCATGCAGAGAAGCTGAAGCTCACCCGTTTAAAGTGGCTTCTACGATTGTCAACTAGGACTGTAAATGAGTCGAGCTTAAATAAGTCTATCTATCTAGGCTTGAGCTTGTTATAAGCTCGAGTCAAGCCCGAGCCAAGCCTAAGCTGAGATCGAGCTTGGACTTAGGCTCGAGCTCGGTTCTACCAAGCCTGAGTAGACTTGAGATCAGATCTAGTAAGTTTGTTAGGAAGCAACATGCAACTTTCACATGCTTTAGTTTTCAACAGTGAGAACGAAATAATTAACAGTGAGAATGAAAGAATTGTCACAAGTTCACAGCATAATAGAAGCATATCTGATGTCTTAATCGGAGCAATTATTATCAGATTTAGCTGTTTGGAGGAGAGTTGGTGTCGGACCTGATAGTAGATGAGAGGGCTATGGTGACCCACATAACTAACTCAGGATAATGATAGTAACCTTGTCATTAATTTTAAATTAATTATACTAATCTAGATATATTAGCTAACAAAATATTGAGCGAAATTGATGTTTTATCAGTTAATACACCGAATTTAGAGTGTTACAACAGAACATTAATTAGAGACTCATAGGAAACTTATTACATTTCTAGCCACACAATGTACCATCTCACAGTTCACATGTCTCATCGTAATATTTACAACAAAAGCTTAAATATTACATTTACACTATAATATACCCTAGAAAGCGGTAGCCTTCACGGTAAAGGCCGCTACTCCATTCAGTCCTCGAGGTAGTCCCCCGTCTCCTTATCACCCTAGTCTTGCTGGTGACTAGCTAACCACTCATCCTCAGTGTATCTATAGCACTTAGAGTCTAAGAAAAGAGCGAATTATACAAGGGTGAGTACAAAAATATACTCAACAAGCATTAATGACAAAATGCAATTTATGAGTTTTACTTTCTAGAACCAACTCAAAACCTTTCCACATATCGTTTCCTCAAATCTTTTTATCGAAAATAGGTTTTATTAAGAAAATCTATGTTTCGATTTTTAATTTTGAAAATGCTACTAGCACACGTATATGAGTCAGACTTAACTTCCGTAGCCTCTAATACAGGAGACAGGTATAAATTCATGATTTTTAATCTTACGCAGGTTTTGTACCACTTTACCCATAGTAAACCCAACCTTAGTCAGGAAACTAGAATGTTTATCACTACTCCGGTATTTAGATCTCCAACCCTGATCACCTACCAATTGTACTCTTTACCGAATTCGATAGTACTATTACATGGGATGGCCAGTTGTACCCCTTCTCGAAATATGTGGTACTCATATACCTTGACCCCCTACCAGTTGTACTATAACACGAATTCAATGGTACTAATATTTGAGGTGGCCAGTTGAGCTCCTTCTCAAAATTGGAGATACTTATCTCATAGCTTTAAATATAGTGCCAAATAACCAATACTGGTTATTATCTGTGTCCTTTACTAGGCCTCAAGCGTATCCCAGCTTTACACCTCTTACTTAATGTGGAGATCAAACACCATTATAGGACAATTTTTTCTAGTCATTTCCACACACTATGGTTGGTACGATTTAATACGGCTCATTGCCCGATTTTAGTAGTGTTATCCTTATATCAAAGCCTATGTAGAGGGCCCCTCCAGCAATACTCAAACATGGCACCCTCTACTCATCACATATTTACCTCACCTTCACTTCACCTGGTGAGCCAAATGAACATTTTCAAAATTCAAAACTACATCAACAGTTTACCAATATCCAAACAACCCGATTTAGGTTTTTCTTTAAATAGTATTTTTTAATGAATCAGTATACCACATATACTCCAAATAATTTGCTGATATTTAATTAAGTATGGTCATGGAATGTTGCTTGGGTTTTGGTCAAAATATGCATCTTCACCTGATTAAAGATTTGCATTTGATTAAATTTATTTTCTAAAATTACATAAATGCCATATTTTAGTGGCCAATAAGTTTTTACATATTTTAAGATATCCAACCTTTATTTCTTAATATTTAAGGTTTATAAAATCTACATTGCTATTTTTAAAACTTTATTTGATTTTATTTCGCCGCTCTTTAACTAACGGTTCGATTGACTAAAATTTATAGATTTAATAGATTTTAACTGATTTAAATTATTTAAAATTTTGCATAGATTTAGATAATTATATTTTAGCTGGTTTACTGATATGTCATATTTCTTGTTTTTCTCTTTTCTTTTCTCTTATTTTATTTCTTTGAAAATTTATTAATAGCAGCCATTTTACACAGTTACTAGCATAAAATTACATTGAAATTATTTTCTATGGTTAGTTACTGATTTTTACATGTTTTTGGAAATTTCTCTATTTTTCCTATTTTTCTCTTTACTTCTCTTCTTTTTCCTTTTTCTTCTTCTTTTCTTTTTCTTTCTTTTCTCCCTCTCCCTTAACCATTCGGTCGGCTTCCCTTTTGGCTTCTTCTTCTCTTTTCCCCACTCTCTCCTGCTCTTCTCTCTTCTTCCCTTTTCCTAGCTTTCCCCATTTCTCCCAAATGGATTGGCCGTCCGGCCACTTGTGTTGGTGCCGGCGCCCTCCCCCGGCCTCCTGTTGTCTCCCCCGTCTCCCGTCTCTACGCTCGGGCCACCTGAGTCACTCGCTGGTCAGCTTGCTTGGCCCGTCTGCCTCACCTCATAGCTAAGCTAGGCCATCTCAGGCCTCCCCGGGCCAACCATTGTGCCGACACTGCGTGCCCAACTGGTTCCACCTTTCAGCCCGCTTTGTGCATTGGCCACAGCCCCGCTTTGCTCGCGTTGCACCCATTCTAGGCTCGGCCTAGCACTGCCGCACTCTTGCATGCGCTCATGGCTGTGCCGACTGTGTCGCTGAGGACGTGCTGTCCATGGGCTGACTCAGCCCTACCGGTTTGGCCTACACAGCTGATGGTTACCTGGCCACCTCCTCTGCCTCCTGATCTCCCTCTATGCCTAGGGTTTGGTACACCCTGGATCTTACCATGATTGTTCTATACATTTTAGCTTTTTTGTGTTTTGTGCTGTGAATGGGATGTCAAAAATAGTTTATGACGGTCTGTGATGATGATTTTGGTTGACGCTTCAGTTGGACGGTGCCTCGACGACAACCTTAATCAGTCGTGCACCAGGGAGCATGAGTAGATTATTGGGGACGCACGGCGCAACCCCCGCAATATTGGCCACTCAGACCACTTGTTGTTTATTGTCATTTTAATTCTCTAATTGATTTGTGGTATAGCTAAACCTGTGTTGCTCTATTGGGAGGGTTAGAAAATAGAGGTTTACTTGCATATTAGGGAATAAAAATGCAGGGCTGGCTGTGAGAAATGGAATGTGTTGGTGAAGAGGATGCAGAGATGGCTGCTTGCTCCTCTTGTTGGCTTGGCTAGCTTGTGTTTGGGCTCCTCTTTTGCCTTCTGGCTCTTGGGTTCTAGCTCCTAGTGGCCTTGTTTCTTTGTGTTCCTGGTGATCTTGGTGACCTCGTAGTTCCTTTGCTTGCTTGAGCTCTGGCTCTTGCTTGCTCACTAGTCGAGTGCTTGGTGTGACTTGGTCCTAATGCTTGAGCTCTTGTGTGGGAGGAATGTTTCTGATGCTTGCCTTATATGGTTGCCTTACGAGAGAAGTCTCTGGACTTAGCTGGGACTTTGGCTAGGGGTGCTGAACTTGGTGTGCTGTCCCTGTGCGTAGTGCTTCATTTATATCCTTTTGAATATGTAATTTTTACTATTTTACTAAGGGTAAAAATATTTTTTCTACAGCATGATATTTTTATTATGCGTGCATCTACGGATTAAATAGGCTTGTATAATTGCTGAACGATGCAACCTAAAATTGCAAGAGGTGCCAATTTGGCCCCGAACGAATCTGGTACCTCGATGATCGATACCAATTCATACAGATCCACAACAATTCTAATCTTTATTTTATTTTATTTTATTCTTTTCTGCTATATTAATTTACTACTTTTACTAATGGATGAAATTTTTATTGACGTGCAGGCTGTCAAAGGAATTGGCGCAAGAGAAGATTTTAGAAATTTTTATTTCTACAATGTACTTAATCATTCATGTAATTTGTATTTAAATTGTAATTAAAATTTTAGTATAATGTAATTCATTCAATTGTACAAATTTGTAATAATCAATATATGAAGTTAATCATTGTTGCTTGATTTCAATTTGATGACTATCAATTTAAGTTAATGATTTTATTTATGTTAACGAAATCACGGTTGTTTCAAGGGCGTTGGTAGCTCATCGCGAGGAAGAGAGGGCTCGTAGCACTTAGTGGCGGATGATGAGAGGCGTCGCTATTGGTGCTTGGTAGTGGCACTTGGCGGAGGAGGAGATGCATCGGCATTTGACGGAGAAGATGCTAGCGTTGCATCGACACTTGACGGTAAAGGAGCATGGTGTCGACGTGAGGAAGAGAGGGGCATTGGTGCTAGGCGGTGAAGGAGGA